>OZ030391.1:69144402-69491881 GCA_964023965.1 Melinopterus prodromus
ACACACACACACACACACACACACACACACACACACACACACACACACACACACACACACACACACACACACACACACACACACACACACACACACACACACACACACACACACACACACACACACACACACACACACACACACACACACACACACACACACACACACACACACACACACACACACACACACACACACACACACACACACACACACACACACACACACACACACACACACACACACACACACACACACACACACACACACACACACACACACACACACACACACACACACACACACACACACACACACACACACACACACACACACACACACACACACACACACACACACACACACACACACACACACACACACACACACACACACACACACACACACACACACACACACACACACACACACACACACACACACACACACACACACACACACACACACACACACACACACACACACACACACACACACACACACACACACACACACACACACACACACACACACACACACACACACACACACACACACACACACACACACACACACACACACACACACACACACACACACACACACACACACACACACACACACACACACACACACACACACACACACACACACACACACACACACACACACAGACACACACACACACACACACACACACACACACACACACACACACACACACACACACACACACACACACACACACACACACACACACACACACACACACACACACACACACACACACACACACACACACACACACACACACACACACACACACACACACACACACACACACACACACACACACACACACACACACACACACACACACACACACACACACACACACACACACACACACACACACACACACACACACACACACACACACACACACACACACACACACACACACACACACACACACACACACACACACACACACACACACACACACACACACACACACACACACACACACACACACACACACACACACACACACACACACACACACACACACACACACACACACACACACACACACACACACACACACACACACACACACACACACACACACACACACACACACACACACACACACACACACACACACACACACACACACACACACACACACACACACACACACACACACACACACACACACACACACACACACACACACACACACACACACACACACACACACACACACACACACACACACACACACACACACACACACACACACACACACACACACACACACACACACACACACACACACACACACACACACACACACACACACACACACACACACACACACACACACACACACACACACACACACACACACACACACACACACACACACACACACACACACACACACACACACACACACACACACACACACACACACACACACACACACACACACACACACACACACACACACACACACACACACACACACACACACACACACACACACACACACACACACACACACACACACACACACACACACACACACACACACACACACACACACACACACAGACACACACACACACACACACACACACACACACACACACACACACACACACACACACACACACACACACACACACACACACACACACACACACACACACACACACACACACACACACACACACACACACACACACACACACACACACACACACACACACACACACACACACACACACACACACACACACACACACACACACACACACACACACACACACACACACACACACACACACACACACACACACACACACACACACACACACACACACACACACACACACACACACACACACACACACACACACACACACACACACACACACACACACACACACACACACACACACACACACACACACACACACACACACACACACACACACACACATTTTTTTGTACCTTGGTCAAAAATGTTCAGGGGACCCAAAAAGACCTATTTCCGCTAAAATCCCAATTTTTTTTTTCGGCACGATTACAATACTTTACATACTGCGTATGATAAAGTAAAAAGTGTACGTTCTCTCATTTTGTCAGTTATTTCAACACCCTGCATGGTGTTAATTTTCATTTCACAGCTCCAGTGAAAATTTTCACCATTTCGGATATAAACTATTTTGAACTCCGTGCTGTGTAGTTAAATTAACTCCGATATTACGTATATCAACAATTTTTAGCACACAATCAACTGATTTTCGGAGAAAAAATCACTCTTTTTTGTGTACAACTAACTACGTGCAAATTCTCTCCGTAAAATTTTTATGTGTGTAGGTTTGAGTGGAAGACCGAGATGCGAGATACGACTTTTTGTCGTATTCTCGAACTCACGCCTCTTGTATCCAACAGTGAATATTATTTTTAGTTTTGTTATTAGTCCTATACTTCTTGTTAGCTATGTACTTTTTTACTTTATCATACGCAGTATGATGAAGTATTGTAATCGTGCCGAACAAAAAAATTGAGATTTTAGCGGAAATAGGTCTTTATGGGTCCCCTGAACATTTTTGACCAAGGTACAAAAAAATGTCTGTGTGTGTGTGTGTGTGTGTGTGTGTGTGTGTGTGTGTGTGTGTGTGTGTGTGTGTGTGTGTGTGTGTGTGTGTGTGTGTGTGTGTGTGTGTGTGTGTGTGTGTGTGTGTGTGTGTGTGTGTGTGTGGGGGTGGGTGTGTGTGTGTGTGTGTGTGTGTGTGTGTGTGTGTGTGTGTGTGTGTGTGTGTGTGTGTGTGTGTGTGTGTGTGTGTGTGTGTGTGTGTGTGTGTGTGTGTGTGTGTGTGTGTGTGTGTGTGTGTGTGTGTGTGTGTGTGTGTGTGTGTGTGTGTGTGTGTGTGTGTGTGTGTGTGTGTGTGTGTGTGTGTGTGTGTGTGTGTGTGTGTGTGTGGGTGTGCGTGTGCGTGTGCGTGTGCGTGTGCGTGTGCGTGTGCGTGTGCGTGTGCGTGTGCGTGTGCGTGTGCGTGTGCGTGTGCGTGTGCGTGTGCGTGTGCGTGTGCGTGTGCGTGTGCGTGTGCGTGTGCGTGTGCGTGTGCGTGTGCGTGTGCGTGTGCGTGTGCGTGTGCGTGTGCGTGTGCGTGTGCGTGTGCGTGTGCGTGTGCGTGTGCGTGTGCGTGTGCGTGTGCGTGTGCGTGTGCGTGTGCGTGTGCGTGTGCGTGTGCGTGTGCGTGTGCGGGTGCGGGTGCGGGTGCGGGTGCGCGTGCGCGTGCGCGTGCGCGTGCGCGTGCGTGTGTGCGTGTGTGCGTGTGTGCGTGTGTGCGTGTGTGCGTGTGTGCGGGTGCGCGTGCGCGTGCGCGTGCGCGTGTGTGTGTGTGTGTGTGTGTGTGTGTGTGTGTGTGTGTGTGTGTGTGTGTGTGTGTGTGTGTGTGTGTGTGTGTGTGTGTGTGTGTGTGTGTGCGTATGTGTGTACTCGATTTTTGTGACGACGATTCCGGAGAAACTACTGAATGTATCGGGACCAAAGTTCATTATTAGAAGTTTTATGACCAAAACTTAGAGCTGAAAGCTTTTGGTTCAAAAGGGTCCAAAGGAACTGGTAGTTTATTCTAAGCCTTTTTCAAGGATTTTGCAAATGAACCGCTATTTCTGTAATTTCGTCAAAATAGTTAAATAATAAATTAAAGAAGAGGAAATTTTGAATAATTTATGCCCATGAAATTTTTTGGTAAAATGAATAGTTTAGCTTCAAGAGTAAATTCTATTTGATCGAGATCGGTCGCATCTGCATTGACATGAAATTACATAGTAGCCAGGATTTTTCAAATTTTCGGTCTAATGCATGTGTAATGACAGTACAGGTAGTGTCAAATGCCAGTCAAATGCTGATGTTTTGACAATATCTCACTACATCTACTGTCAATAGTAAAAAGATTTCATATTGTGATACCGTGTACGGTCCTTGCCTGACGGCGTCGGATAGTCAGCGTGTCCAAACTGCATGTGTTCTGTTTGTTTTTGGTTTGAGGAAGTATGATCATGTATCGAATGGGCTGGGCGACTTGGGGTGGTTAAACATGGATAACACTAGGGTGTTTCATGCAGCAATATTATCTCATAAGTTGCTATCCAAGAGAATCCCACAATACCTCATGCGGAAGATACGCTGTAGAACGGATGTCCATAACCTTAATTTAAGATTCAGTGGTTTGTTTGCTCCACCTGCCCATCGCGCTGAGCTGTATAAACGGCCATTCTCTTAGCAGGTCAGTCACATATACACTGGGTCTCAGGGAAGATATGAAAAACTTATCGTTAACCAGTTTTGGGGGAAAGGTGAAGTGTTATCTGTTTGCTCAACAGGGGGGACTTTAGGCATTGAGCGCACACCGCAGGCTGTTTTAATTTTAATTTTTTATGGGCGTGTGCTATGTTTTGTTGAGTTGGATTTGCTGCAATTACGCGTAATTAGACTCTAGAGTAATTTTTGTTTTGATAAGTTCTCGAAATAATTGTTATATTATTGATACAACTATTTAGTTCTAGTTTGCGTAAGGGGTTGAGTGGAAGAGCAAGGCAATTTGGAAACAAGTGTGCTGCTCGCCCTAAATATAAATATTATGTTGTTGCATTTAATATTGTTTTGTTAATAAAGGAATTATTTATTTATTTAATTATTTATCAGTCAAATCCCTGCGAAACACGTTTTATTTTAATGCAGACACGACTGATATCAATCAAATAGATTCTCATGCAGCAAAACTATTAATTTTATATATTGTATGATAAAGTCATGTGCCTGACCACATCAGATTTTTTACTGTTGATACAATAAAGCTTATTATTATTATTATATATTTGATCATTATTTTAATACATATCTTTTATCTATTGCAGGAATCCAGCACGAGCTGGGGAGGCTGGGCCGGCTGCGATAGCGGAGGCCCAGGCGAGGATCGCATTGGGGGAAGCAGCCATTGCAGCAGGAAGGGCGGCAATAGCAGCACGCGCGGAAGCACAAGCAGCACGCGCGGAGGCACAAGCGGCCAGGGTGGAAGCGGAAGCGGCGAGGTTGGAAGCGGAAGCGGCGAGGTTGGAAGCGGGGGAAGCTGCTGCAGTCGCTGCACACTGTGTGTGTGTGTGTGTGTGTGTGTGTGTGTGTGTGTGTGTGTGTGTGTGTGTGTGTGTGTGTGTGTGTGTGTGTGTGTGTGTGTGTGTGTGTGTGTGTGTGTGTGTGTGTGTGTGTGTGTGTGTGTGTGTGTGTGTGTGTGTGTGTGTGTGTGTGTGTGTGTGTGTGTGTGTGTGTGTGTGTGTGTGTGTGTGTGTGTGTGTGTGTGTGTGTGTGTGTGTGTGTGTGTGTGTGTGTGTGTGTGTGTGTGTGTGTGTGTGTGTGTGTGTGTGTGTGTGTGTGTGTGTGTGTGTGTGTGTGTGTGTGTGTGTGTGTGTGTGTGTGTGTGTGTGTGTGTGTGTGCGTATGTGTGTACTCGATTTTTGTGACGACGATTCCGGAGAAACTACTGAATGTATCGGGACCAAAGTTCATTATTAGAAGTTTTATGACCAAACTTAGAGCTGAAAGCTTTTGGTTCAAAAGGGTCCAAAGGAACTGGTAGTTTATTCTAAGCCTTTTTCAAGGATTTTGCAAATGAACCGCTATTTCTGTAATTTCGTCAAAATAGTTAAATAATAAATTAAAGAAGAGGAAATTTTGAATAATTTATACCCATGAAATTTTTTGGTAAAATGAATAGTTTAGCTTCAAGAGTAAATTCTATTTGATCGAGATCGGTCGCATCTGCATTGACATGAAATTACATAGTAGCCAGGATTTTTCAAATTTTCGGTCTAATGCATGTGTAATGACAGTACAGGTAGTGTCAAATGCCAGTCAAATGCTGATGTTTTGACAATATCTCACTACATCTACTGTCAATAGTAAAAAGATTTCATATTGTGATACCGTGTACGGTCCTTGCCTGACGGCGTCGGATAGTCAGCGTGTCCAAACTGCATGTGTTCTGTTTGTTTTTGGTTTGAGGAAGTATGATCATGTATCGAATGGGCTGGGCGACTTGGGGTGGTTAAACATGGATAACACTAGGGTGTTTCATGCAGCAATATTATCTCATAAGTTGCTATCCAAGAGAATCCCACAATACCTCATGCGGAAGATACGCTGTAGAACGGATGTCCATAACCTTAATTTAAGATTCAGTGGTTTGTTTGCTCCACCTGCCCATCGCGCTGAGCTGTATAAACGGCCATTCTCTTAGCAGGTCAGTCACATATACACTGGGTCTCAGGGAAGATATGAAAAACTTATCGTTAACCAGTTTTGGGGGAAAGGTGAAGTGTTATCTGTTTGCTCAACAGGGGGGACTTTAGGCATTGAGCGCACACCGCAGGCTGTTTTAATTTTAATTTTTTATGGGCGTGTGCGATGTTTTGTTGAGTTGGATTTGCTGCAATTACGCGTAATTAGACTCTAGAGTAATTTTTGTTTTGATAAGTTCTCGAAATAATTGTTATATTATTGATACAACTATTTAGTTCTAGTTTGCGTAAGGGGTTGAGTGGAAGAGCAAGGCAATTTGGAAACAAGTGTGCTGCTCGCCCTAAATATAAATATTATGTTGTTGCATTTAATATTGTTTTGTTAATAAAGGAATTATTTATTTATTTAATTATTTATCAGTCAAATCCCTGCGAAACACGTTTTATTTTAATGCAGACACGACTGATATCAATCAAATAGATTCTCATGCAGCAAAACTATTAATTTTATATATTGTATGATAAAGTCATGTGCCTGACCACATCAGATTTTTTACTGTTGATACAATAAAGCTTATTATTATTATTATATATTTGATCATTATTTTAATACATATCTTTTATCTATTGCAGGAATCCAGCAGGAGCTGGGGAGGCTGCTATCGCAGCCGGCCAGGCTGCGATACAGGAGGCCCAGGCGAGGATCGCATTGGGGGAAGCAGCCATTGCAGCAGAAAGGGCGGCAATAGCAGCACGCGCGGAGGCACAAGCGGCCAGGGTGGAAGCGGAAGCGGCGAGGTTGGAAGCGGAAGCGGCGAGGTTGGAAGCGGGGGAAGCTGCTGCAGTCGCTGCACAGCGCGTAGAACCAGCACCAGCACCGGCACCGCACCCGGAGAGGTGAGGAGTTTTGATTAAGTGCTCATAATCCAAACTTAAAGCATTAAAAAAAACTTATTTCTCCAAAAAGTTCTTAGAATTGATCTTAGAAAGAAAAAAATAAAAATATACAGGCTGTTCTATTAGAAAATGGAAAAGATTGCAAATTTCCATAATAAAATATACACACTGTATATTAAAAGTATATTTAAAGGGCCCCCGTCTACGGTCATGCATGTGTCATGCATTGTTGTTCATGCAAATTTTGTCTCATGAAAACCGCCTCATCCAACGCCATCCACAGTCATGCATGCATGAATGCTCATGCATCGAATGCTCATGCATCGAATGCTTGTCATGCATGCATGACCGTCGATACGGCCGGCCCTTAAACGAGAGGTTTTTTGGGTTTAAACACCCAAAAAGCATTTATTTGAAAAACTTGTTGATTTTTTTGCAGCTGGAGAATTATTTAGTTGTTCCGGTAATTTTGACTATTTTTTGGTAATAGGTTATAATTAAAAAATAATGCATTTAACAAAAAAATGATTTGTATAAAAAATTCTTAGAGTTATTCTTAGAATTAAAAAGTATTCTATTTAAAAAAGGGGAACGTTACCAAATTTCTATTATAAAATGAGCACCTGTATATTGAAAATGTTTAAACCATTGCTTGTTTAAATCCAAAAACCTTTTGTTTGAACAAATTTTTGACATTTTTTACGTTTGTAGAATAATTTAGGTGTCCCGGTAATTTTGGCTAACCCTACCCTGTATTTCTGTTGTGTTGCAAACTAATATACATCGCAGTATTAACCCGGAGACCGTAAAATATAGATAAATTCACCTTCTTGGGAACCA
Source organism: Melinopterus prodromus (assembly GCA_964023965.1). Classification (NCBI taxonomy): domain Eukaryota; kingdom Metazoa; phylum Arthropoda; class Insecta; order Coleoptera; family Scarabaeidae; genus Melinopterus; species Melinopterus prodromus. Next base: position 69,152,458 of record OZ030391.1, read on the forward strand.
AATCCGTTCACATCAATTTTACCAACAAGCGAATACGATACGTTTGATACTTTCAATTACTTATAAAGTATCCGCTGTGACCGTGACCGGAAAAAAGTTGTCTGGCAAAATTGTTGTTAAGGTGGCATATTATCGACACATCGGTAGAGTTCTTCTAAAAGTTATACAGGGTATTCAGATTATGTATAAGATGAAAGTTGAATACGAGAAAAGTACTAAACGCCGATTTTTCAAATGGCAACCCTAACATATGAATGCATTTTTAAATTCTATGGAAAATGTTAGATCAAATTTGTGTACAATGTCCTATACCTAAAATGTACTTGTACGTACTGAAATCGATTTTGTACAAACATCACAGAACAAACTACAAACATTGTTAAATCTAGATTGCGTTTGAAAATAATTGAACAATTTGGAATAAACCGAAATTTATTGAACAAGTTTTTTGTAGGGTATTTTCCATTATAATTAATTTAGTACATATCTATAAAATTGTAATTCTACAATAAAACCCAATATTAAAAATAAAACAAAATCGTAAAGTAAATTTGAAAAACTGCCTAATTCTATTTCAGTAGCTGGTCGAAAACGTTGCCGTTTTCCCCTAAACATGCTTCAATTATTTTTAAAATAGTATTGTTGGTGGCGTCCCTGAGAGTTAGCAGAAAAAGCAGCTCGAACTCTATCTTTCATGTTCTCCTTGTCGATTATTGAGCCCTCATAGACCGTAATGGGTCCTTAATAGGTCCCCAAATGATAAAATCCATCCGCAAGAGAATTAACAGATTTTTATATTTTAGATTTAGATTAGATTAATACAGCTAGATAGTCATCAGACTAGGCGTTATACACAAGTACCTATGAGGTACCTACTGTTAATTAATAAAAAGGTAAAAAAATATCGTATTTCAAGCTCCCAAATACAGAATCTCATATAGCATTTTATAAATCGAGAATGACTGCACTTTATTCCTGCCACATTTGAGGCTCTTTAATTCCAAATCTGTTGTCAGATTTTCAAAATTCAAAATGGCAGTTTTAATATTGCAAACCAAATATGTACTAGAGAAACTGTCGCATTTAATTGAAACTTATTTCCTGTGATATTTGAAGCTGTTTATTTCAAATCTGATTTCTTATGGATTTTTAAACATTTGGGAAAACGCGCAATAGTACTTTCCTTGTGTGAAAAAGATTCCTATAATGCAACACTATAGACGGTTATTGTTTTACAATAATATTTTTTCAACACTCAATACATGTATAATTTTGGCAGCAATGTCCTGTAATATTGTAGAAAATAAGTTTTATACTAATCGAACATTTTTGGTCGCCATATTGATTCCGAGACTAAGAATCACGAGAATATTCCAAGAAATAAGTTTTATGCAAATCGGATATATTTATATATCCGATTTGCAACACTACCAATAACCATATATCATATATTTGATCATTATTTTAATACATATCTTTTATCTATTGCAGACCACGCGACGATGGGCTTCCCGCGGGGCAGGGGCCACCGCGGCCAGTGCGGGAGCCACGGGGGCGTCAGCCCAGGAACGACAGGGGCCGGTTTGCCCCCTATTAGGGGGGCTATTTTTATATATACACACTGAGAAAGCAATGCTCAATTCAAATAAAATTGCTTTGCATCAAAACAACGGTTGATTTCCATATCCACGAAATAACTATCCACTTCAACCAAGACAATATTTTCTCAGTACAAATGTCTTAAGTGCTTCGTTCGAGATAAAATTAGTTGCAACGAGTAAACTATTGACTTGCACCAAATAGTCATCAACTCGAAAGGACTATAATGTTGTTTTGAATGAAACTTTGTAGTATTATTTCAAATATTTTAACATTTGGACCAAATTAATATTGTTTTAATGCAACCATATGATGTCTTAAAGAGAGCAATAGAGCTATCGGAATAAGTAATAGGTTATTTTGCTTGGAAGAACCAATGTTTCAGAGAAACATTTGTAATTTTGGTTCAACACCTTTAGTGTTCTGAATAGAGTATTTTGTTCTCAAAGCAAGTAACTGTCATTTTAAACGAAGTGCGTTAAAAATTCAAAGCAAGTAATAGTAATTTACATTCAACATAATATATTGATTTGAAGTGAATGTTTTTGTTGTTTTGTTAAAACTATCTACCGCTGCTGCAAAGGTTACATAAAAAATAAGTCTATCAAAACAAATGCAGAAAGAACTACACGATTATAATAGCACATTATACTTTCTTAATCATATTTACTAGCAAGAATAATTCTTCTGGCTGATAAATCTAATCAAAACATAATATGTGGTATTACATCAAAGTTCGTTAAGCAATTATTTTGTAAGACATATATTTTTTAGCAAAGACAATGGGAAAAAAGTTCATATATACCAATACATTAATTTATTATAAAAATAAAAATACATTTCAAACAAGTAGGTGTCATACTGATATACACCCAATAACTTGTTATAAAAGAAAAAAATACATTTAAAATACAATCAAAAATACAAAAAAATGTCATCCTGATACAGTAATTAGTACAGTTAAGAGCTAAGCAGTCAACAAGACTTGATGGGCCTTTCTGCAACTGGCCATTATAATACGGTTTCTCACCTTAGATGTTTCTAAATCTCCTCTTAGCTTCACCGCTTCCCGGAAAACAATCCGATCTCCAATAGCCGGACCGGAATAAGTTCTTTTATCTCTTCTTCTGTAAGTTTTGTTATGTTTTGCACAGTTATTTTATGGTCTGCAAACATAGAATGCACATAGTGTATTAACATTCGCATAAAAAGTAGATATACGCATATTACTTACTGTCAAATATCGTTTTAAGATGATCTGATGAAATTGAAAAATCATCCACGCTGTCCATTATCACATGTAAAACTGCAGATACAATCAAGCGTATATCAAAGCGACACTGCTTACCACTATAACCAATATATTTGCATGGAGTTAACGTTGTGAGGGTTGTGAGTGAGACTGGAGAATGTAGTCCTCATATTCTGCGTATCTAAAAACTGTCGCCGTTCTACGTCGCGTCAGTCTGGTGCCACAAACCGCGCAAACTCTTAAGTTTTCCGCACAATGAAACCACCCGATATTTTAAACTAAGCATTTGGTTACTTGGTTTACACAAAACGTCTCTTGCATCAACCAACTAATTTTACTTGTTTTGAACACCATATTTTACATATATGATCTTGTTTCAATGCAATAGTTGTTTTCATTTGAATATATTGAATGGTTCAATGCAACACACTATATTCTTAAAAGAACTCATAAGAACTTTTAAAATTATCCAATGTAGTTTTACTTGGAAACAAAATGTTGTCGCTTCAAAGGAGAAATTTGTGAGTTTTGATTCAAAAAGCTCATCTAAATTGAAAACTTTATTGATTTGTTCGGAGTAAATTTCGGCAAGACAACGAATGTCTTAAACATTTCTCTGTGTGTACATTGTTAGAATTACATTTGCGATTTGGAGAGCCGCTGCCGGTCAGAAGGCGCCATTACTCGACGGGGAGAAGTGGGGACGCGTTCCCGCTTTGGACGACTCTCGCCCGTATTGGCCGTGTCGCAGTCAGTCGAGTTGCAGTGCCCTTCGTGCTCGGATGTGCAAGCCGAAGCCGCTCTCATGTATTTTTCTTAAGTTTGCAATTAAATAAGTTATATGGAGTGGTGTGGTATTTTTATTTAACTATGAAGCTTACATATGAATTATGAATTACATCAGAAGAGGGTTCGTATTCGCGTGCAAAATCCAATGTTGAGTCTTGATTGATTTTCTTGTAGAAATGAGATGCGGAGACTGCTTAAACTGCTTTATTGAGGAACGTTACAAGTTCGGTATACATCGTACTAAGGCAAGTCGAAGAGTGACTTGCATATGTGCAACACGGTCGGGACTGTAAGCTAGATCGTGCTTGGTATAGAAGTGTTTACGATAGAACCCGAACGATGCCGACCCTATGATCGAATTCTATCGTACAGACTGGTTCTCCCTAGATTTGAATTGACTGAAAAGGGCGCGCTACCGATGTAAACAAAACAAACCAAAGACATCATACCAAACATAACCCCAAATTGTTTTTATTATACGTACGTCGATAATAGTATATTACATTACAAGAGCTGTAACTAGCATATTACGTGCGAGTGGAAAGTTAACATACGAGCCGCGAAGCGGCGAGTTTTGTTATTTTTCACGAGCACGTTATATGCGTGTACAGCTCGAGTATTGTACAATGTTTTACCTACGACCGACAATTTCAATAAATTGTATCAAAAATGTCAAATAAACAAAGGTAAGGATATTTGGCGGGTGACAATATTTGACGGCATTCGCGCGACATCTATTGCAACTACGGAGAACTTTGTCTGAAGTGTTGACCGAAAATTCCAATACAAATTTAACATAAATGTTCACGAGCATGCAATATATGTTACAGCTCGAGTATTGCACTTACCTACGACCGAAAATTTCAATAAATATAAATAGTATCAAAAATGACAAATAACTAATCAAAATATTCGCGCGACATCTGTCATTATGACATTAGGTCGTGCGTAAAAAACGCAAACGCACAGCCAAAAGCACACGTATGTAATAAGCGATATACGAGCGAAGCAGTCCGTGACGTAAGGGACGTTTACACATATGGTCGTAGGTAATAGTATATTACATTACAAGAGCTGTAACTAGCATATTACGTGCGAGTGGAAAGTTAACATACGAGCCGCGAAGCGGCGAGTTTTGTTATTTTTCACGAGCACGTTATATGCGTGTACAGCTCGAGTATTGTACATAGTTTTACCTACGACCGACAATTTCAATAAATTGTACCAAAAATGTGAAAAAAATAAAGGTAAGGATATTTGACGGGTGACAATATTTGACGGTATTCGCGCAACATCTATTGCAACTACGGAGAACTTTGTCTGAAGTGTCGACCGAAAGTTCCAATACAAATTCAACATAAATGTTCATGAGCATGCAATATATGTTACAGCTCGAGTATTGCACTTACCTATGACCGAAAATTTCAATAAATATAAATAGTATCAAAAATGACACATAATTAATCAAAATATTCGCGCGACATCTGTCATTATGACATTAGGTCGTGCGTAAAAAACACAAACGCACAGCCAAAAGCACACGGTTGTTATAAGCGATTTACGAGGGAAGCAGTCCGTGACGTAAGCGACGTTTACACATACGGTCGTAGGTAAACGTCTTTATATATTTAAATAGTATCTAGGTAAGAGCTCCAAAACTTATTTTATTTCTGTCTACCTCGAAAACCAAAAATTTATATAAATTTTCTCTGTTGAATTGTAGGTTATTTCCTTGTCAGTTATACTGTGATTCAACAGAAACATTAGCATAAAGAGAGAAGTTCTAATTCGAATTTGATGATCTTTTGTTCACATGTAGGCTAAATAGTTGGTGGTAGAATACTGTGGTAGAAATGAACTTCCACGTAGAGATGAGTTCTGGGCGACCTTCCAAGTCGGCTTTCATCCGGATAGTTGGTTGGTAGAGTGCTATATTTACTGCCCTTTTCTAGCCTGATGTAAGCACAGAGGGTTAGTATGAGTAAAGTACTGAAGATAGTCAGCGCAGAGTAGTGTAGATATCAATCAGCAGTGTGCGGTGGAGAAGAAATAGTTGGTGGCAAATTGACCTTATCAAAGATAGCTAGTTTCACATTATATTGCTCAAAACTGAAATTTGAATGAAAATTTGTACCACATTGCTGATACTGGAATTTAAATAAAAGTTCTTGATTGTAATTTTGAAAATCCACAAGTGTTCTTTTTGTGTTTTTTTTTGATTTATTTGATGCAATTTTTTTTGTTTATTTGTGTTTATGTTTATGTACTCACCTTTCTTTTGCCAACAAACAATTAGTATACAATGATATGGAAGTTTATATAAATGATGATCGACAGTAATATATTAATAATTTTATTGAAATTGGATTTTATTAATAATGTTAATAGTGTATAATTCAGCGTTATGACAATAAAAACCTTACAATAATCATGGAATTTAATAAGTAATACATCCAACATATTGTTACAGAGGTACAGCAGTACATTGTACAATTAATTTACAAACTTCAAGAAAATCACCTATAAAAAAAGTAAATGAGTTTCCACATCACCTTAGTATTTATTACCCTGGCTATAAACAAAATATCGGATAATCTACAAGAGGTATCATTAACGATGCGTTAAGTTCATTTTTTAATGTGGGGAACTATCGCCAGTCTTCTTTAAACTTCAATATTCTCACTTTTAATAGTATAATTACAATAATAAAATAGGTACAAATACGTAAACACTTCCTAACCACCTTTCTCATGTATGAAATAGCAGCAATTGCCAACCCACAAAAATAAAAATCACCGCAATTCTGTCGTCAGAGATCGGGGACCTCCGAAGTCACCCGATCCAACCCGAGTCATTCCTCGTTATCTTTCTAGCATAAAAGCATTCGCTCCTAGACTACCCACTCGTGCAACACTACCGCCAATCGATACGCCTTCGGCATTCGTCGGTCAAAGTCGCGCGAAACGACACAAATTCAAATCTTAACCGTTCTTAATAAACACACAAAAATAAAATAATGAACATTCTAAACATGCCCCCCACCTTGAAAGGCTGAAAAACTTTCAACTAAACAATAATACAAATACATATAATACATATTATACAAATGCAAAACAAAACACATAACATAAAATAAATATTAACACTCTGTCTTCGGTAATCGGCAAATGCGGTGTACCGCACGTTTTAACAGTCCACTAGCCGTGCGAATTGTCACCACTCTTGTTACTTTGTCTTGTCCGGGATGTAGTTTTTCGATACGACCTAACTTCCACTGCATGGGCGGTGTGTGATCTTCTTTTATCAGCACCAAATCGTTTTCCTCCAAGGATTCGCTGGGCTTCTTCCATTTTACTCGTTGTTGCATTTCCGCGATGTATTCCTGTTGCCAACGGGACCAAAAATGTTGTTTTAATTTCAGCAACTGTTGGTAACGAGTTAATCTGTTTTCTGGCACTTGAAGTAGGTCTTCTTCCGGGTATGCGACTAACGGTCTACCCACTAGGAAATGTGCGGGTGTCAGAGGTGTTAAATCGGAAGGATCCGAGGAAAAGGACATTATTGGCCGGGAATTAAGGATTGCTTCTATTTCTGTGAGTATCGTATAAAATTCTTCAAATGTCAAAGTCATATCTTTTAAAATTCGTTTTAAATGATGTTTAACGGAGCGAACTCCCGCTTCCCAAAGACCGCCCATATGAGGAGCATAAGGCGGAATAAACTTCCATTCGATGTTCATCAGCGCATTCTCTGATAATGACGTTTTGATTAGATTTCAAAAATTTTCCTAACTCTGAACTGGCTGCCACAAAATTTTTACCGTTATCCGAAAATATCTTACGTGCTTTTCCACGGCGTGAAGAGAATCGCTTTAGCGCCAATAAAAAAGAATCTTTACTTAAATCGGTAACGAGTTCCAAGTGCAAGGCCTTTGTAGCCAGACATACAAACAGACAAATATACACTTTTGAAATTCTCGCGCCACGCCCCTTCTTATTTTTTAGTAAAAATGGGCCTGCGTAATCAACTCCCACGTTACATATTACGCATTGACGAACTACCTTTTTTTTACTAATGATCGTCCTCCTAAAATCCAATATTTTTCGCGGATCGTTGCTAATAGCAATTGAGGTCCTGCATGGTAAAGGCGTCTATGTTCGTGTTCGACTAAGAGTTTACTTAAGCTATGTTTTGAACAGAGCAATGCAGGGTGTTTTCTTTCGTAAGGCCAATTTGAATATTCTAAACGACCACCTACACGCAATATTCCGCTACTATCCATAAATGGATTGATGCTTAATATGTTTCTATCGTTAGATATTTCTCCCTTTTTTGTTAGTTGCTTAATTTCTTTTTTAAACGATTCCTCCTGTGACCGTTTTACAAGTTTCAGTAGAGCATACTTTTGTTCTTCTGAAGTTAAAGGACCGGTTTCCCTTTCAGTTTGAATTTTTCTACAGTTCTTTATAAATCGAATACAAAAGGCTGTGACTCGTATCAGATGTATTAAGTTTGAATAATTTGGAATAACTATGACAGGTGTACAGTCTTCCACTAAAAATACCTTGGTTTCCTTTCGAATGTCGGGTAATTGGTTGATCTTCAGACTATTCAAACTATCTTTAGTGACGTTAACATCAATGAACCTGCAGCAAGTAGACCCGCTAAATAAACACATTACCAAACATTGGCACTTAATACATTTTTGGCTGGTTTACGTGACCCATTCGGTAGCCACAACAAAATCATATTCCTAACAGATATTACCAGAATAATCTTTACAAAAGAACCATACTATCAACAAGCAAATTATCCTTATCCAACCCAACCCAACCCAACCCAACCCAAATAAAACCTTTCCCAAGTCAACAAATTGATATCCGTCCACAGTAGCAACAACCACAAAAATATTTTAGTAACAGACAAGTATTCCCACCAATAAGACACCAATCTCATCAAAATACATCATCAAATGTCTGGAAACAACCTCCACAAAACTATCGTCCTATTATGCCGACTCCCACGAGTACTTCAACGGCAAATTCTAAACACAAATATATAAACCCTGAATTCCATAACACCGAAATTTTAACTGAAAATTTCGAAGAACAAACATATGAAGATCACAACGAATATTACCAAAATCCAGAATCTTACTTACTGGATTCACATGAGCAAATGATTCAAATATCCGAAGCTGAGCAGCAAAGTCAACCTCAAGAGAATTTTCACGAGCCTCCCGTCATAACCGAACCAACTTAATAGAACATTATGGTTCACAGAATGAAAAACAACTTCCATTTATTCAAACACATAATCCTCATTTAAAATTAGTTATCGACGCCGGCTCTTCTAAATCTTTTCTAAACCCTCAAATTGCAAGAGAACATTTCCAAAACTATATTAAATACGATCCATTTTCTGTGTCCACTGTGTTCCAAACATCACATCATGACCACAGTATAACAATTCTAGTTCCTGCAGATTTTTTCCTATCAGAACCAGTTGATATCAAATTCTACCTTTTTTAATTTTCATGATTTATATGATGGTCTAATTGGACTAGACTTTTTAAAATCAACTAATGCACAAATTGACTTTGGCATATCCGATTTAAAAACACCAGATGCTGATTTTTAAATACAATATGAAATATCCGGCGAACCGCCAATATTTCAATTGCGATGCGAAATCGATTCCGCGTTTTTAATTTCTATTTCGACCAAATTGACAAAATGTGTAGTAGTAGGTTTATTTCAAATGTTGCATTTTGCCGCCCGTTTGAGTTCCGCCAGATGGCGCAGTTGTTCTGACCAGTTTTTTGGAATTTGTATTTGAGTACATATGGCATCCACGCTTTCGCAGAAGCTGCGCCAGGGAGCCCTCTGCCTTCGCCTGATTAGTTCATGAACTCGGAACGCTTACTTCTGTAATCGGCCCAGTCCAGGTCAGTTTTTGAGCGTTGTCCCTTATTGAAAGCCCTCTTGGTATTCACCTTGAGTCGTTCGAGCTCGGAACACCACCAAGGGGTGGCGCGTCCCAGCTCTAGCTCTTTCCTCAGGGGACAGGCCTTTTTGTACGATTTCATCAGAGCGTTGCTTAAGACAGACGAGTAATTGTCCAGGTCTCCGATGTTACAAACATTGTTAAATCTAGATTGCGTTTGAAAATAATTGAACAATTTGGAATAAACCGAAATTTATTGAACAAGTCTTTTGTAGGGTATTTTCCATTATAATTAATTTACCTATTATCCATGTTGAAAATGTAATCATATACACGGTGTTCCAATAAAAAAATCGGAAATCATGGAACATTCATGAACACGCTGTATGCAAACTAGTTGTCCTGTATCTTGAAATTGTTAAATCCTTCCATTCTCAATGGAATTTCGTCATAAACGACTTTAAACAAATTTCTAGTAGTTCAGGTATATTTTTTTAGCAAAATAAATGTTTTTATGCAAATATGGCAATAACTCAAACACTATGATTAAGGTCGGAGTATCTTAGTATTTTTTCAATAAAATATTGCAAATAAATCGAAAATATACAGAAAATAATCATTTAAAAATGTGATGTTGGTCTGGTTTTATCGATAATAGCGTCATCTACAACAAAGATTCCATACATCCTCGTTGCTCTGTTTAACTTCCCCATAATCAAATATTAAGATAAAAATGACTCCCCAAGCAGACATTGTACAAACATTACATACGTGGCGATAACGTATTGCCCAATGTCGCGGGAGCAGGATGCAATGGAACAACGCGTTCTTGTGGAAACCTTCATGGTTTTGTAAATATGTACGTATTTACCATATACTGCCAGGAGACGTATTTTTCCAGATAATCTAATGTTAGGTTTAAAACGGCCATGCCTGTGTATACAATGATTACTTTTCGTCCGAGAATTTTCATCGACTGGGATCTTTGCGGTCGCAATAGTTTCACAAATAGAAGAGAGCTTTCATTTTGCTCCAAATAACAACAAATTACGAAATGAAAACAGTAGATACAGTTAAACACTCGAAGAACAAAAATTGCAATTCTAATAGTATTTGTGATTAAAAATTTAAATTAAATAAATATTCACTGTTATTGTTTAAAATTAGAGTTTATTTTTTTCTTCGTGCAAAAATAAACCTTTTTGGACAATCGTTAACATATGAGGGATATCTCCAAGTGTCTGAAATAAGTATACCTAGGTTAGAAATATGTTGGAATGTCCTATTAGTTTTTTTATTGTTTGGATATTGAACTAATTTTTAAAGGTTCTAAAACCAATTCAAATGTGATACAATATTAAGACCCAATATTTTCACTCAATGGATAATTAATTATCTGCAACTTTTTTAGATCACATTATCCGGTTATATCCGTACCAACATCACATAAAATTCTTTACGAATACCTCTGTTCGTACGGATGTACTGTTTTTATCGCACCTTAGAATACTCCAAACAAATCCGTTCTGTTGTCGTCTTGTGCGTGAGGATTACGTTTACAATGGTCAAGGACCAAACAAAGGGCCTCTTAACTCTTATTGGCGTGAGCATCACCTCTCAAATCCGACCGGAATTGAAATACTTCGTGTCACGACAATTACAGAAGAATCACCATCACCACCAATCGTGGGATAAAACAAATCACCGCCTAGAGAAGACGAAGAAGACGAAGAAAAAGGAGGAATTCGTCTGGGTATGCGATGGCAACTAATAGCGCCACCATCAAGTTGCATTCATTCCGATTCATTCACAGGATGGCGCGTATCATGCCACCCAGTGTCAGTATTTACAGTCACCACCCACATAGCTCACGGTGACTTGTGGAAAACCACGAAGGTGAATCACAGTCAACCATCTGATTTCTCTTTCTTAAAACTCATAACGAGTTGTAGTTGTTAAATGGTTGGTCGATTGTGGTACGGGAAATGTTTGACTGTCGATGACAATGGATGTCACCGTTGATGACAGGCCTTAAGGGTGTGTTTACACGACCCCCGGGGCCATTGCATTGGGCATTAAACGGTCTATTGTTGGACGCGTCAGTCCGCATTATGCCATCAAATTGTTCCAGTCTCGGTTCTCGTTATTTTATAGTAATGATGTGAATGTGTGTGGGGTGTTTGTGTGTGTGTCTGGATGCAGAATGCATAGGGTGATTCTACACACCGATCGTACCTTCTTCGTTTAGATTGACGTAAACGTATGCGTATTTTACGATATTTATATTCTGGTCACGTACTAGCCCGCATGTTGAACGCATACTCATCAAAATGCTCTTCTTTGGTTGTTGGTTTTTTTTTATATAGGTAACTCAGCACAGTGATGGGTCTTGCCAACCACATTTTTCTTATTCTTTCGATGTTATTGTTCGCAGTCTGTAGCATATTTATTATTCATGTCAGTGAGTCCTATTGTCTGTTCAATGTTATTACTTAACTCTTAGCGTCAGATGGTACAACCCTTTAAAATTTATCAGCCTGATGTCTGATAGTGTGATAGAACTTTTAATGTGGACCACTTAAAAAATCCTTAACTGCCTGAAATTAGTACCAAACATAAATAACACGAAAAGAAATTTAACCTAACTTCCTTTTGACGATGCATATACAGGGTTAGCCAAAATTACCGGAACACCTAAATAACTCTCCAACGAAAAGAAATTTCAAAAAAGAATTCAGACAAAAGTTTTTTGAGTTTAAACAATCCATCGTTCAAATATATTTTTAATATACAAGAAATTTCGTAAACTTTCTTTTTTCAAATGGAACACCCTGTATATTTTTACATTTTGTGATTTTAGGACTAATTCTAAACATCTTTTATTAAAATAATATTTTTATAAAATGCACCATTTTTGAATTTTAAGCAATTACTTAAAATTAGTCAGAATTACCACAACACCTACATAACTCTCCAAACGCAAAAAAATCAAAAAAACATTCAAGCAAAAGTTTTTTGGCTTTAAACCAGCTATCGTTCAAATGTATTTCTAATATACAGGGTGTTCATTTTATTATGGAAATTTCGTAAACACTTTTTAAAAATGGAACACCTTGTATATTTTTACATTTTGTAATTCTAAGACAATTTCAAAACATTTTTTATTGATATAATATTCTTGTAGAATGCATTTTTTTTGAGTTGTAAGAAATTAATTAAAATTAGTCATAATTACCGGAACACCTACATAGTCCTCCAACCGTAAAAAAAAATTTGTAGACAAGCTCTGCTTAAATATACTTTTAATATAGGGGTGTTTATTTTATTATGGCAGTATGGAACATCCTGTACATCGCATCATCTGCATCATTTTTTAGTTATCAGCAATTAATTAAAACTCCAAAACATTTATTTTGACCGAACGGATAAATAATAACAAATTCAAGAAAAAGAAACAAAGTAATTAAATTAAATTTTCAAACAGCCATCCGTTAGCGGCTTGACAATGCCGCAACCTATCAACAAATTCACGTAAACAGTTTTCTAAATATTCGACAGTAATACTTTGAACTTCGTCCACTATCCACTGCTTCAAATCATCAATATTTTGCGACCTATTGGTGTAAACCTTGGACTTTAGGTGTCCCCAAATAGAAAAATACAATATTTGCAAATCCGGCAACCTAGGTGGCCATTCAATGGATCCTCTCCTTCCAATCCACCTCTGCAGAAAAATTGAATTTAAATAATTTCGCACTTGGACACCGTACTGCGGCGGGGCACCATCTTGTTGAAATCAAATGTTATTTAGTTGTGAAACAGTTTCCAGTAGTTTCCCAAACAGTGGTATGATAAAATCAATTTATTGAAAGCAGTTTTTGGTAACTTTCAGTTTTGCCGTTGGCGATATCGCTTGCAAAATAAGTAAATGTCAAGTAAAAATACATAACCACAATGTGGCTACAGTAGGCACTTGAGTAGAGACCAACTGTCGCAGGCAAACATTGTCTAATACGTGATGTAACATGTCCAAAGTTTCTAAATTTAATAAAATTAATGTACCAAACGAGAAAAAATAGTTTATCCGTTTGATTAAGATAAATTGGTATGTGTGTGGGAAAATATTCTTAATTTGAAGTTCAGTTTTGATTAATTGCTTATAACTAAAAAATTATGAAACTTATACAAAAATGATTCCAATAAAAATGTTTAGAATTAGTCTTAGCATTATGTAAAGATATACAGGGTTTTCCATTTGAAAAAGAAAAGGTTACCAAATTTTCATAATAAAATGAACATCCTGTACATTAAAAGCATATTTTAATAATAGTTTCTTTAATGTCAAAAAGCGTTTGTTTGAATGCATTTTGAAATTTTTTACGGTTGGGGAATTATGTAGGTGTTCTGGTAATTCTGACTAATTTTAAGTAATTGCTTAAAATTCAAAAACGTTGCATTTTATAAAAATATTATTTTAATAAAAGATGTTTAGAATTAGTCCTAAAATCACAAAATGTAAAAATATACAGGGTGTTCCATTTGAAAAAAGAAAGTTTACGAAATTTCTATAATAAAATATATTAAAAATATATTTGAACGATAGATTGTTTAAAGTCAAAAAACTTTTGTCTGAATTCTTTTTTGAAAATTCTTTTCGTTGGAGAGTTATTTAGGTGTTCCGGTAATTTTGGCTAACCCTGTATAGTTGAAAAAATTGAATTTTATTAATACAATAAAATGCAGCTAGTCATTGGTAACTAAAACATTAGCACTTTTCAATAATAATTTAGGTGTTCCGGTAATTTTGGCTAACCCTGTATAGTTGAAAAAATTGAATTTTATTAATACAATAAAATGCAGCTAGTCATTGGTAACTAAAACATTAGCACTTTTCAATAATATAATAGCGTACTTCAGTTTAAGATAAATATATTTAAGAATGGCGGGGAAACTATATGGTCAACATTAGTTGTTCTACTGGGTAAGTTCATCTCCTAATTCCATGCACCACACTTGAAGTTTGACCGATAGTGGATAAATTTAATTGTTTTTCCAAAGATTGCTTTTGAAGTAGAATCAAAGCATTTTTGTTTCAATAAAAAATTATGATCTCTCACTTTTAATTGTTTGACGGATGAAATTAATCATGTTGGTTTTCACGTAAAATGGCATTTACAAATGACAACATGGAAATAAGGTACACTTTATATATAATCAAATCAAATATCTCCTTAAAATTTAACCATGAATTTTTTGCCATCTATTAATTTATCTCAAATTGTTCAAGTACAATTCACTTTTCCTCGTTGAAACGAGTTAAAATGTTTGTTGTTTTATTTGTTTGAATCACGTGTTCTTCCTCGGCTGTTACCTACTAAAACCTACGTTTCAACTTCCTTCTTGCCAAAAACTATTGAAATAAAATGACAGTTACTAAGGTGCAAGTATTTCAATGTCACACAAATATATTAATTGAAATTATTATGCGAAGAATATGATCAGCAAAAATGATCAGTTTGCAAAGAATTAAATGGTAAATACAAATTTAACTAGAAAGCAAACAGGTGGATGCTGTGTTATCCCTATCAGCTTCCATCTATTGTCTCACAGATTCCAATAAAAACGTCAGATTTGTTCCGATTATCGAGTTTCGGATGGGGTGCTTACGATCCGCACGCATACTACATAGGGGCAGGTAAGCATTAATTCTGATATTATGAGGGGTGAGCGCACGATAGGCGATTACCTCTAAGCCCCGGTGGCTGCCAGTTTTGTTATTGGGGATTGTTTTAATACTTCGCGACCCTAGGCGCTCATCGGCGAGATTTAACTTCCCGTGTCTGGTGTATTATTGCAACGGTAATATCATTACAGGTACAGGCAGGAAAGCAATCAATTTTCCGTCAGCAGTTGTAATAGTATTTACTTTTTGTTAGCTATAGTAATGACGGAAATTATACGTGTGATAATTTTGTTGATTATCATTATCTAAACGCTAACTAAGCGTTAAAACATAACTATTAAAGAGTATTTTGATACCATCACCGTCGAGCAACGCCGGACTCTGTAGCCACTCTACACATAAAATGATATATTATATTATAAATCTAGAAAATTAACGGACCTACTATTGGTTGCAGAAGTATTGAGCCTGTGTTTGGAGGGTCGTAACTCTGTAACTACTCAACAAAAAATATGAAGTAAAGTGTGTTATTGGCCCCGTGCACAGTATAGAGTGGGGGTTTCAAAAGCTATTTAGGCGCCCGTTGCGGAATCCCGGCGGACTATTTTTCCGCAGGAACTGTTCTCGGTCACCGCTACACGCAAAGGCGCTGTAGTCGACTTTATTATATCTGTCTGCTGTTGGCGTTCGTAAACGCGCTCTCGCTACAGGTAACTGCACCACGTCGGTAATTACTAGGGAGAAAACTGCTTAGAACAGCGCCACCTCCTGGCTATCTTAGACTTTTCCTGCGGTGAAACAGACGTGCTTGTCGACGCGCACCCGGCCAATACTCCTGAATCATTTCTAGATAACATGACTGACTATCAAAATTGTCTGCCCCTAGGTTTGGACAGGAGTGCGAGAGAAGTGTAAAAATTTACCCGATTTTAGTTTTTTTTACTAAACGCTGGGTTTTCTATTTTTTTTTCACCTAAACAGCTTGCCCAAAGAAATTCAAATTTACAATTATGAGTATAGCTCAGGATCTGGTCTACTGATTGGCTTTTGTATATTTCTAATGTTCTTTGCAATGAAGGCGATAAACAAGATTTTTATTGGAGCGGATATCTCGGCATCGAGTATTACCACGATAACGGGACGCGAAGGAAAACAATCGCAAAATTTGGCTTAATGAGAATATTGAAACACAAACATATTTCAAATGTTCGCTAATTTTATAGAGCGATATAATTTTGGGGCACCGCGCAAGTACGTCACGTCGTCCAACGAAGTCGTCAATGGGTCGGGATTCGAGGTCCACTACTGCCTAAACCGCAGGCCCGTACTTAGAATTAAAACAACCATCGTACATATTTATTGGTGTTAGCAGCATTGAAGTTGAAGGTTGGAAAAATTGTTTAATGGAAGAGTAGGTTGCAAGTGTACAGCGAAGAGCTGTAAACATTCTTTTTTTTACCCATTTTGAATCAACAGCAGCAATCAAATATTATCAGGTAGCAGCAAATAAATAAAATGACAAAACAAAATATTTTTCTCAGTCCCCAATACTATGCATAACAGGTTGGTTTTTGGTAAAATCTAGATAATATAAATACATAAATATTTCAGTGAAATTATCAATATCAAAAATGCCTTTTTGATTAACTAAAGCACATGTGTTGTATCTGCCAAAAAATCACCATCAAAAGGAGGTATACTTCTAGACTTTATAGCAAACAAAACTCAAAAGCAATGAAGTAAAATGATTGTGATTACGTAAAAAATAAAGTTGCAAAAAGCTATCATACATTTAAAATTAAAGATAAGTTAAATTTATGGGCTTCTAACGTAGCACTGTTTCAAGAGATATGGAAAAATTGTGCGTTGCACATTGCTAGATAATTTAATCCAATACATTGATAAAGATTATATTGTTGACTCGATTGTAGAACAAAATTTTAATCAACTTGCATGAAGATGATGACGAAATATTACACTACCCTACAACGACAGCTGTCCAGATAATGAAGAGTGAGATGGTGGGCTTCTAATTAATGTCTTAGCTAATTCTTTTCTTTGCGTGATTTCAAATAATGATACATAATTGCCGGCGATAGTACCATGTTGGAGGTTCTCTGGAACTGCACAACTCGTTCAAAGTTTAGGACAAATACTTATCGCAATTGAAACATTTGCAGAAAATATGGGATCGTTTGGTTTGGCCCCAAAACCTACAGGAACACGTCATCATCATCATCATCAAGTACTGATTTTCGGCAGATATAATACTGTGTAATAATATTAAATCACAATACAGAATGTGTATATAATTCCTCAAATAAAGAAACAAAACATTTATGTTATTTACAAAAATAAAACCGAACGAGAAAATGACAAATATATTAAATACGGTCTTGAGAGTTGATGTGATAAACGTGAATGTCAAACGGATTTATTTGAAGAAAAAATATTGTCTAATACCGTCTTTAAAGTTATGTTACCCCAATTTACGCATTTTTTGATTTTTTTCACAAAAAGAGACAACAAATTTCTTTTAAGAATTCTTGGATTTTGCGTAGTCCCAAGTACCGATTTGCGGACGCCCTATTTCGAAGACCAGATCACTGTGCTAGACTAGTGGCATGTTACTGTAACTTCCCATTTCAGGTACCGCAACTCGAAATATCGCAGAAAATCTTGTGAGGAGACTTTTTCATAATATTCTGGAAATGCCACTAATTTAAAACAAGTGACAAAGCTCATTTATTTGTCGGCCTGTGTTAAAAAAAAACAGATTTCTTAACCCGCTTCTTGATGAAAAAAAAAAGTCCACGACAGCTACATAGCCAACGTGTTAAACCAGCAATTCACTCCATGAGTTGCTATGCTACACACATAAAAAATTTACGGAGTGAATTCGCACGTAGTTAATCGTACACAAAAAGGAGTGAAATTTTCTTCGAAAATCAGTTGATTGTATCTTAAAAATTGTTGTTATACATAATTTCGGAGTTAATTTAACTACACACCAGGTAGTTGAAAATAGTTGATATCCGACAAGGGGAAAATTTTCACCGGCTCCAGCACGACGGTGTGAAATAAAAATTAACACCACCCAGGGTGTTGAAATAACTGAGAAAACGAGAGAAAATACTTTTTTTTATTCATTCAAACTCCGCGTGGAGTGAACAATTTCCAAAATGGTACGATTTATTTCGAAAGGTGAAAAATTTGCCCTCTTGGCAACAACAGTACCTACGTCATAACGTCGCCACGAAGGCGGTCGCTTCGCAGTTCGGCCACGGGACTTGTGCTGTAGGTTAGGAGTGAGGTTAGTTTTTGATTACTTGTAATATATTACATATTAGTAACCTATTTGGCATGGAGCAGTCTATTTTCATCTCCGTGTTAAATACGAAAACAATAACAGAGAAATTTTAGGTTTCGTCGCATTTAATACGACAAGTATGTAACGACAGGTAGGTACTTGTGCATTGTATATTACCCATTGGTTGTGGTCACAAGCTTTTATATTTTTGAACATTTCAGCTACATTATAATCATAGTGACTGTCATTGAAGATTGAGACGTATTGACCGCACCCTGTGCCAGGGGATGAGGTTTAATTACCAATTAATAAAATATATGTTCGTAAGTTTTACGTACTACGAATGTATCTGATAAGTATTAATTCCCATTTGTATTACAGTTTTCTTGTCTTAAAAATTAAGTATAGAAGAAGAAAACGCACATTTTACTATTCCATGAACGTCACGGCAAGTGGAAAGCAAAATTTACACCAGTTTTTCACCACGAATTCAATACATATGTAGGAGAAGTCACCAACAACTTGCCACAAAGGTACAGTGATACATTTTAAGCAATGTAAGATATATTTTCAAACAAAATAGTTATTGATATTGCAGCTTGAGACATATTTACCGCCACCGTGTGCCAGGGGATGGAGTGACAGTAAAACTGATACATGTTTAGTCACGTAAGTATTATTTACTACATATACAACTGATACGCATTAATTTGGTTTTGTATTACAGGTTTCTTTACCATTAGAACTTAAAAAAGGAAGAAGTGGAGCATTGCCTTTTGCAGTTGACAGACAAGACGGTGTACTACTGATTATTATTTATAGTATATTTATATGTAAGTATTGTGGAATAGATATAATATTGAACAAAATAAAGGATTGATATCTAAATTACATGAGTATTTAAATTAATAACTTTTCTGTGTTACAGTCACTGTCACTAAAAAACAACTAACTAAACTGTTGTTTCTTATTGACTAGTGATCAGAACACAGAAAACTGATTAATTGGCATATTTTTTATTTTTGCTGGCCCCCGCATCATTTCTCCCTTTGGTATAAATTTAACTCCGTATAGGATAATTTTAACACCCGCGCGGTGAAAACAACCAACTCCCTAAAGATTTATTTTCAACTCCTTTTCAAATAATAATAACTACAAAAGGAGTGAATCTACTCCCTAAAAATTCAACTCCGTCCGATCTAACTACATGCGCAAATGGTCGCGAGGGAGATCCATAGCGGTGTTGAATCGGTGTTAAATCCAACTCCGTATTTTTATGTGTGTATGCTGTGCTCTACTGTACCAGCATGGATTTTAAAGTACATGCATCTCAATATTCTATGCTAGACAAACATTGTTGCCTACAATTGATGGCGCGCTTGTTCCTTCAATAGACTCCCAAAATAGAAAAAGTGTCGATTTAAAGTAAAATCTGCCTGAAAGATCTGACCTAATGAAATTCCTGATGACAAACCTGCTCTTGAATCTGGCGTTAACCATATTTTCAATATATGTATAGTGTATACTGTATACTCTTATAGGATAAAATATCAATTTTCTACTTTCATCTCAAAATAAATTACTTTTTCAATTATGCCTAACATCCGGCATCACTTTTCACCAATACAGGTTTGCTGTAGTCTGTACTTACTACACTGTAAGTGTAAATATTACTGGTATACCAGCTATTCCCAGAATAGATAATCCCGTGCCGCCTACCATTGGCTAAAAAAATGTGTCTTACCATGGTATAACGTGTTTTGTAAGAACGGCAGTCTTCTTATTTACATACAACATAACACGGCCACGAAGAGCACATCACAGGGAAGAATGGGCTAATATAAGGGATGTCTTGGTCTAAGAAGGGCTTTATCTTTTAGTGTTATTGATTTCGAATAATTAGTGTTTATTATTAAAAGAACCTAGCCGCGAAAGTAATTAGTCACAATATAGCCACCATGCGGCGACCGACCGGTGTATCCAATAAACACACAGCTTTCGATGCGGTTTGACGTTTTAAACGTCAACATTGTTTATTTTTATCCTACACGATGCGAAAATGTCATTTTTATCCTACACGATGCGAAAATGTCGTTTTCGCGTCTCTATGGAGACAGGAAATATGCTATTTGCCACCCAGCATGAACACTTTTCGGCGCTAGCCAAGAAAATGCTCTGTCCAATCAAAACACAGTTTTCGATTCGGTTTGACGTTTGTGATTAAAACGTCAACGTCGGATTTTATTTGTCAAAAGCCAATATGTCAGAGATTAGTCTTTAGAAACGGGTGATTTTATTATGATATTGTTGTGTAGGATAAAAAGTTATGTGTGCACCACGCCCAGAAAGTCGTTTTCCGGGCCTAAAGAAGTGCCAAGGCTCGCTACGCTCGCTTGTGCAACTCTTCTCTCGCCCCGGAAAGGACACACTGTGTCGGCTTGATACAATATACTATTCTCAAAACCGAACTGTCAGTGATTTATCTTTAGAAACCGTTGGATTTGCGGGCCTCGATAAATGCCCAGCCTTGCATATGGGTCGGCTGGGACCAACTTCTCTCATTCCCTAAAATAATCACTATCTCGGCTTGATTTCTGTCTCTATATGGCAGGTACAGTAAATTACAAGAACTGTGTCAAAACTATATTATCTTTGTTTGATATTTATGTGGAGCATCAGTTTAAGTTTGTAATAAATAATACACGTAATGATGTTTTGTGGATATCTCTATACTTTAATCTATAATTTAATTTTAGCAATTTCTTTCTTAATTGCTTGTTTCTATGTAACGGAACATTTTCTCCTCTATACGTTCAAACTTCGAATAAATTTAATAAGCGACAGGTTTTGTCGGCCTTCTTGTGCAATAAGCGACGCTACAAAAAACAAACACCAAACAACACTTAAACGCTACATTCTCTCAATATTAAATTCTTCACATGGGGCTTTCGCAATCTCTTTGTTCCCTGGGGCATTTTCCGACACTAATGCAGTGAAGAGGTCCCGCTAATTATTATTGGAAATTATGTTGCTGCGTGCGGCGGTCGACATCAAAATTTCACATGGCTTACTGAACGGGCAAGTGGTTGTGCATTCGCGTTTCCACCAGGTATCAGAAAGGAATGTAATATAAGCAGGGGTTGGTTCGGTTGGGTTCGGTTAGTGGGGGACGCTGACGCCGCACCAGCTCGTCACCGACGCCCACTTGACCCGGCCGTTCTATCCGTCGGTTACTTAGCAACAATTAATCACATTCTATCGTTAGGATCGGCTTACTTGATATTACGGGCAATTTTTGCCACGGTACAATCCGGGGCAGAATTCGAGGGATTTTCAACTTGAAGCAAATACAGCACTTGTTAGATTAGGGCATTGAGCTTCCTTTTTTATGTTAATAAGGCACGGTTGCGTTTTCTTATATTATTTTCTACAACTGTAGTGTTTAATAATAACTAGAAACGAATCAAACTATTTTTTCAGTCCATTTCTGTTTTTAGTACAATGACCAACACTAAGACAAACAGGAATAATGGCCAAATGATACAGTCGAATTGATATCCACTGAATATTCATTAGTACTTTATATTGGAAAGAATGGAAAGTCTAGATACTTGATATGTGTTTGTCTAGAACAGCGTTTCCTAACCGGGGTTCCTCCTGGCTGAATTATTGGTCAAAATCTAACAATATTTGTTTACAATAATTTCCCCTATCCAAATGTGTGACAACATGAACATTTCAACAAATTTGAATTTGCTGTTCATAATGGACTTTAGGAGAAGATCAGAATTGCGGATTGTAGATTTCAATATGATCTTACATTCCAGTTAAGACTACTAATCTATTGCCAGACAAGTTTTGAGCTTCTGTGACAGAAATTGTGGCGGTACCATTTTGGGAAATCAATAAATAGATTGATTTGCATAGATTGTGATTTGCAATTCTAGGCGAAAATATATTATGTCTAACCACAATAATAAAATACTGCTGTGTTTCCAAAAAAGCGGACTGGAAGTTGAAGTGAAATTCAAAATTTTAAGAAGGCAATAAATAAAAAAACATAAATTAAATAGAAGTAAATACTTAAATAAAAGTTTGACAGGCCAAAAAAATACATTTTTACTTCAAATTTGGGTTATAATTATCTTGTATTAGTGCAGTTTTTAACATTGGGTATATATAATATATATGAAACTTTTTACTCTATCAGTCAAATTTGTAAATTCGGTTAGTTGTAACTAACCGACATTTTAAAACATCTCGCCATCAAGGGTGACTACATTCTGGCATCATTCGATATAGTCAACCTCTATACCAATATTCCTACAGAAGAGGCTCTGAGTGCAATCGATAATTTGATAGAATTTACAAATTTGACTGATAGACAAAAACAGGATGTGTCGACTTTGCTCAGAGCAACTTTAGATCAAAATTTCTTTAATTGTAATGGCGTAACATACAGACTCGAGGACGGTTTGCCAATGGGTTCCTCTCTCTCTCCCTTCCTGGCGAATGCTTTCATTGATACATTGGAAGAAAAGATTTTCAATTCAAAGCAAAAGATACTTCAGCACATTGTTTTTTGGAGGCGCTATGTTGATGATGTGATATGTGTTTGGAACGGTGGTAGGGACCTACTTTCGGTTTTTTATAACTTCATTAATAATTTTAGCCCTAAAATCCAATTTACTCTTGAGGTGGAGAAGGATAGAACACTTAATTTTCTAGATATTTCCATTACTAGAAGTTTGAATGCCGAAACGTTGGACTTTGACATCTTTCGTAAACCTACTACCACTGACGTAATAATACCCTATAATTCCAACCATCACTACACTCATAAATTAGCAGCCTTTAACAGCCTAATACACCGACTCTTCAGCATTCCTATTTCCGAACAAAATTTCGATAAGGAAAAGAATATAATAAAGACCAGAGCTAAAAACAATGGTTATAACCCAAGCATAGTAGATAAAATGATAAAACGAAAAAGACAGAGATTACTCAGCAACCATAATTTCCAGGATGCCAGAGTGATGAATGAGAAAGTTTATAAATCCATCAATTTCAACTCACACTACAATTATAATCCGGTGAAAAACATATTCAAGGATAGCAACTTCAATTTATCATTTAAGACTAATAACACCATAAAATCTTTATTGGCTAACACTAGAGATAGATCGGATCCTCTAAAAAATAGCGGAGTTTATAGACTCGGTTGCACTGATTGTAATGCTGTATATGTGGGTGAAACCGGGAGAAATATTAATACTAGGATTAAAGAACATCTTCGAGATGTGACAATATCGGAATTTGGTAGACATCTTTTTCACAACGGACATAAGTTTGATACCATCAACGCGAAACTACTACACAGAAGCAATAAAAATTCAAAAATTAAAATACTCGAAGCTTACGAAATTGAAAAATCCAAAAGGGACCCTACCATACATTGCCTCAACAAACAAAACGACCTATGTTATAAGCCTCTGTTCAAATTAATAATATAATCATAGCGGGCACAGTTTGAAGTTGGCAGACCAAGGAGTTTATACTGCTTGATTGCATTTTATGTTTTGTCGCATTTTCAAACATTATATGTGCATGCGCGCATGTCTTGCTGGAACGGAAGAAATTTTCATTCTACTCGACACACACGAGGTCCATTCGACCCTAACCACTCGACGTGCCGCACATTTTTGAACGCACGCATTTTCAATTTATAAATGTTAATTTATTGTGTCTTTGTATGTTTGTCTGTGACCTTCGCATGACACGCAGGTTACTTTTATGTTCTCCAACATCCACAGTTGACGAAATGTAAGTTTTACAGATTTTTATGTTTGTGGAATTTGATTTGTTTGTCAATTGTATTGTATTATTATTATTTGTAATGTGATCTCGTTTTCTATAGCGCCTGAAGAAGTGCCCAGTGGGGCACGAAACATGTAGCGATTGACTAAATTAAAGAGGAATAAGGAATCCAACCGCTTTTATTATATATATACACCTTATTGGACAACGAAATTATTGTAAAAATTACTGTTTGTATTATTCGTTTTCGTATTTTCGTATTTGACTTATCCTTTTCCGTTTTTTGTTAATACTTGAAAGAGCTGTAACTTTTGAAGAAAATGACATGAACAAATAAGTTGATACACAGGGGCAAATATCTTCAAAGTTACAGAAAATGAATGTAATAAACTACAACAAAACATGTTGTAAAAGAAAAATTATCATCGCTGGTTATTTGATACCAGCTATAATGCTGTACCTATAATTTTACAGAACTCATATATCACACATACATATTCCTGTGAAAATACAGGATTGTCACCGTCATTTTACAGAAAATTTACGAAATTTCACTGGAAAAGTGGTGTAATTTCAAGTAATTTTCAATCATTGAAGAGCGTTCCATTACAGACAATGTTGCCGATTATTTGATACAGCAAAATTGCTTTAAACATTTTTCTCTGTGTATTTCTTCCTCGGAGTGATACTGGGAAGGAGTGAAAGACATTGTCCTATATTTTTTGTTGGGGCTCCGCGGGGTTCCAACCCAATTTCAAGGGTGCCGCAAGAGTAAAAAGGTTAGACAACGCTGTTCTAGAACAACCTTAAAGTTATATGCCGTGTAACCAAATCGGTTTTAGTATTTAGTAGTAAACTTGTAATTTATTATGCACTGACAATTGATCGTTTCTTCACCACTCTTTGCTCTGTTCTTTTGTATATGTTTTTTTTTACCTTAGCTCGAGGGCATATCCAAATATTTTGCAGGGTTCGCATATGGAACTTTTGTGTCGTTTATCTTGACATGAGGTATGTTCTCCATTCTTTCGTTTGAAATTTAATCCGGACAGACTTCAGTTCTTTGAGCTTGGTTTTCCATGGTTTGGTGCATTAATATATTTAATTGCAATGTCGGTGAACCATCCTAGCAAATTACTCCCACAGTTGACCCTAACGCCATTAGAACCGTGTTATCTGCGAAAGTGGCGACTATCACGTGTTCTAGCTGAAGTAAAGTTACTTGTATATAGTAGATAGAATATTGGTCCCAAAGCAATACCATGAGGACCATCAGCTTATACTTCATTTTGGTCCCACAGTTTGTCTATGTGTTCATCCTGAACAGTCTATCTTATATTATAGGATGTTAGCAGATCGATATTGCATGGGTAGCATACTCTTTAGTATGTGTATTGTGCCTTCGTCGCAAACCCTATCAAATGCTTGCTTAACAAATATTGTTGAGCAAATAAGCATTTATTCTAATGATTTCTCTATTACGTCTTTGATTCTATAGTAGAGTCCTTTTCCTAAAACAAAATTGACGGTTTAGATCATTGGATAATTTTTGGACAATTCTCTCAATTATAGGGTCAATTCTAATTGGAAGCAGCCTTCTAAAAGAGCGTTGGTATCTTTGATAAGGTTTTGGTATCATGATGACTTCTGCTACTTTCCAGACACGGGGTACATATTTTAATCTGAAACTTTGAAGCAGAAGCCATCCAGTTAGTTACTCTAAAGAAAGTCGTCAACTAAATCAAACCAAACTTGAATCCAAAAAGGCAACTGGGTATGATTACAGTGAAAGTCCTTAGACAGTTCCCTATGCTGACGTATTTAGTAAATGGTGCTTTAAGCTAAACCGTAATTAATAAACCTTGAATAATACAACCAACTATACCAAGCTTTCCGTTACAAATTATTCAAAGCCAATAATAATATGAAATCAATTTCAACACTTGTCCAGTTTGATTGTGTACTTATTACTTTTTACTTTTCCTAAACGATTCTGGGACTCTTTTAGATTTTATTTATTTTCTGCTAATGCTAAAATTCCTGAATTATAATTCTTTTGAATACATTATACCTTAACATAATATGACTATAATAAATAAAACACAGGTTTACTAATTTGTACATATTCTTTATTTACTCTTAGAATGTTTAAAAACACGACTACAAGAATCGGTACGTATCGCACCTACCTAAATACAATTACAAGTAATTCGTTTGTCATTACAATCTACTGTACATAATATATTATTACCTTCCGATTAATTTAAATAAGACGTGTGTGCTCTACGATATAATACAAATTAACGTATTAACGTTCGATATACATACATATTATGTACAAATACATTTTTTACACACTGCTTTCGTCGTGGTGAAATTAGGTACACAAAATATCCGAGATTCTCTTCGAGAGATCATAACTTAGAATAACGATCACAATAAAAACATTTTCTTCTTTGTTATAATAATAATTTAACTATTACTCAAAGAAATATTAATTTACAGAAAAACACAAGTTCGACGGAAATATACATTTCTACAGGTATTCACTAGTTTAATACTACCAAGCCCTCGCTTGTATTGGTAGATAAGTACCGCACTGTTGTTGATAGTTTCCTTGCTGACGGTATGCCATGGCAAGACCACTATTTGCCATACATTGCGTCTGTTGCTGGGGCGGACATACTGGGGATTGTTGCGTTCTGGCTTCTGATGCTGATGCTGTCGATGAACTTTGATTGGTTGATCCGCCTGAACACGGTTTGCCGTCTTTGACGAGTACAGGTACTGCAACTCTTCTAGGTGAACTGGATGACTATAAAAAAGAAATGAAAAAGAAATTAGATTTTAATGTTTTGTATATGGCAATTGTTGTATAATATAAAATACATTCAGGGACTAGAGGTTTGAACCTGTTGGGATGAATGGAAATTAAAATAATACTTAAATCTGCTGTCGAAATATGTGGACAAAGATGTAATTGTGTGATTGGGTGTAATATATTATATTCACGTATACCCACTGTATCAGTGGTCACTTTTATAGGTATCTGTTTTATATAACATGTTTTATATAAAAATACCTATATTGTCACACTAAAAAGTACCTACTACTTCTTAATTCTCCAATTTTCATTATCTTTGACTGCTACATTCCACGACCCTGGAATCCCTGTTGTTATTATTGATTACTACAAATTGCATAATTTTAATTTATTACCTGCATGCATATAATAAAATTAACTAACTTCTGGCCTTAGTTTATGGCACCAAACTTGTCAATAACCAATAGCCCCTCTTCTTGACAAATTTTTGCCAAAGCAGAGAGTAATTTTTGGCACATGGTATCCCTTAAGAAAGTTTTAATCCTTTTGAGGGCTGAAAAGCACCATTCTACTTCGCCCATGTCATTGGAATTGTTATTAAAATTTTTATAGCTTCAGTTAAAGTCTTAGATCATATTTTACTTGTTCATATATGCAATTAGATATTCCGTAACAATTACGAAATGTTCACCGTTCCAAAAAGTAAATACTGTAAAATATATTTCATGTGTTTTGCGAACAACTAACAAATGATTCAAATCTGTAATCCCTACTTCAAATAATAAAAAACGGGGGGAAAACAAGTATGAGTTTTTTAATATCACGGCCATTTATCCACACATTTTTCCTATAAACATCAGCAATAAATTATGTTCTTGGAAATGTTCGGGATTTGCTCAACAGGATTTTTTTTAAAATTCTGTCCCGAATTACGGGCGCAGTCACTGTCTGGTAGTGATGCGCGCGGAATATTTGCAATCCTAGCCGGAGTAAACAAACCGGTCCGTGCTGACGAAATTTCCTCGCTAGTGGGCTAGTCTGCAGGCGTCGATACGCACTGTAGCGGTAGCAGACGGTTGCGGACTTGTTGCAATGTTCAGGCCGTGTAACTAGCCGACTTAGATTGTTGCATATTCATTATTACACTATTATTACATAAACTGAAACTATTGCCGTTTCATTACTATTTTTGGGGGTTGCGCAAACCTGCA
The DNA here is from genome assembly GCA_964023965.1 of Melinopterus prodromus. NCBI lineage: Eukaryota > Metazoa > Arthropoda > Insecta > Coleoptera > Scarabaeidae > Melinopterus > Melinopterus prodromus. The sequence continues at coordinate 69,180,889 of OZ030391.1, forward strand.
ACCCACTGCACGAGTCGCCAGTGCATTGATTATATATTATTATACAGCTGGTTCGCTACCATCAACCATATTACTTGTTTGTATTTGGGTTATTTCAAACGTTTTTTTTTTATATTTATAATTATGTTATAAAAATAAGAATTGAAACCCGCCTGGTACAGTAACTCCACATTATTTTTATTAGTAGAATATTATTATTAAGTAATAGTCAAAAACTATACCTATTGGAAACAGGGTCAATGTTTTGTGCATAGTTGTAGTAAAACTATAGTAGTTTCGGAAAAGGGATGACTATTTAAACTGCACTTTTAGGGACTTAAAATGGCATATTTTCGACTAAAACTTGGGAATGAGAGAAACATGAGATTTGAGAGGTGCATAAGAAACCTCGTTCGCCCTAATTGTTAATCCTACAAGAAATATTTTCCATTTATACATCCAGAAACTATAATTGTATTCTATTTCATGATACACGGATTATCATAAATTCAGTTTCTGAAATTAAATTTCTGAAATATGCACAGATGAGCAGTGAAAAATCAGTCAAGCCTATATTCTCTGTAGAGGAAAATATTAACTGGCTTTAGCTGGTGAGGCTTGGAATGATGATGGGATCGTAACGTGGACCTGGATGAGCACAGACGTAGCAAATGAAGCAGTGGAGGGGGAAGTTTGGGGAGCGGAAAGGGCCCTGCTGAAGCGAAGGTAACCATGGTGGCAGGCCTGTGACGTGGCCACTCGAAAACCGTGTGTTCTGAAGAGGTCTGCAGCGTGCCCAACGATTTATCACGGTGGAGAGAGAGAGAGAGAGAGAGAGAGAGACATGCTGGCGATCGCTAGCTACTTTTTTCTACCGCTGGAGGATTGTTCCAAAGTTAACTTTTCCTGGAGTGATTTATGTGAATGTAATTAACGAAATCTCTTTTCTAAGTGTAGAGATTTAGTCTAAATCTATGACGTTATGTGATTTATAAGTTCTATAGAAATTCATTATTTTTATAAGGCATCGTGATTGGTTTCGACAAAAAAAAACTTCATCGTTGGGCCAATAGTCAGAGAGATCAGCTAAATATAAAAATACAAATGACCCATTCTTAGGGCGACTGATATAAAATAAAGAATTAAAATGAATAAAGAGATACTTTAAACGTTGGCAACACTGGTCCAGACTGCTATGAGCATTGAGCAGTAGCACTGGAACAAATCATCAATTCATTTGCACAAGCAAAGAAGAAAGAAAATATGAAAATAAAAACCATGAAAACGATCATTATGTCTGCTGCCTCGAGTAGGTACGGTGAAAGCATGGAAATGTTGCACTCAATTCAGCTCGTGACAATTCGACTAGCGATAATAATAATTGTCGAGCACTCCGATTCGCCAAATTAATTTGTAGCGCGCTCCACCAACTGCAGCAGCATCCGACGGAAGTAGTCGTCTGGAGTGATATTAATAAAATAGTTGATTGAATTACCGAGTGAGGGCTCTGCAAGCCGGACCTGCTGCTCATTGAGGGAGATGGTGGCGGACGCCCGCCTTCCATAATTGTTAATTGAAATAACTTCCTAAGTGGAGAGGAAATTGTCTCATTCTAGGAACATTTTTAAGATCAATGGAAGAAATGTTGCGCAATTGGTATTGGCAAATTTTTAAGCTGATGAAAATATGATAAATGTTTTCAAAAGTAGATGGATATAGGGTTCATCAATAACTGAGACTGGAGACAGCATCTTCTCAGGACTCAGGCATTGCTCAAAACAGTTTATGATGGAGACACTTAAAACTTGCATTAAATTATAAGATTGAAATGACTTAAGAACTGAAGTAATCTTTACTTTACTTCTTTACCTACTTAGTAAAGCATGTATGAGGCTTATTTCTCAATAAATAGAACAGCTTGTTTTATTGTGGGTGACAATACTTTCTATATAAAACGATAATAAATTTTTGTGGTTCCACGTAGTATTGGCAAATAGGTAAATAAACACATCTCGTAGCCTCTAATCACCGAATTTAGTCATCTTAAGGTGCGTCACACGCTGTTTCTACAATAGCATCCAATTTGGCAAATATTGACCAATCTCAGTTCAGGAAGTTGTGTGTTTATTTACGTGTTGTGTGTGGACATGATTGCGTAATTATTCGCTCTGTAAACATTTTAGTCACTGAAAAATAAGCATGAAGCCGTAGATTAACGGCACATTCGTTATCTACCGTTTGCTGATGTAGACTTGCCACAATGTAAACAGTGATGAGGACGATTTTCTGACAGCTGCTTATAGGTAGGAAAAATTTTACAGCTGCCGAGAATGATACATAATAGCTAAGGCTTGTGTACATTTTGAGTTTTTATGATAAACTTAAAGAACAAGGATCAAAGGAATAATGCTTCCATGCAAATAAATGATTAGTTTGCTATTCCGCAAGTAGATATTTTCTCAAGTTGATAATAAAGCATGCATATAATTTTCTCATGTTTTGAGAATATACTTCGCTGTATGTACAACAAATCATGGACAGTGTCGCTTCCGTATATTAGCTATCAAAGCCTATAACTTTAAACCCTGGCCAATAAATATTAGTATAATAATGTTGATGATGAATTATTATAAATGGCTTATATTGGTATATTTTAAGTTGAGATTCATAATAGTAACATAGAGAAGAAACAAGATTGAATAGAAGATGAAGAATCAAAGAAGAAACAAAGACTACTAACGATAACCAAAGCAATAGAAACCAAACATACTATTTAGGACACTTTTTTTACACTTTTTGTATTGAAAACCGATCCAAACGATATCAGAGGAAGAACGCGAGATCAGTTTGGTGTGGAGAATAGATGCATGAGGTAAGAACGAAGAAGATGATGCAAGGAGGTAGACCAAGAAAAACGGGGTAGAGAGAAAGTAGATTGAAAGAAGTGAGAGTCACGTAATATATAGGAATAGGTATTATATTAACACTGTTGCAATGGATTTAGGGAAGGATTGCCATTTGTGGACACTTGACCAGACTCTATTTTCAACTGCGTGGAAAAGGTCTTTCGGTTTTATGCATTTTCAGACAAACTGCTGCTTGAAGTTGAACTTCAAGTCATTCATTCGTCTATGCCGCGTCGACAGCCTGTATATATGGCCCACATTCAACTTTTCCTTCTAATAGTAAAGAAAAGAAACTCCGTACTCGAGTTAGGTGTCTAGTTATATTAGCTGATCAAATTCATATAAAAACCAAAAATATCTATAAAATTAGTTGGTTATAAAATCTAAAATAAGTAGTAACAACACTAAAATATTCGCAGTTGTCTAGATATTGTTGAATCAGTCTATATGTCCATTTGACGAAAAGGCTATCAATTTCGATTAACTGGAATAACTTCCATATGATAAATGGAAAGCTGAAATTTGGTATAGGTGTATAAGATCATAGTCCATTTTGCTACCAGAAAACATCTGTGTTCATCAGTTTAAGCAGGACGATATTCAACATTATTATTCCGTATGGGCGCCATATTGAAAATGTATGTTGAAGGATAATAATTGTAAATGATAATATAGGATAATAATATGGTGAAAGAAATACAGGCGGGATGTACATTTTAAATAAATAAAAAATTACAGCCACAACCTTGATTTGAACCAGGGACCTTTGCGTTTCTAGCACAATGCTCTCCCATCTGAGCTACTGAGGCCTATGACATTTGTTAGATATAATTGTCATAAATCAAGGAAAGGAAGTAGTGGTTACTACCAAACGCTAACCATATTATTAACCTATAATATTAATTTGACAAAATAGGTCGTTAAACATTTTCATTTTTAATATTGATAATGCTTTACAATCACGGAAAACACTTTTAAAAAACAATCAATTTCGATTAACTGGAATAACTTCCATATGATGAATATTATTAACCCATAATATTAATTTGACAAAATAGGTCGTTAAACGTTTTAATTTTTAATATTGATAATGCTTTACAATCACGGAAAACACTTTTAAAAAATAATCACAGTTAGGTGGCCAGCCAGATCACCAGACTTAACCCCGATGACAATTTTTAGGGGATTTTGTCCCAAATTTTTCCTAACGAGAATATTGTTTTAATGTTTTTTTGATTTATGATGCTTTTTTATTATAATCAATAACTAAATCCACTGGCGTCGACAACTAAATTGTTTAAAGAGAATATATTATATCGGTATATATTACGAATAATAATCCTTTTTGTAGGGCCAATCCAGTTTCATAATAATTGGGCGGTAATTTTTCTGACTTACTAAAAATGTCGAATAATTGAATTGCCTTTATGTTTAATAAAAAGAGACTATGCAAAAATTGGTAATATTATTCTATATTTCGAGTTAATGTTCGCTACAATTGGAATGAGATTAAGTTTTACAATGCACATATTTCTAGCAGGCTGATCACAGATTTGTCTAGAAAAAGTGATGTATAGAGAGATGGTGCTCGATATTTTGATGGAGTTTTCATGGGGATCCAAATGGTGCCCAAATTATTTAGATAAATACCATCAGTAATACAAAGTGTCTCAAATTTTGACGCATTGATAATTAAACAAAAATCTTTAAAATTTACTAGGACTGATATACCTACTTTGACGAAAATAAACGTTAACCAACCTCAAATTAATTTTGATGTCAGCCTAAAAAAGATCAATTTCACAACAAGATTATTGAGCAATATGGTGAAAACTCCATATATACCTAAGTATTTTCTTTAGGCAAAAAACTAAGCGAGTTAAAATCGCTGCCATTTTGCGAAAAATTGTTTTTTAATAAATAGTTTGTGACATGTTTTAGTTTATTATAGATAAGATTAGACGATTATTTTGTATTTTTTTATTTTGAAAGGTGTCTGACAGGCTTCTGTGTCGGAAACACCGAACTCAACGTTGTGAAAAACGGGGTATCTCCACAATTTAAAATTAAATTTTTACTTTATCATACGCAGTATGCTAAAGTATTGTAATCATGCCGAAAAAAAAGATTGAGATTTTAGCGGAAATAGGTCTTTTTGGGTCCCCTGAACATTTTTGACCAAGGTACAAAAAAATGTCTGTGTGTGTGTGTGTGTGTGTGTGTGTGTGTGTGCGTATGTATGTCTGTGTGTAAACGATTTTTGTGGCGACGATTCCGGAGAAACTACTAAAGGTATCGGAACGAAAGTTCATATTTAGAAGTTTTGTTACCAAACTTAGAGCTGAAAAGCTTTTGGTTGAAAAGGGTCCAAAGGAACTGGTAGTTTATTCTAAGCCTTTTTGAAAGATTTTGCAAATGAGTCGCCATTTCTGTAATTTCGACAAAATAGTTAAATAATAAATTAAAGTAGAGGAAATTTTGAATAATTTATGCCTATGACATTTTTTTGGTAAAATTAATAGTTTAGCTGCAAGAGCAAATTCTATTTGATCGAGATCGGTCGCATCTGCATTGATATGAAACTACATAGTAGCCAGGATTTTGACAAATATTTGTTTGTGCTGTCACCACAGAAATATCTATGGCTGTCACACTCGAAAACAGCTGATTTCATCAGAGGTTGGAGAACCGCTATGGAACGTTGCCGCTCTACTGCGGCAAAGTAGAAAATACAAAATTCAAATAAAATAAGATCGCCAATTTGATTGTTTGTTGATAAGAAATATCAACCTGTTGTTATCTAATTGTAAAAACGATAATTGAGAAAATTGTAAATAAAGAATAGCGATGAGTATAGTTACGTTTTAGTATGTTGGTACGGATATGACATCTACAGTGTCATGAACGAATATAAATCTGTCAGAATTTGATTTAGCTTTTTAAACTTGACATTTCGTAGAAGTGGTATCAACCTAACATTTCCTATCCAGAAATATAACCATTTTTAATTTTTTGTAAGTACGTATTTCTCAAAAAGCAACACAAAAAACGTTGATGTCACTCCTTCCGAAAACTACATAGCGCGACTCGCTCACATGCGACGGCGACGCTTCGCCTTCGGTGACGCGCCGCATCACCGCTCGTGGCGCTATTCCGTACTTTCGGCACTTGTGACATAAATAACAATTATTCTAATGACGTAGTATAACTTGATATTTACTAATGTGAATAATATACTCAATATGTTTACGTACACCAAAGAAGTAACAAACAATATGGCACGCATTTAACATGGCACGCGTGGGTTTGTAGAATTAATTAAGCATATCGTTTCGTATCCACTCAAAATCACCAATTAATAAATAATCAACCGGTCGTGGCTATTGAAAATTTGACGCAACCGAGCAGTTCTTCAGAGCGTTGATTAAACAGAAAACGCGATTTACATATCAGTCGTCGCGGCAATGTATGTCCTTCGGGCGTGACGCCGCACAAAAATTACGTCATGGGAATTATTTGTACAGGAATACTTGCCTCTACTCTCAAAGCAAACAGAATACGAGGCAGCAAATACGGAGGCAGTATGCATGTATGTTGACCGGCTCTTAATGAGAAATCTTTCGTAATAGGGGACTCGAATATATACAGGTGTCTATAAAAACAAAAACAAAAAACTATTTAAGGCAATAATCGCCGCTATATAGGCAGTAAATATGATAAATTACAATACAAAATATGTACAGTAAAAGTCATCAAAATGAAAATATGTATTTGTCATTGAAATTTGTCAGTTTTTGGTCATTGTTACGAAGTATATTTAGGATAATCCACCGAACGTCAAAATCGGGAAATGAGATTATGGGCTTAAAGGTGGAGTGCGAAAAAAATGAGCAAGAATAACACGCTATTGTGCGTGGGCGATGAGATGCTGTGTGTATTTACGAGATTAAGCAATTTTTTGAATGGGCCCGTGGGGCGGGTACGTACCTGGTTGTGTTGGTTTTGTTCGGCCATGGCCTTCTCTTTCGCCTGTCGCTTACACTTGTACCTGTGGTTCTGGAACCATATTTTCACCTGCAACAACAGAAATCTGAATAAATATTTGCTTTTCGGTGAGACGGGTTTGTGGAATTCGAATTTCTCATTCGTCCGCTGTCCACTGTCTAGGTTTCTGAACAAATTTTCAAACGTTCGGTGGACATTGAAGACCTCCTTTCAAATTATAATTGCTTCCAGGCGATGAAAGCTGTGACAACCGCCCAAGGTTTCGCAAAAAGTGTTTTGATAAATAGTTTTGGGACAGTAAAGTGATTTGCACTGTAAACTATTAGCTTTTCATAATAACAGGCACAGTTGAGTGGAGGTTGTCAGACCGAGAGCTAAAAAGTAGCTCATCTTTGACACATCTTTGGGAGGTTTTCAAGCGAATTGTAAGAGATATCGACGCTTTTCTTTGCTATGAATGTACACACAGAAATAAATTCTTCACTCAAAGCAATGCAATGTGCTTCCATGAAAATAAATGAGTAGTTTGCTATACCACAAGTAGATATTTTCTTAAGTTGAGAATAAAGGGATATGATTAAAGTATACGACTTCTTAAATGAAGGAAAATGTTTCAAGTTAAGTATATATTCACTTTCATTTAAAGCAATAGCCGCAAACATATAATGTTCTCACGTTTTGAGAATATACTTCGCTGTGTGTAGTATACTGTTATAAAAATATAATTATTTATCAATCTATTTTATGAATTCTTTGAAAATAATAACTTACTCAACATAAGTAGCGAGATCTGACGTTTACCAGCAATGTATACAAATTTCGGCATTCCTACGTCAAAGATTTTTTATACAGTCAAGGTAATAGACCTGTAGTAAAAATATTTTCCAACTGATTACATGTGTTTTGTAATCTTAGACCGATCTTCATTATTTTTTTCGGGAAATTCATCAAGATAATCACATAACAACGTAATTTTGAACATAAAAATTTTATAGGGTAAAGAAAAATAATATTTTAGTCTACTTTTGCGACACGCTGTAGTATAACTAATTTATTGTCAACATTTGGTTTTTGGTGCATTCCAATTTCCGATTTTTTGTACATTTTGGGCAACCCCTTAAAAAGGGTATAGGTATATCATATATGGTTTGAAGTATTGCAATCGTGACAAAAAATGTTTTCAGATTTTAGCGGAAATATGTTGTTTTGGGTTCCTTGAACATTCCGGTTTTCTTTTTGTGGGGACAATACCGGAGAAACTACTAAAGGTATCGGGACGAAACCTCCACGAACTCGAGGTTTACTCTTAGCATTTTTCAACGATTTTACAAATGAGCCACTGTTTATGTAATGTTGTCAAAATAGGTTATAATAATAAATTAAAGTAGAGGAACGTCTGTATAATTTATGTCTATGACATTTTTGGTAAAATTAAAGAAAAAAAATCTAATTTTGTCATAAACATTTCACAGATTTCCAATTACTTTATTTGTCAAAAATGCAATAACTAAAACTAAGTTACTAGGTTGGCTAACAATTAATAAATTGGTCCAGTGACAATTAATTCTAATCCAAGTGAAACTTTTTGCCAATAATTTGTACACTAATAAACGATAGATGATAAATGATTGTACACTATTAGTATTAATTCTAATGTTATTTATTTGTAAAATCATAAATGTGAAAACATAAATTGTGAATTAGGTATAAATTTTGAAAAAATCAGCCGCAAATCATACACAAAAATGCAGAATCCAGAATCATCGTAACTTGTTTTCAGGGTAGTCATTTAATTTCAATTATTGTATTCTTGACAAATTATGTAATTGTAAGTCTGTGAAATCCTGTGAATCCTACTGAAAAGTTTATCAATTTTTGTTATAACATGCAAACATATTGTAGTCAAAACAAAAATAAAGTGTTTTAATTTTCTTGCCGATAGTGTCCCCTTAAATTATGAAAAAGATACTGTAATTGTTGACCGGGTGGCCCTTGAGAAAATATATTTTTGACAAAATAAGAAGCACTCCAGTGTATGTTAATCTTGATTAATTGCTTCAAAATGGGCCGAAAAAATTCCTTAGTTACCCCACAGCGTATCTCAAACAGACCGTAACATCATTTTGGTTCTCCCTGTTTCCACTGGTAATATAATCAATTGTAAAGCAGCAATTCGTTTCCTTGGCTTGTAATCTATGAAAGAAGTCTGCTTGCCTGCTCCTAAGTTTTGTCACTGATGTCTTGAAAGAGTTAAAAGACTCTTAACAGGTTCAAGGAAACAAGTCCATAAAGTTTCAATACCGTTTCGTTTATTTACCGTTTATTTTTCCACAAGAAAAAAGATATCAAAAGAAAAATTTAAATCTTTTAGTTACTTTGAATACATAGATTTATTTGCTCTGAACGCGAATTGTCGAAAAAAAATTGTTTTAAATTTTTAGGGCGCTAATTATGATTTAATTGATACGGCAAAAACTGCTGTGGAATCGGGCGAGCTTTGCAATGATGTATCATTTATTAAGCGGTTACAAAAACGTAGTTATTGCCTAACTTTTAATGCCAATTTCCTCCGTTCTGAAATTCTTGAAATCATATTTTTTTGAAAATCAAATTGTTATAATTAGGTTATGCATTTTTAAACATAAAACAATTAAAAACATTTTTAAAAATAACAATATGGAATATGTCCAATTTGTTGCCGTTATCGGATAAATATTTTTTATATTGTTCTGAAGTGAAAAATACAAGTCATTGAATTGAAACGTGTGAGCCTGTATTACGTATATTACGAAAAATGTTTCGGTCAACCTTTAGGCGGCAAACCTTAGTCAAAGATTTGCCTAAGATATGATATTTTTAGATTCCATTAAGGGGGCAAAAGTTATTATCTAATCAAATAAAAAATAAAGGTGGGGTTTTCCGTTTTCTGAGTAAGAAAGCCTTTCCGATGCCCTCAGTTGTTAGTTTAGTTTGAACGTTCGATATGTGCGATATGTGTGAGATCTATTTAGTTTGGTAAAATGTTGTTAGCTTCCATGCTTGTCCAAGTATTTGAAGACCATTTATTAGGTATGTACATGTACAATCCGTTTTAGCTTGTTTTGTTGTTTGTTAATTAAGTATACATTTTTAGTTCCTGAGGAAGCCAGCAATAAATTGGCGAAATATTTAACAACCTAACTAATAACACATTTTTTAGCCCTATCATCCCAAAAATCACAAATTTGCTATTATTTTTTTTCCTTTTTCATTACCCTCAAAAGGTTCAAAATGATCTAAAAACAGTTCCAGTTATTCGTCATAATTTTAAAATAATTTGTGTTCTTTTTTCTGTAAATAAAATATATTTATAACTGTTAACTAAAAAAAATAAAGCTTTTTTAGTGTCAAAAGAACAGCGGATTTCGAATTACTTAGTTTGCCAAAAAGACAAGAATTGAAGACAATTACTGGCTAACAACAGAATAACATTAATAAATAACAACAGCAAACGAATAACAAGCGATTCTAGTACATATATCTATTACACATATTTTGAATTGAGTCTAGTTTGACTCAAATCAAAAAGAACGCTATTATACCGGGTGACCCACGCCATAAGTACTCCCGCTTATTTTTGTTGTTTATAAGGCTGGACGAAGGACGTTTGGGAAAGTAGTAATAGACAAAAATGCTATTCTTTTGGATACTCTTGAGGTTAATATGACTTCCGAACACAAAAATATATCGATCGTCAATTTCTATCCCCAAGGCAACGCAAAAATAACTTGTGTGTGTATTAATCTAGGTGGCTAGGAATTGATGAAAATAGTGGAATTGTCAAATAAACACTAGCTAAATAGATTTTTGTCGACATGCATTACTAGCGCCCTTAGCGTGATTTCATTGGTTTTTGGCCAGTGAGTCATTTTTTGACGCGTACCCAATGGCCGCACCCTGATTGTTCGATAGAAAACATATTTCCGATTAAAATGATATTAAATACTTGATATTTTATTGAAGTTCTTAGCGTACAAATGTTGTTAGAAGCAAGGAAATCGAAAAAAATATTGACCTAATGATCTAAGTCAGCGTACAAGTCAAAGTTACTCAATGGACTACTCGAAAGAGGTACCCTTAAACGACATTTTTACGCTACGATTATCAGCAAATATCAAATATTTTCAAAATATTTTTCCTCGCATAATCAGGGTACTTCCTTCGAGTAGTCCATTGAGTGACTTTGACTTGTACGCTAACTTACATCATTAGGTCATTATTTTTTTTCGATTTCCTTGTTTCTAACAACACTTGTACGCTAAAAATTTCAATAAAATATCAAGTATTTGGTATCATTTAATTCGAAAGATGTTTTCTATCGAATAATCAGGGCGTGGCCTTTGGGTACCCGTGAAAACAATGACTCACTGTCCAAAAACCAATTAAATCACGCTAGAGGGCGCCAGTAATGCAATGTCGGCCAAAATCGATTTATTTGACAATTTTCGACTATCGATATGTTTTTGTGTTCAGAATGTCATCCTACCTGAAAATATCACACAAAGAATATAGGGTGTCATTTAAAATTTCAATTGTGCCTTAAAAGTATCCCAAACAATGGCATTTTTTGTCTATTAACACATTCCCAAATTTCATTCGTCCAGCTCTATAAACAAACAAAAAATAAGCGGGAGTATCTATCCCGTCGGTCAACCGGTAAATTTTTGACACTGATTTTCTCAAACTAAATACAATTTACTGCCTTCAGATTTAAACTCGACGAATAAAGCAAAAGTCCGAGTTGTAGGTCAGCGCAGTCATTTGTCTTCGATGTTTCTTCATCGTCATTCGTAATTTTGACAAACTAAGGAATTTGATGTCTGCTATTGTTTTCACATCTTCACACAAAAATTGAATTTTATTTGATTAAGGTGTATTACAGCGAATTTTATTTTAAAATTATGAAAATAAAATAGGTACTAACCCTGAAATAACAACTACTATTCTCCTTTAGACTGTTTTACAAAAAGTTATGGTATTGGATTTTTTACCCCGGAGGGTTTACATTGCCGAGTAATACCATTATCTCCATTTTTTATTATTGCCAACTCAAATCAACCCGTTTCCTCAACCGTAAACTTTTAACAAGTTCGCGCCCTTCGCCGCACACCCTGAAGAACTCGATAAGTTCAATAAAAACCCGAAATAAATTTCGCCGCAACAACAATAACACCGTCCCGCATCATAATTCAGAAAACCATTCAGGAAACGCAGGCGGCTATGAATCCTCCGCAACCACAATCTCACGCACCGGCACAATGGAGAAAGGAAAAAAAGCGTAGGCAGGCCCCGAATAAGGGTCCCAAAGGAGTTGTACCAAATTCTTTCCCAATTACGAGATCATAACATATAGTCATAATTGAGGGTCGACCGCAAGCCCCAAGCAACCAGGCCCAGAAGGTTTGATTTATAGAAACTGGCGAAACACTTGTCCGGTTATGGGATTTGTTTAGTGAATGCGATCACCGAAGCGTGTGCGTTTTCCACCTACGACCGCCCGACGGACCCTTTGGCCCCCATTCAACCAACTTGAACTAGTTTTTAGAGACCGGGAAGGCTTATACTCACTCGCTCACTCACTGCACGAGCACCCTTACCGTACTATTATTATTTTAATTGCCTCTTGAATATGGCTCCGCGGGTGTCTTATTTAAGTTCAATTCCCGAGGCGGACAGATTAGTAGTATTAAATTGACGCGTAAGTACCACTGATTCATTGGATGCCATAGTTAGGATATTGTTGAAAATCGAATAAATCTTTGATTACAGTTATTGTTTGCCAACCCAACCATGCCTTAACAATTACTAGATATATTAGCGGAGATTTAAAAATATTCAGAATTTAAACTTTAAGTTAGTTGATACTTTTGTTGGCTCTTCCGCTTTTTTTTGCCAGGGAACTAAAAAAGCAATAGAAACAAAAAAAAAACTGGTAGAGAACCGAATAATATTAACATAATATTGTAAAATATGTCAAATATATGATTTCACGCTATAACAGTTTGGATTAAGTTTGGAATTATTGTAGGAGAAATTTGTCACGCCACGTTTTTTACTTGTTTTTTATTTATATTAGGTTTGTTATCTGTGTATTGCTTCAATGTCGATATTTAGTATGAATCGGTCCTCCAAAAAGTGTTTAACTTGGCAAGCAGAATGATCTTGGGCAATTCCACTCTTTTCTTGTATTCAACGATTACCAAGATGATTATTATTTTTGGTTTGCATACTAAGAAAATAATTGTTCACAAATACATGTGAAATCCCGAGTACTGAATCTTCCTTTGTGCAAAATATTACTGTATATTTCTAAATGAAGGTTTTATTTGCAAATCTGGAAATTCTCATTTCATATTCATACTAAACTTCAATAAGATTCTAAAATAATTTGAAAAACAAACAAAAATTTCATTGTTTTATATATCTGGAAGCAAAACATACACATTCGGTTAATTTTGTAAGAATGTAATTTGCTCAATACGAATTTGTACGGAAAAGTAAAAGATTCCACACTAACAGGTTCAGACTCCTAAGACTCCTAAGACTCCTAAGATTTGTGCATATAATGAATTTGTAAAATTTAAAATTGAACTTATCTGATAAATTACAGTTTTTTTTGTAATAATGCTGTTGTTTTATTGATTTTTTTGCACATATCACTCAAACTACGTGTCACAACAAAAAAGCCAATAAATAATATTTGGCTTTCAAGTTTTTTGGTATTGGTATAATATTAGCAGACAGATTTTAATCTTAGCAACTTTATTTATGTAGATTGTCTTATACTTAAAAACTAAAAAGAAAGGCATTTTAACCTTTTTTGCTGACGACATGCGCATTTTAAGTTGTGTCACTTGAAGAAAGTGTGCGATATGTTAATTTTATTTCCAAGATAAATAAAAAACAGCCGCATACTGACGCATCGTAACCTAACACTGCTGTGTGATACAACAAATCGAGAAAACGTTTAAGTATAAGGGGATGTAGGCCAGCATTTTTATAAAGGTAGTTAAAGAAAATATTCATACATTTTAACACGTTGATATGAAAGCAAAGTAAGCTAAAAAAAGTTCATAATAACATCATGGATCTGAAGCTAATGGCAAATACCGGCTAAATTGAGAACTTTTCCATGGCAGGTTATGACATGTATGCTACAAATTATACAATGAAACAACTTTATTGGTTGTGCAATACTTTGGGCCTGAACCGGCCTGCGGGTCGTAGTTTGTAAATCACTACACTATAGAATCTAAAAGACTTAAAAATTATGGTATTTGACAGAATTAGTTTCAAAATTTATCTGTGAACTAAACTATATGTATTATATGTACTTAGAAAATCCTCTCGCAAAAATAGCAAAAACACACGATATAACATTGACTCCACAAAATAATATTAGCACTGACAAAATAAATAATATAACGTTAGTGTTGATATCGGTAAACGTCAAGTTACAAACCCGGCAGATGAATGTTTGCAAAAACGCAAAAAACAAACGCAAAAAATTACACAAATTTAATCGTACCTTTTTGGGCGATTGGATACATTGAACTTCTTCACATCGTTGCTGGGGTTTTGAACACACTAGTAGTAATATTTATCACTCGCATCAATACGAACTATTACCGAAAATAATTGAAATTACTGCATGCAATTACGGCATGCAAACAAGCCCGGCTATCTCGCAGAGACTGCAGAGGTACTGAACACGAGGCGGTAGTTTTTTATCATCTAATCCTGTCGCTATACACAAAGTTTTGACTGCGTGCGTCAAGCTGACGACTAATAACTCAAATTTCTAGGTTAGCTCGAATAAGCGGATAACAAAACACGCTGTATATTATGGCAAAATTATTAATAAAATTACAGATAAATTTGCAAATATCTCGCTTACTCGAGCTAACCTATAATAGCGCCATTGGGGAAGCGTTCAGGGGGTCATATAGAATCAATATTAACTAAAACTTCCCGGGAGGCATTTTTTTGTTGCACAGTGTTATATGGGAGTCGTAGATAAACTTGCCTTTCAGTTCTTAGAAAGCTCGCAAAAAAACATAATTGCTCCACAGGTTGTCTCACAATTGGACCACCAGAACATACGTTTCGTTCTCCCTGAAACTGAAAGATTCTTTTGTTTTCTATTGCAAAGGCACGTGATACTATTGATAAATTTGTTATTTTGGTGAATAAAACTAATCAAAATCGCTTATAGATCACAAAACTTATTGCACCTTGAATCTAACATTGCAATGTTTTACTTTTAAGTCTGATTTTTGTAGAAAAATTTAGATATTGGGATGAATTAAAAACAAAACTATTAGGAACGGATATGGCTTTGTAACACACTACTTAAGAACCTGCCCAATCCACCATTAATTACAAGTTATAAATAAATAAGTTATAAAATCAAAGTTTAGAGAAATAATATGCGGCCTCCGTTTTTTTTTGTGTCCCGGGGTGTCCCACTCAAACTCACAGACTTTTAGCAATTATCCTTGGTGCCAGATATTACATAATCTTGATTATACGTCATTATGGAATCTGAATTAAATATTACAAAATATTACATTGATGATAGATTCATCAAACTACAATTAACACCATTTCTACCCACGTACCTATGTGTGCTCCTGGGACCATTTGAAACTACCTACTTTCATCAAAATTTCTAAACCGCGTAGTAATGCAATCTGAAAGACCACTAGAAAATGTCCAGAGCATCTACTCGCTTAGTAAGTTGATGGCACTTCTTTTTTTAAATATACCAGTACGTAGTGAAATTGTACAAAGCAGTTTTCTCTGGAGCTAAGCTGTCGCAGAGTGGGCATCCCATATTCATAAACGATAATTAACATCTGAACACATGCCCATGTGCACTCTCTTTCAACTAATCAAAACGTCTCCGAAGTGTTGACACAGTCCGGTCGCAGTAAGCACTGGAAAACTCCTACTGCTGCTGCTGTTTCTTTGCTACCGGGGATTCACATTACAAACACAGCTCAACCGAAGTAAAACGCTCACTCCTTCCATCTCTCTCACTCGTATGCCTCATGTTAAGAAAAAATTGCTTTATTTACAGCAAATACCGTTGACGAACTTCTTCAATTAACCGCAGGTTTACTCAAGTCTCTTTGCAAACAGTCGGACGGTCACGTACGGAATATCAACGGTTCTTTCTTTTACGGTGTGTGTATTCGTTTAAAAAGTGTGAACTTTTCAATATTACAGATTATTAACGTACTATAGTAGATACCTATAATATAATAATAATATGAATAAATCCTAAGCGAAACTAACAATTAATGTAATTGAACATCTGTGTACTGTATCAAAATTTTAAGAAATGGTTGCAATTGCAATTGCATTCTTAAAATTTTGAACTAATAATGAGATTGAGATGACAAATACGTAAAGAAAAGATGTCAGTGTTTCAAAGATACTTGTGAAACTTTCAAGATTTTTGTTTAAAGGGACGTTCTCATGTAATCGGTTGAAAAAATAATATTTTTTTCCTTTCATATTTTGAAACCTTGGAGTTTATAAAATCAACCTCTGAAATACTTTTTGATTTTCGCGAGTTTTACGGTTTTATAATAGCCTATGGTATTCTCCGGTCAACATTTCCTGCATTAAGGCGGCGCAAAGACATGTGTCTATTCACATGATAATTTTCGGTAACGCTGTAAATTAGGTATGTGAAATTTGGATACAATACAGAGAACGTATAGATCTAGGTGCTTCTGTTGATTAAATTATTATATTTGAATGAATTCATACAGAAAATCAGTTTTAAAAAGTATCATGTTTCTACCGTCTCTTGTAGAGTTTTTTACACCGTTACACCGTTAAATTTTTATTTCTGTATATTTTTATAGGAGCTATCGTGCACGTCGTTGGGACAAGCACGCCGCACAGGACCTGATAGTTCCTACAACAGTATCCACTTCTTGCATATAGTTTTTAATGGCGGTATGTCGTTTTGTACACTAAATTATGATAAATATTTGGCAAAAGAGAAAATATTGATATCTCTTACAATTTGGTGGAAAAACTGTCTCAAAGTTGAGGTACTATTTAGGTCTCTACATGAGAACCTCGCCCAGATAGATATATTTACAAAAAAGTCACAAAATCACGATTTTCTTGACTAAAACAATCATGTTTTCATGGATTGGTCACTGTAATTGTGTTGCATACTTACAGGTCACGACGTTAAGCGATATTTTACCAGGAAAGTTGTTCGATAGTTTCGCTTTTTTTTGGGGGTGATGAATCCATGTCTGAGATTTGCTAAGAACAATTCATGACGCTATAGGCCCTTTTGAGCACATATTGACTGTATGAATTACCAAAAGTTGATATTTGGAAACAGTTTAAAACTAAAATTTATTATGAAATATAAAATCACAGCCACCTGCGTTGAAAAATTAGTACCTACTGGTGTAAGTGAGGGGGGTTTTGATAAATCAGAATCAGAAACTCTTCGTGGTTGTATGAACCGGTTCATGCAACGAATACACCGCGTGTATATGCAATGTCGAAGGTGACTAAAATTTCACACTTAATGCCTTCTAATATTTTGAAATATTTTTTTCAAATAATATTTTTATGTAAGATGAAGATACTTTATGTCCATTTCATCTTTTTAGCAACAAGCGGTATATGCAACGGAGAAGGTGATTATAATTACGTATTTAAAGACGCGGAATATTTCTGAATTTGTTTTTTCAACTAACATTTTTGCATAGCTTTGAACATAAAGGTATTTTACTCTGCAGTGTTTTTCATACTTTTGGTAACATCCAGTACACGCAAGCAAATATATAGATTCTAATATTTGCATTTTAGGTATAAGACAATCTATAAGACACTTTTATGAAGAATATAATTTTATGAGAAATTAATAATCAATATTTGTCACGTAATGATTTCGTTTCAATCGTGTATGCAACCCATGTGGGCTGTATTTACAACCACCAATCTATGACCAGCAACTTGTTTGTTGCCCGCCGACCCATCAACAATCTTTGTCAGCAGGTCAAGGTTATTAGTGACCTAACTTTGAGGATTACATGTAAAAATTACACAGTTTGCGGTTTTGTTTGAGATCTTGAAGTTTCTGGATCATTGGGTTCAGCCGTTATAAATTCGCAAACATTACAAAAAACACGTGATTTTTGCAAAAACCTGACGTGATAGAAATATTTCAACGTCGTTTTCGTGATCAGCAAGTCGAGTTTAGTCAAATATAGTTATTTTGATCAATGTTCGAAACAACTTCTCTCCATTTGTCACGCAGTGTATCAGGGATTACAATTATCAATATTGCAGATATTAAAACTACGTTCGACGGTGCGTGAACAATTAATGCAGGACACGCGGCGAACGCCATTGTCGTTTCGGCGGTTGGCAGCAATGGGAAACTAATCGCAATAATAAACCTCCCTACAAATATTATCCGAAGGGATTAATATTGGTCGCGTCGTCGGATCCGGTACGTCCTCAGATGTGCGGACGTCCGCCCTGTTATTGTTGTTTCTTAAACGGCGGTCAATTATGCTGATCCCCATTTAATGCCCTTTTAATCCTCCGGTAAACGGACCCGCTGCCAATTTTGATCCCGGATTATAGCACATTCACTGGAGAGCAATACTTATCCCCGCTATAGAGCATGCGGATCGTGTAATTTTGATTTAGGCTGATGGGTTCATTAAACTAGATCACGGTAATCGGTGTATATTAACCGTATGACGTGTGAGTGTAAACAATCGCTTCTGATGTATAACTTAACGTCATTTTATTGGTATGGTAACTAACTTTTTTCAAATGCAAATGACCATTTTCTCTATTACATCGTTATACATTACTAACGAATCATCTCTTTTCTTTCCTCAGAGACAACATCAGCAATCAGCATAGACTTTACCAGTGGCGTGGCAATCGTAGTGCAAGGCCTCTGCTGTCATACGGGCCCATTCGCTTCTTGCCACGCCCCGCCACTGGGTTTAACAATACATATAGAACAATATGGATGCATAGAACACGAAATATATATTAATTTCAAAAGTACTTGGTTATTCTCGTATTTTTTACCCGGATTATGTTTATAATGACTTTAATTTGTTTTATCGTATGTTTACTCATTGTACTTTTTCGTCTACGTGTTTATGATGTATATCTCTATTTACCTAAGTTCAGGGGCGTAGCTAAGGGGAGCAGTGGGAGCAAACTGCTCCAGGCGCACGAGTATAGGGGGCGCAAAATTCGAAGAGAAATAACAAAACTTTTCTGTAAAACATGGCTAGAATTTCTAAATAAAATTCTAAGGACTTAAATGTTTTGTGGTCTTGACTTAATTATCATAATTTCAATTTATAGATTGGTGCGTTGTGTTTATACTTTATACAATTATACATATATAACTCCATGTACATTTGACTTCTGTAAATGTTTGTTTTTTAAGCAAGCGCACTTCATATTTATTTACCTATTGAGTGAGTATGTAAGTGGTTTTCAGTATTTTCTTGTTAATATGAAACACATAATGTTACTTATGTTAAAAGAAAGAAATGCCAATCTCAAAATTTTAGTGCTAGCTAAAAGTTTCAATTCCCTAAAACGGTTTCCTCCAAATAATTTTGATGAAAATTAAAAAAAAAATCTCTTTGAGAAACTTGAAAAAATGTCACCAACATCATTTGAATGGGGTTAGAAAAGCGTAGTTGGGCATCTTAACAGACCTTCACCTAAACTGTGAAAATGTTTTCAAGGTTGTAAGTTATGTTATTATTTTAAAGGTAATTTTATTTTATTGCGTTTGTATATTGCGGTTGCTACTGTAGATATTAGCATTTTAAAATTTTCAGCTTAATAACAACAAAAATTAAAAAAATTAGAAATTATAGCCCATACGATTTGATTATTTACATAACAGCACACGCGAAAACGAGAATAGTAGACTATCGCGTCTTATATCCCAGTGAAACTAAACAAATAATTCATCATCTTTAATAATAAGAAGAATAATAGCGTGCAATTAAAACTTGACCATTTGCGGGATAGTCCTTAAGAAGCTTAAGAAATGGCTTATGAATACCCACCTTGTTTTTTACGGAAACTAAAATTAGTGTAAATGTTCTTAAATCTATGCTAGTAAAAGATACAAGTTTCAGAAAAATTCCAAAAAATACGCTACCGGTATTTATATAAAACACTTGTGGAGCACATGAGAACACGTTTGACGAATATTTGGGTTATTTTAATTTGTTAGAAGTCGAAAACAGCCAGTTGTTGGCTAATTGTTTTTTATAGTCATAAAACCCTAAACTGAGTTTCGCAAGGATTTTGTATATATATAAACTCCGTTTTTGGTTCAATCTGGAATTGAAATATTGCAATTGACTGCAGTATACATTAAATTAAATATGGAAAACATTAAATTAAATGTTCAAAAATGCCAGACCTCTTCCGAAAACAAGGGGGCGCAGAGATTTTTCTTGCTCCAGGGCGCTGAGTATGTAGCTACGCCACTGCCTAAGTTGATTGTAAAACTTCAATTGTCCATACAAATTTACGAGGTCTCGTTTTCATTTAATCTAAGCACGCAATGACCAAGATAGTTGGATCTTAATTTTCTTCAGCAGAGAAAATAAATTTAGTTTACTCATACATACAGTAAGTTGCAAAAATAGGGAATGTATTTTAGGGTGGTAATTATTTATATAGAAAAAAAATAACTTTTAATTTTTTATGCGACCCTCTGAATTTACATTTGAATTTGTTCTTTTATATCAATAATTAATTCCTGCGAAATTTGTAATATATCAGAACCAATTAACCAATGGCGCAAGGGGCCCAAATTCGTTCAATTTTCTAAGTAGGTACGTAATTTGTTAAAAATACAATAATCTACGCTAAGTGACTATTCTGACCAACAAATAACAAAATCGGACAAGTGAAAACTGTTTCTGGTATTCTTTTTCCGTAGGATATGAATATGAAAACGGAAATTCCAAATTGCGCCTTTTTTACAGTCATTTAGCACTAGTACAATTTTTTCAAAAAATAGTATCAGTTTGTAATTTCTGCCTTCAGAATCAGATTGTACGAAAAAACGCATACCATAAACAGTTATCACTAGTTAAATTTTTAATTTTTTTCATCAAAAATTAGTAGGTACTTGGGAGTCCATTTGTAATGCTTTGTTATCTAGACTCAAAAGTTAAAGAATTTTTTTTTGTATTACGTTCATTACTGTGGTATGTGAATTTATTATAGTACAGCAAAATAAAAAAGGGGGTTTCCTTTATTTTTAATATTATTAAATTAGTTATACTTATTCTCGATTTTGAAGCCTTTGAGCCACCTGCTAATATGTATAATCGAACTCACATAAAGGAACTGCTTCTTTGCTTTACAATTTACAACCTGCAATTATTAACGACTTGGAATCCCCTTGTTTTCTTACGGATTTTCATCATCTATTAATTGCCTCATGGCTCTAGTCAACCTATTCTATAGAAAATTGTCAAACATAATAATTTGAATACTAACTCTAATCCCAAAACAATAACGATGGTCACTAACTTATTCATTTTGTGTTGGCATGCTAGAGATCGGATTTTCTTGAACTCACGTTTCAACTTACACATGCGAAATTCTATAGATATAGAAGAAAAAAAGAAGAAAAATTCCGTGTTGTTTAAATTAAATTAACAGAAAAAGATATAGATTCCATCCTCCGTCGCTACAATGAGTGTAGGTGGTTCTTTTCTGTAGTTTATGATTGCAAATGTATTTTATGCACGCTGATGCACCAGAACATGTCAGAACAATTCCTCGAGCATTTTTAGACGATGCCTGAGATCCGAATTGGTGGATAGGCCAAAGAGGTCCACAAGCGTGGCCTCGTCGGTCTTATAAAGCCCTTAAAGTTTGTCGCATATATTTGAACCGGCGGTGAGTGGAAGAATACAGTAAGTCCAAATCGGGCGTTTTTGGGAAACGGAAGAAAACTGTGTAGGTAATTGAGAACTGTACATTTTACAGATTTGGTTAGAACAAGAAAAGTTGTAGTGAATGTCATTGGTAGTAGTTCTGAAGTTAAATTTTCCAGAACCGAACAGTAGATCCTGAAATCTTATACATTTATAACCACCATGTATAAAGAATCGATTTCCAAAATGATTTATTTGATTGCATTTTATATAAAAGAAAAAAATACATGTCAATTTAGTATTGGCTGGGGGCAGAGTACAGGGTGAGGAAACCAAATCGATCACAGCACCCGCATTGGAGAAACAGAAATAAAATCCAACAACGTTGCTTTGTTGCAGTAACGCGACATGTGAACCCCACTTAAAAACCTTAAAATCTACATATTTTATTTAGAATCGATTTCATTTCTGCAGCTACGCATAATAATTGGTCACTGTTTATAAATTGGGACCAACACTGAATAGCAATATTATGGCCTACATTATACCTCACTACACACCACTTAAATAAACTTATGCAACACTACATCTCAAATTTATCGGAAACTATAACACTCCATTGTCAACATGCTCCTCCTCTAGTTCAGCCCATTGTCCATGTTCACGCATAATACTACTCCAAACCGGAACAATTACCGTGGAAGCATGGCAACATCACACCATGTGCGCCACTGATCCTCCGATGGTTGGATACTGTAACCAATTAAGTGGGCCAAATGCATCGGGTGGATTTTTTTCTTTATTGTACAACGCTTTATTTTTTTGTTGAAGGGCTCATTTGAAAGTCCACACGCCCGTCCTATGGCGTCCACTCGAACTAAAATGGAACGTTTTTCGGCACCGAGCGTTCAGCTCACGACAGCTGGTTTCTGAGTCCGCATCGCGACAACAATAAGTACTTGAAAATCTGCTTGATCGAACGAACGCAGGGCCTACCAACCTAACAAAAACACCACCCCGCTTTATAATTCGGTTTAGGGTCGCCGAGAGCTAGATGTTGCTCGGATAAAAAGCTGAGTATGTGCTGATGATATGGCGAATGTCGGTAATCTATGGTGAAGAGGTGTTTGCTTGTTAACATTAAAAACAAATTGTAAGTTTTCCTAACGTTTTATATAGCTTAGTTTTATAGCTAAATCTTAGAAATTTGAAACTAATATATAAATTTCATTTTGTTGATAATATTTATTGCCAAACACTTTTCTACAAATTGGTAGAATCATCAAGCCGAGCAGTATGATAGCCAGATTTAAAACTATGTTTTGGATAATCCGTAACATTTTAAATTATGCAGTATCCATCACATTATTTAGTTTTAAGTGACAAATAGAATAAATTATACAAAAAAATCAATTCATTTATGACTTTTAAACCAGAAAAATAAAAATAACGTAAAAGAGAATTGATCAATTTTTGTCTCAGCAAATTTGTAGCTCTTTCAACACTTTCCTTCATAATTGCAGTCTTTCCTGACACTCACACTCATAACAAAAGATGTCTATTAGCCACTAAACCAGTAGATATGTAAGGTATAAAGTAAAAATAACCTTGTAGTTTTATTATCAATGGCGCGGTTACGCCATTGATACGCCATTGATACACGCTTCAAGCAGCTGCTTCCGATTTCTTATCTCCCCAAAGGACACAAAAGTTGCCGCGAACCATCTTTTTTACTACAGTAAATTTATAGTCCAGAATTATTAACTTAATTATAATGGTAACACTAAAAAAAAAATTTGAATAACAAATTGTTGAATGCAGATGTCTTCACAGATTTCCAATTACTTAATTTATGAAAAATACAATAATTGAAGTAAGGGTAGGTACATTCTGGTGTAAGATTTTCAATAATTAATATTTCTTTATTGCAGATTTATCCTCTTTAAAATGATATCGTTTATTGTGATAACTGCTAAGCTTAATAGTTTTGGACATATCGATCTACAATTTAAACGCAAGTTTCTCGGAACCTTGTTTTGTTGGGTGGTTGACACGATTTCGCAAACTAACGGGCCGATTTAAAAAAATTCTTTTGGCATTGGTTTCGCAAATTGACTCGCTCATCACAAGCTTATAACAATAAATGGTTTGTCATTTTAAAGAGGATAAATGAGGGTATGCTACAGAAAAGAATTTATGAAAAATAAAGATGATGTATGTATTAGAGGTGGTTAAAAAATGTTTTGATAATCGAGATATAATCGGCTTCGGCGGGCCGCTCGAACTTTCGCTGTGGATTCGTTAATTTTTCGCATTTCCTTTCTGAACCTTTTAGAGTGTACATATTCCCTAAATGTTGTGCAATCAAAATATGCAATAAAAAATCATTAATTTTTAAAAGTATTACACTAGAATGTACCTTTAAAGGACTATCCTGGCCAACAGCTAACTAATAACACCAGAAATCAAAAATTGAGAATGGAATCTATATAGTTTTAAGTATAAAACGCTAAAAAAATATGTACACAAGCTGTTTCTCAAATAACGGATAACCTTGAAAGAGCAGATGCCTAAGGACCTAATAAACATGTTTTGACAAATAACGTATGGTAAAAGTTAACGCATTCTTGCGATAATTGCCAAGAAGGAAGGAAGCCGACCCTGTTCATGTATTGACCAACAATAGTCTGCTCGTTCAAAGTAGTCAGCTGTTCGTTGGTTTACCAAGAAAATAACGTTTTGGATTGTCAAATGAGGGTGTGTTTATGTGGTTCCAGAGACGGATGGATGTCAATTCGATCCGTCGGATGACGCGTATGTGAAATAACTTTTAAAGATATGCGTATGAAAAATAACAATTTCTGTATATAATATGGTTCATATATTGATGTTTTCGAACAATGTAGTAATTCAGTGTACGAGCACATGACAACACCTTGTCTTTTGCTGGCTGCGCGTTCCCTGACCTGACTCTGTATAAATAGAGCATAGGACCAATAAGAAGAAAATTGAGAATAATAACGATAGTGACCTACATACCTTGGTAATGAAATTATGACGCTTCTAGAGCGTTGTTATTGTCTTAACACTTAGTTGCAATTTAACAATCGCCGCCTTCCTTTTATGCCATTTATGAACATTAACATCATGGCCAATATTCTACTGAACGTCAGCATCATGCCACTCAAATAATTGAAACTGCTAGGATGGCATACATTTTTATATCATCATATCTTCGATAATTCCGTGTGCAAATTGTTACATCATTTCAACGAAAGTAGTTGACATACTACTTATGTATAATATAGCACAATATACAAATATGAAAATAATCGAATCAAGTTCGAGTTTCATCTAGATAAAGATCATCCGGATTGAATTGTTACTCCATTTTGGTTCCGGACGATTAACCGGCTACAATTCACGACCCCACCGCAGCCAGCAAATTAAAACGCAACAATTTAGATACTCGTAGCGACCCTCCGCAACCGGTCTGTTGTGGACTACCCTCTTCTCCTTAACCAACGGACACCCCTACGATTCTACGCCACCCTACTGGTGTGTGTCTATCTGGTATATTTATATTCTGTGCTGTAGTTTTGATGCTCACGGATTGATAAAAGTGAACAAAAGCAACAACATGTTTTATACAGAAAATACCACTTATTTACAGAATAAGAATTGGTGCTTACCAATTCATTCATTAAATACCGAAATAAGTCGTAGCACTTATGACAGCTACGACTGAACGTCTTGTCGAATTGCGGCATTCTTCGGTGCATAGCTCTTGAAGACTACAAACACTCTCCATATAATTTAACTCTGTCAATAATTTAAGCTTAAGCAGTAACTATATAGTCCGGGAATTACCATGGTTTAGCCTAAACCCCTGCACCTCAGTGTTGTCCCCTCCTACACAAAAAAATATAAAATATTGCCCCTATCGGAAGCTGGGGTTCCCTAAAAAATTATTCCTATTCTAGGTCTATTTCTGTTTACAGATTACCGTCGATTTTGATTGTATCCTCAAATAGAAGAGTTAGTTGTTCACAGACAAGGCAAGGCTATTCTAAAGACATGATAAACCATCGATTTCATGCATCATCAAGTCGGCATCAAGAGGACAGGTAGAAAGCATCTTAATCTATTAAATAATCCAACTTTGGACAATTTCGACCAAGAGGTTGATTCTGATCATTCTAGATAATAGACTGTTGTCTATTAGAGCCAGAGGAAGAAATAGATATAGGTACGTAATACTGGATCCCCCATAACTTGTCCAAATTATTTGTTCTTTGCAGTTCGTCATTTAATGGCTGGAAAAATCTTTTTTCATATTTGGAACCTTGCAATGAATTTTGAATTTTCAATACTCACATTTTCCACGTTTTCCACGTTTTCTCCGCGAAACTACTATTTTATTAAATTTTCATTTGCTGCAACGCTTTGATGGATACTGTAGAATTAGGCGACAGTGTAGAAAAAATAGGTCTAGGTGCTTATGTTACGTAAATTATTACTTGCTATTAGTGAATTCATAAAAAAAAAGAATGTTAAAAAGTATAATTCGTTTAGCTTTACATGTAGGTACAACAACTAACGCGTTTCTCTTGAAACAATCATTGAAATGACCGCATACTATAAGGTACCAAATTCTTTTTCTTTAGTGAAAATACTTTATTACAAGTTGAACCTCTAATCAAATCAAAAAAAATAACCAAACCTTTCAATAATAAGTTTTTAAACGCAAAAACAGCATGCACACAATGAAAATATTATTGGTAGTTGATAATAGCGGTAGTAACGCTAGAAAAAGTTTACACTGTCACATTTTTTTACTTTATCATACGCAGTATGATAAAGTATTGTAATCGTGCCAAAAAAGAAAAAAAAAATGAGATTTTAGCGGAAATAGGTCATTTTGGGTCTCCTGAACATTTTTGACCAAGGTACAAAAAAATGTCTGTGTGTGTGTATGAGTGTGTGTACCTGATTTTTGTGGCGACGATTCCGTAGAAACTACTCAAGGTATCAGGACAAAAGTTCATATTTAGAAGTTTCATGACCAAACATAGAGCTGAGAAGCGTTTGGTTCAAAAGGGTCCAAAGGAACTGGATGTTTCCTCTAAACATTTTTCAAGGATTTTGCAAATGAGCCGCCATTTCTGTAATTTCGTCAAAATAGTTAAATAATAAATTAAAGTAGAGGAAATTCTGAATAAATTATGTCTATATTTTTTGATAAAATTAATAGTTTAGCTGCAAGATATAATACTATATAGTGAGTCAGAATTTGCCAAATGTTTTCAGTCTAATCGCAGTACCGGTAGTGTCAAATGCTGATATTTTGACAATATCTCACAAAATCTACTGTCAATAGTATCAAAAGATCTCATATTGTGATACCGTGTACGGTCCTTGCCTGACGGCGTCGGATATGCAGCGTGTCCAAAATGCATGTGTTCTGTTTGTTTTTGGTTTGAGGAAGTATGATCATGTATCGAATGGGCTCGGCGACTTGGGGTGGTTCAACATGGGTAACACTAGGGTGTTGCATGCAGCAATATTATATGATAAGTTGCTAACCACGAGGATCGCACAGTACCTCATGCGGAAGATACGTTGTGGAACGGATGTCCAATACCTTAATTTAAGATTCAGGGGTTTGTTTGTTCCATCGCACTGAGCTGTATAAACGGTTATTCTCTTACCAGGTCAGTCACATATACAATGGTCTCAGGGAAGATATGAAAAAATTATCGTTAAACAGTTTTGGGGGAAAGGTGAAGCGTTGCCTGTTTGCTCAACAGGTGGGACTTTAGGCATTGAGCACACATCGGAGACTGTTTTAATTTTTATTTTTTATGGGTACCTATGTGTGATGTTTGGTTGAGTTGGATTTGCGGCAATTACGTGTAGGTAATTAGACTCTAGAGTAATTTATTTGTTTGTTTTTGTTTTGAGAACTTTGTCTTAACGCCTTAGTTCTAGTTTGCGTAAGGAGTTAAGTGGTAGAGCAAGGCAATTTAGAATCAAGTGTGCTGAACTCCGCCTTAATATATAAATATTATTTTGTTGCGTTTAATATTGTTTTATGTTAATACAGGAATTATTTATTTATTTAATTATTCATTTATCTGTCAAATCCTGGCTAACTAGTTTTATCTTAATGCAGACACGACTGATTTCAATCAAATAGATTCTCATGCAGCTAAACTATTAATTTTATATATTGTATGATAAAGTCATGTGCCTGGCCACACCAGATTTCTTATTTTGTTATTGCTGCTGGTCATTTATTGTTATTTATTATTACGTTAATTTTCATTATTTTTGCTCATAACATTTTCGAATTTTCTTATTATGTAGGTATTAGGTTCTGCTAGATTCTGATATTTTTTTTTACTTTATTTTGTTTTTATTACTGTTTATTAGGAAAATATTTTCGTTTTTGTCGAGTTGTTTACTTTTATATAAGAATCTTTTTATGTATCCTTTTATATGTATCAAACAATGAAATAAACATTTATATATTTTTCATATAAAAATACATACCGTCAAGATATCTCATTAATCTGCTTTTGAGTCCAACTAACCGAGTGCCAAATTTAGGTTTGATTTTATTTTGCTAATGTTAAATAAATAACTGAATGTTCGTTGAATTTTCGACAAAATTATAACTGGACTACCTAAGTTATAAGATATAATATATAATAATAATAATAATATAATAATAATAATATCCATTTATTGCCCAACAGAGAGACTCCACTTACAAGGCAATGTATATAAATTGTAAAAACATATTTAAAAGAATTTAAGAGTATGAATATACCTACAACTAAGAACACTAAAAACTAACCATATACACTCATAACAAACCATACTAGGTAAAGAAATATGACATTTCCAACAAATGAACAAGACGAAGTAAATACAAAGCTGATCTAACCTAAAAAAACATTTCACGGTACTGGTCGCCATTAGCGTTACGGCACATTGCAAAAACAGGAGCGACACTTAAAACATTGGTGCGCATTCGCGGAAGGTAGAAGATATTCCGCGCACGTGAACCGGTACGTGGCACCAAAAAAGACACTCGCGAGAGTAAGTAAATGCTGTCAATTTTATTCTCGATAGACGCATAGTCATGTCCACGCTCCGGGTAAACAGCATCCACACGGTAGGACAGGCATTTTAGAAAACGTCGCTGCACTCGCTCCACCTTTAACTGATGGGTCACATAATGCGGGGACCAAACAATCGACGCATATTCCAGGATAGAGGCCACAAAAGCAAAGTAAAGAGTCCTGACTACACTGACTTCACGAAACTCCTTCGTTGATCTAAGGACAAATCCCAACATTCTATTTGCTTTACTGCACATCTCATCTATGTGGGGGACAAATGTTAGTCGCGAATCAAAAAGTACTCCCAGGTCCCTCACACGTGCTGAGGTTGGGAGCAGAGCACCAGACAAAGAGTACGTAGACGGCAAGGCTGGGATAAGTTTTCGCGTGTAGGTGACGCACACACACTTCTGAACGTTTATGATCAACTTATTTCTTACGCACCAGTCCTCAACGATGTTGATGTTACTCTGAAGTAGCTGAATATCCCGGTAGTCACTGATGGATGCGTACAACTTCAGGTCATCAGCGTACGCGAGTGCAGGGCAAGTTAGACTCTCCAACAAATCATCCAAAAACAGATTGAACATCAAGGGACCAAGGTTGGAGCCCTGAGGCACGCCGGAAGTAGCAGCAAAACGACGCGATGAAAATCCATTGTAAAAGACGTAACCTGATCTACTACCCAAATAGGAGTGAAGAAGCCTCAGGAGAGTTAAGCTGCAACCAAAGTCACTGAGCTTACGAATCAAGACTCCATGATCAATCACGTCGAACGCATGAGAAAAATCGGTATAAATGACATCAGCTCTACCGCCGCCATCCAGAACCTCGGCAAGATATTGCGATATAGACGCCAAATTCGTGAGCGTCGATCTGCAGGAAACAAATCCGTGTTGGGAAGGGGAGATATAAGGTCGCGTGTTAAAACTAATCGTGTTGTACAATACCCTTTCGAATATCTTCGAGAAGTTCGATAGAATGGCTATAGGGCGATAATTCTTCACTTGAGCCTTGTCCCCCTTCTTAAAAACTGGCACAATTCTTGCAGTTTTCCAAAGGTTAGGGAATGTTGATGATCTGATCTGATAAGTCAAGTAAGATAAGTCATTATTAACAGAAACTCGCTTTTTAGAAGAATCAGTATACCTACTGATGCTTGCGTTCTAGTCTAAAGGCAAAAGATAATTAATCATTTCTGGAACGTTCCAGAATATACGATTTTGTATTATTTAGCAAGTGTAATGAACGTTTTAAGGAAACTATTTTAATTTGATACTATTTAATACTGTTGTATCATTGAGGTACGGTTAATTTAATATTGTAAGGTAAAACGAGGAAGTTGCTGTCTGTCAAAAAATTTTTAACAAAAATGTTCATCAATTCTTAACTATGAAAAAAAAAAATACTATCCAGTATCCACTCAAGCATTTTCACTCATCTCCGTGACATTTGATTAAAGCCACGTAATTACAATTACAAGGTATTACCAGAAGTAACGTTCCCTGTTTCTGGTCCCTACGGCGCCAAATATTGACAGTAGGCCGTGCGTGAGGCCTTGTAGCCATGCGGCAATTAATTTAGATTCCTCCCACCATCGTCAGACTCATGATTAAATTAGCGAGCCGTGGAATTTATGTGTCCGTGGAGGAGTCGGTCTAACGCCACCCCATCCCTCAGGAACAAGCTAAAGTTAATTTCATTAGCTTGGAGGTTTTTAATTGAAATTAAATTAGTATGGTTACCGAGCCAACGCTTGCGCACGCTTTAATTCTAGAATTTCGAGTAGCACGGCGAAGAGTGATTCTTCATCGGAGAAAATTTAATTTAATGGCGATGAAGGTGACCTACCTGGGTGGGGGTGAGATGGATAAGGGAAGCTAAGTGTTCCCTCTCCGGAGCTGATAGGTATTTTTGTTGTTTGAACCGTCGTTCCAGTTCGTACACCTGAAATTCATAAAATGTTGATTAATTGATGTTATATGAGAAAATTTCACTACGGTCTGTATAAATCTGAGGACCTATGCACACACACACACAAATGCATATTTACTTGGATGTAGAAAGTTAGGTATATGCAAGAAATGCCACATACTCAATCTAAGTAAATTAATTTCCCAGATAAATGTTGTCCACAAATACATTCTTTCTTTATAATAACCAATATTGTATGGAAAGAAGTAAGTAATTTAATTTTTCGTTCCAATAATGTGAATTTCTCCAACGAAGTAATAGTAAATCCATCCAAGTGCGAAGTCACCAGATACAAGAAAATATAAGACATTTAACAGGTAAGTATCGTTCACTGAATAAAAACCCACCAATTATTTAACTGAAGATGCCAAAAAGTTAAAATCGAAGGGATATCATAGCGATATCGAAGCGATATCGAAGGGATATCGAAGGGATATCGAAGGGATATCGAAGAGATTTATTTATAATTTGATTATGTTTTATTGTGATTTATTAAGATTTATTGATTTATGATTTATTTTTGATTTATTTAGTATTTATTTATTTAATAGTGGAAAATACGAGTACAAACGCAACAGTTGCATGTGGTTTTCCACTTAGTTGCACGCGTGCATATGTGCTTGCATTTCTCGACGCCGATTTAACCACGTCTTCTTAGTTCAAATTCACTTTATATTTATAGTTGAACAAAAAAAAAATAATTAAGTTAATATGTATTATGTATTACTGAAAAATGTAGGTATTAATATGGCTAAGAAGTGAATGTTAAACTTAAATATTTTCATTTTAATACTATGAAATAAAGCGACAAAATATATTATAATAAAGTAGACCTAAAATCAAAACAATTATTACCAACACACAAATCGTAATATAAATAATTGTTACTTACTGTTTTCATGCACATTCTGCCGAATATTTTATTACTAGATATGAATATACGAACATAGCGTTTGATACGGACTTACCGTAATGATGAAATTAATCAAAGTATAGAAGATGGTGATATACAGGCGGGATGTAAATTTTAAATAAAACAACATTTGAACATTAAACAAATTAACAGTCTTTAACATTTGTCATAGGCCTTAATAGCTCAGTTGGTTAGAGCATTGTGCTAGGGACACAAAGGTCCCTATAGTTCAAATCCAGGTTGTAATTTTTAATTTATTTAAAATTTACATCCCGCCTGTACATCACCATCTTCTATACTTTGAACATTTTATTGTATTGAATAATTAATTCGGGATTTTTTTCATCTATGTGGCAGACAGCCATGCATCTTTAATATTTAGCATTTCAAATACACTACAAAGTCGAAAAACTCTAGTGTTGTGCGCACGTTTATAGCTGGTATATCACAATGCTTTAGAGGCGATTTTGAGCGATTTTTGCGATTTTTGAGACGGAATTCGCAGACCTACGACATCTAGAAATACACCATTATATCACATTGCTCAGCCTGACGCCACGGTGATCGATTCTGTTTGGTTTATTTTTGTTTTTGTCACCGTCACACTAACCCGCTAAAAACGGGTATAAACACCCCACAAAGTCAGTAAAATGTTAAAATAATCCGGGATATGGCAAAATAAGCACATATCTGCAAAATCCGGGAAGAAAATTAAAATAAGCAAAATAAAAATTGCGCAGAATGCTTTATGTTTCTGAATTCGTTGAGATCCTTAAGCTTTTAAACTGCTTGCATTAAAATTGTCCAATCAAAATGCTTAGAATCTGCACTCTAGTAATTAGATAATGAATTACCTATCAATAATTTTACCACTTTTTATTTTTACCCTTGAAAAAGCCAAAAGAAGTCTCAAAAAGGCAACTTACATGAATTCCGGAAATCCAATCACAAAATCATCATCACAAGAATTCATGGTGCCGTCGGACATTCGATACTTTCAATTCAGAAAAATATATTTTATTCCGGTTACCGGCGGCGGAAACCGTACCGAAAACGGACCGGACCGAACAATTTCCAGTACTACTACATGGTCCGGGCCGGGGCGCGCTTTGATAGGCCGCTACCGAGCGAGGGGTGGGGTTGGCGCTTACCTGTGCTTGAGTGAAGAGGACCCGCCTCTTCCGTCGCTGAGCGAGAGGGAATTGCATCGGTTTCGAGTCCGGGACGGCGCACGCGCCTAATCCGGGCATGCCCGTGTTCAGGCCGTGGCCCATGTTCGCCGACGCTGCCGAGCTGCCCATCAACCTTGAAACTGGAAAGAAAGAGAAAAAGAAGAAGGTTAAAGAGAGAAATGATACCTTTTGTACACTCGAGGAAAAAAGTGTTACAACCGGACTTTTCAGACCGGACTTTAAGTCAGAAATTAGGACGGGATCATACTTTCACAAGAATAAGCATTGATTTAATAAAAGCATAGATGCCACATTTTCCCAAACAGCGGCAAATTATCTTGGTCAGTAAATAACAAAAGAGTTACACGGTTGTCTCTTGTTCTTTATCTCGAACCTATTCTTTATACTTTATAGCATATTCTTCATATCAAAGCTATCCAACACTACTATACAAAGCTATAACATTTGAAGGGAAAGTATGAAAGACTAAATAATATGACCAAAGCAAAATAAAAACAACATCGACGCTATTCCCCGGAAAACATTTTAAAATATTGTTTAAATGAATCTATGTATATACGTTCCTATTTATAAAACATTTTAAAACCCATGCAATTTGTTATATACGATAATAAACAAAACAAAATTAGCAAAGCGCTGCACAGTTAACTTTATCTAATCCAGTCACTGTTTTATTAAAATTACAACACATGAAAGAGTTTTTTTAATGTGGAATTATGGAGGTCAAAAAGAGGTCAACTCACGTGATTTTCAAATAAATACACGCAACCTGGACAATGAAGAAGTCAAGGTAACCCGCAATTTTCGTTCTTTCTTATTCATTTATTTTTCACAATCTGACAATCTGTGAAGTAATTTTGATTTTTAGTTTTAAAGATATCAACATTGACATTTTGAATTTGTATTTCGAATTTGTATCCCAAACATTATTAATACACTTTTACGAGATATTCATTCCGATCTCGGCTGTTTCTTTAAAGGCAAAACATGTAAAAGTTTTGAGGTGTTTTCTCAGCTATTAGTTCACAGAATCGTAAAAACAATCCAACAAATTAAAATTCGAAAGTATATTATTTTCCGTCCAGTGGTAGATTTTGAAATTTTGGTTTGTTTCTGAAAAATCTGTGATCAATATCTTTCATGGTTTCTTCACTTAAAACTTTACTTCTTTGAGTCATGTACTCCGACATATTTTATCACGTATCAACGACAAGACATGTAGATTACCACAACAAGAAATAAACCTTTATATCCTATACATGATCATAAAGTGACAGTTTACATCTTAGATACCGAGGCGAAAACAAGTATTTTATGCCCGCGAGGGCATTAAGGATTCTTAACACCCGCGCGGGCATTAAGCGTTGCCATAGTTTATATGTCAGAAACTTTACTTCTTTGAATCATGTACTCCGACATATTTTATCACGTATACCTACATCAACGACAAGTCATATAGATTACCACAACAAGAAATAAACCTTTATATCCTACATGATTATAAAGTGACAGTTTACATCTTAGATAGGTACCGAGGCGAAAACAGCTATTTTATGCCCGCGCGGGCATTAAGCGTTGCCATGGTTTATATGTCAGATACATCAAATATTTGACATTCAAATTGTAAATTTTAAATCGTTAATGTCAATTTTTGGCGATTAAGATTATTCTGTTTGACAATTATAATTGTCTGCATTGTTACTCAACTCCGAATTAATTGTATTGTTATACAACTCCGTAGATATGCATGTCACTTGATTACGTCAAAATATTTATTAATATTATTCGAACGGAGGAACAAAACCATTGTAGGTCATACAATTTTGTATGTACCACGGCGACTAGAAAAGCCCGAGGGCCGATAGGCCCGAGGTTACCATCGGGGCATAAACATCCGTTTAATGCCCTTGGTACATAAATAACTATTATATCCTACATGATCATAAAGTGACATTTTACATCTTGGGTACCGGGGCAAAAACTGCT
The DNA here is from genome assembly GCA_964023965.1 of Melinopterus prodromus. Taxonomy (NCBI): domain Eukaryota; kingdom Metazoa; phylum Arthropoda; class Insecta; order Coleoptera; family Scarabaeidae; genus Melinopterus; species Melinopterus prodromus. Next base: position 69,215,953 of record OZ030391.1, read on the forward strand.
TGTTAACGCCCGCGATGGCGTTATGGATTCTTAACGCCCGCGCGGGTATCAAGGGGGTATCAAATGTCAAATATATCAAATATTTGTCATTCAAATTGAAAGTTTTAAGTCATCAATGTCAATTATTAGCGATTAAGGTTATAAGTTTGACAATTAATTGTCTGTACTGTCACTCGGCAATGTCAATTATTGGCGATTAAGATTATAAGTTTGACAATTAATTGTGTGTTTTGTTACTCAACACTTGATAACATCAAAATATTTATTAATATTATTCAAACGGAGGAACAAAACTTACAAAACCGTTGTAGGACATAAAACTTTGTATGCACCGCGGGCATTACTTGATGTTTATACCCTCGGGTGAGTTAAAAAGCTCCAGGGCCGACAGGCCCGAGAGCGGTCGCGCTCGGGGCAGAAACAACCGTGTAATGCCCTTGATACATAAATAACTATTATCTATAATCTCATGTATAACATGAGATAATTAATATAAAACTAAGCACACTCTGGATAGTCTGGATGCACTCTGGATAGTCTGGATGCTAGTTGAGCAGGTCGTATACTAGCTGTAATCATTCCTATTTACATACTATTATTTAAAGAAAAAAGTATATATTTCTATTCCCATACAGCAAATGGAGAACATGTGCTTGATTTGAATATCATTTTGGTAAAAGCCTAAATTGGATTCGTCTAGCAATATTCAATTCTATTCATACATTTTAATCCTGTCCTAAGCACCCTTTAAGTATACAACAAAAATAGTAAACTTCGCTTTAAATATACAGCCAATCATCAAGTGTTGAATAAGAAAAGATTCAAGCATATCAAAAACCAAGATGGACCAAGCGGAAAATAAAAGTTGACCACTTTTTTTCATTACAGTTATGAGGGGTAGTAAGAGCCACCATCAACCGTCAACTATTTGAATATGACATATTTAAATTAAAAAATGGTCGATTTTATTCAAATTATTTCAAATCCAAGTCCAAATCCTACTCGATTTTGTATGTAAAAGGTGGTTATTACAGACGTCTAATTCTATCGAACCTGATGTAAACAATTAAAAGTCAGTTTTTAATTTAAGTTAAATAATCAAAAGATCAAATAATTAAAAGATCTTTTGTCTTATAAACTAACAGTAAGTGCTTCTTTAGGTAAATGATTAGTATAAGAATCGGTGACGGTAAAAAAAGGACACACCGTATAAAGTTTTGTGTTTTTATTACAACAAAATTAGACCTACACTTTGCCAACTGTTAAAAAACTATTTAGCTAGAATACATGCTGTCTATAGCGCCATCCAACACTGGCCTATTGGAAATCTAGTCATTATTGAGTAAACCTTTGCGGTACTAATTTTTAGCTTGGTGGTGCAAAATACCTAGTACAAATTGGGCTAAATGGTAGGATAATCATGGATTGTGCAACCAGACGTTGAAAAATTGAAAAACATGATAGTTTGATCAAAATTCAATGAGTAGGTACCTATGTTTCTACTATAACTATAGGTAGGTAATAGAACTTAAAATATACCAAATATTATTCAGAAGGCTATTCAACCAACGGTAACTTTCGCTTAAGCCAACTGGGATTTGAGATGAAATAGATGCGGTAGTCCAAGCATTCCGTGGTATTCTTCAGCACAGTCCGCTTACCCGGAAACAATGTGAAATTCAAATACCGACCCGGTCTCTCTCTCTCTACTGCTGTGCCTCATCCCCTCTCTGTAAATAGAAACGCTGCCGTATCTATCCGTGAACAAGCGGTAACTATCTGACAGGCAGCAAATACACTAAACTAGATGTGTTTACAAAGCACTCCAGATCCAATGACAATACAGTAGCCGGCCTCGGCTCTCCTCTGCTCAATATGGCGGACATGGACAAATACACGGACATGTAGTTACTTATTACAGTTTGGGGATGGAAACACCCCGACTATCTTGTATGGTATATATACAGAGGGGAAGGATGATCTGTCGCTTTGTATTTCTTAAAATTACTGTTTCATTTGTTGTATTCTTATTGTCTTTTTAGTATTTGGGGATTGCAGCAAGTAGAAAATCAAAATGATCAAATCAAGATGAGCATATAAAGACGATCCACAAGGATACCTGAGACATTAGATCAACGCAGACATCATAAAAACAACAAGCACCTACCCCCTGTGGGAGATCAAATGAGAAGAAGACCTAAATCAGGTATAAAACACAAAGTGTGATTCTCGAACGCCCGCAAACTAAGTGTTAATAAAAATTGATGCGGTAAAAACTCTTTTGGATGATCGCGCAGAAAAATAAAATGCAGGTACACATGTTTCCACGCCTAGTAGATGTGTTCATTTCTGCTGATGTTAACCGGAATGTTATATTCAACATAATAAGCCAATATTTTGGGCCATTAGCTGAAAACTTTAATGATTATTTTCCTGAAAAATAAGAATCATTGTAAGGCAATCTTTGGTTTCTACTTGAACCACATAGAATCATGTTTTTTCATTCTCGCTAGAGAAAAAAATCTGAAGTGGCCAGGCACATGACCATCATATAATATATACAATTAATAGTTTAGCTGCATAAGAATCTATTTGATGGAGATAAGACGTGTCTGCATTAAAATTAAACTACTTATATGTAACTAAAAAAAATAATAAAAAGCTTTTTATTTATTTTTACTACAATAAATTTACATACCACAGTTATTAACTTAATAGAAACAAATAATCAATTAACTTTTGCGTCTTGATATTGTATTTACTACTAAGTACTTAAGTTGTCAAAAATACAATAATCTAACAAGTAATAACTGTGGTGTGCTTTTTCTTCTGAATTTGGGGGCGACTGAAGCTAAGAAGCTGGCCTAGTTTTTGAGAAAAGCAGTGCTAAAAAACTGCATGAAAATGGTCTCATTTTTCTGGAATAATAGACAATTTGGAATTACTTGTTTCCGATTCAGTACAAAAAAACATACCAGAAACATTTTTCACTTGTCCCTTTTTGTTTTTTGTTGGCCACTTAGCTTAGATTAATGTGTTTTTAGTAAATTACGTGCACACTTGAAAATGTATGAATTGCTCTGATAACTAGACTCAAAAGTTAATGGATTATTTTTAAGATTAACTTAATAATCGTGGTATATAAATTTATTATGGTAAAAGAAAAGAAAACTTTTCTTATATAATAATAAATTGAACTTATTCTCGATTTTGAGCCTCTTGGAACACGGTTTAATATGTTTTTACCTCAAATTTCACAAGTGTTAAGTATGCGGATGTAAAAGAAAAAATGACAGGGTGTGCAGAAAAATTATATAAATATTATATAAAAATTCAAATATCACATCGATTGACTTCAAGATATTGTAATAATGTTTTCAATATAAAACAGTCATTTTTATCGGCCACAGAAAACAATAGTGTACCTATTATACACGGGAAGAAATGTTAGATTTTAGCTCTCGGTTTTTTGTCTCCTTCCGCTTCACGGCGGGAGACAACACAATCTCGAGCTAGAATCTAATACTTTTTCCCTTGTATAATAAATAACTATAATATGTAACTGTTATATGTAAGCATGGAGTATGTAACATACATGAACATTGTATATTAATTTAATAGGTATTTAACCAACAAGTAATTGTCGAGATCATTAATCGCCGTTTAATATTCCAATAGGTTACAAATTTTTTTCGTCTATCGTATTCTTCTAGCGTCGTCTACATATATTTTTCGTCGCCAATGTCTTTTTAAATTAGATGACAAGTTATGTAATTTGACACTGACAGTAGTGACAGTTCTAGAGGGCGGAATGTTTTGATTGGAAGGTTTATTTCACATATGTTAGATTGGCTCATCGGCCATAATGACGTCGTTTGATTGGCTATAACAAATCATGCATTAATAGAAATTGAGCATTTATAGAGCTGTTTAATAAACGAATTCCTATTCACTAAACAGACTCATATAACATTTCTCCGACATTCGTGGATTAAAGATTGCTTGACAGAAATAATGTGCAGCTTGATGATTATTCTTACAGTTGGATAGTCTAGATTCTAGAAAATAACAAAGAACATGGATAAGCACATGTTAAGGATAACGAAAACCTTTGTTGCCGAGCTGATCGACAAACCCAAGCCTCTTATTTCATAAGTGTTAACGATTGGATAATAATAATAATAATATAATAATAATAATATATTCAACATCCTGTACAGAACAAAGTCACAATAAAATATAACAAAGCAATAATATCTGAAATTAATTCAAAAAAGTATGTTCAGCTGGTTTCTCTTGGGAGGTCGTTGGTAAATTCCTCAATGCTGTATGGGGTGGCTTCAAGCATATATTGTTTGAGGGTATTTCGGAGACCTCTTATTGTTTGCACTTTCCAGCTAGTTGGGAGCTTGTTATAGATGGCGATGGGTTTGTTGTAGTGGGCTGTTGTTGTAAGTCGGGAAAAGTCCGGGCGGATATTTTCCCTTGTTCTTGTGTTGTACCTGTGGCAGTCACCTTGTTTTGGGAGTTGGCTCTTTGTTTTGTGAACGGTGCAGAGGCAGCGAAGTAAGTACGCTGCGTATACCGTTAGGATCCTGTGTTGTCGAAAAAGGGGTTTCGCATGACTGTTTGGGTGTTCAGCTGTTAGGCATCTCAGGGCTCTCTTCTGGAGGATTAGAATTGATTTGGTGTTGGTTCCATGCCCCCAGACCTCGATACCATATACCATTCGGGAGTGAAAAAGCGACATGTACGCAACCCTGGCAGCTAAGTAGCCTGACGTTTTCTCTGTTCGTCTTATGGCGAATGTCACAGTACTTAGGATTTTTCCTAGTCGTTTGATGTGGTCGCCCCAGGAAAGCCGTGAATCAATTTCGATTCCGAGAAAACGCACCGACTTTTCAGGCTTCTCCCATCTATCAGTTTCAAAGACTAGTTTTTCGGTTTTGGCCTCGTTTATGTGGAGCCCGTTATTGGTGAACCATTCTGTAGCCTGTTGTAGATGGTTTTCTGCTTCTCTTGCGAGGTCTTGGTTGGTTTCGCTTGTCGTGACCAGTGTTGTATCGTCAGCATAGATGATTGCGGTAGCGTCAAGCATTCGTGGGAGGTCATTCATGTATATTATCCGTATTAGTCCGCCTAACAAGCTCCCTTGTGGAACGCCGATCGTCATTGCCTGGAAGTCGCTTTTACTATTTCCGATCTGTATCTGTTGTGGTCGATTCGCTAGGTATGATTTAATCATGTTAAGTGCTACCCCTCTTACACCATATTTGTCTAGCTTGTGTATTAGTGCATCATGGGACATTGAATCAAAGGCGCGGCTGAGGTCACAGAGCTGCGCCTGACATCTTTTCCGATCCTCCATGGCTTTACATATTGTTTCTATTAGCACCTTCATTGCATCTTCAGTGCTTTTGCCAGATTGGTAGGCAAACTGTTGTTTTGCAAACAAGTTGTTTTTGGTGAAGTGCGCATTTAGTCTTCGCAATAACAGTTCTTCAAGCACTTTTGAAATCGATGGTAGCACAGCAATTGGTCGATAATTTTCGCATTTGCTTCTGTCTCCTTTTTTAAAGATGGGCGTGATTCTTGCGATTTTCAACTTTTCAGGAAAGATACCTTGTTCCATTGCTTTGTTGAAGATTAATTCTAGTGGTCTCGAGATGTAAGTGGTTGCTTTTTTCAGGGTGCTAGTGCTGATACCGTAGATGTCTTCCGTGTTCTTTGATTTTATATTCACAAGAATATTCTCGATTTCTTTGTGGTCTGTTGGGGTTAGGAACTGGGACATTTGACATACCTGGGCCATGACGTTTGTTACTTTAGGTGTGTTGGATCGTGTTGTACTTGCAAAGTACTTGCTAAAGTCCTCCGGCGATGGTGTGTCAGGATGATGTCTCGTCTTTATACGGCCTGTTTCCTGATTTATTCCCCGCCAGATTGTTTTACTTTTGTTGGTCGCTTGTATGATTAGTCAGAGTTTTTTGCTTTGTATTCTTCTTCAGCTAGTTTTACATAGTTCTTTTCGTAACTTTTTAGCAGATTATAGCTTTCCTCATCGCTTTTTGTGTCCTGTACTCTTCTCATTAGATTGAGCGTTTCCTGTACTTGAGAGAGATGTACTGAGGGTTTCTGTTTCTTTGTCGTTCGACTTTGAGTGATTACTGGAAAGGCTTTCTTGTGATGTGTTGTCAACGTGTGCATAAATTTGTCCATCATTTTGTTGGGATTGTCTTCGTCGGTTACTATGGTCCAGTTCTCATTCTCCATTAGCTGTAGAAATGTATCGAGGTTTGCTTGTGAGTATGATCTGCTGCAGATGAGCTCAGGTGGTTGGCTTGTTTGATACATCATGTTTAGTAGTATTGCTTTATGGTCTCCGTAGTTTGGGTCTATCGTCATCGCTTCCACCTCGGACAGATTGGTGAAGATGTTGTCAATGCATGACCTGGATTCGTTTGTTATCCTTGTGGGTTCATGGATTGTTGATCTGAGACCGTACGAGGAAATCAGATTTGTTAAGAGACTGCGGGATGCATTCTCCGTGTGGAAGTGAATGTTGAAATCTCCGGCTACAAAAATTCTGGTGTCACTTTTGAATTCATTTGTTACCCTGGATAAAACTGAGTCCAGGGTTTGCAGAAATATATCAAGGTTTCCCATGGGGGATCTGTAGACACTTATTATGACAACATTCAGCGAGCTGATATATGCCCCTACTAGTTCGCAGTCTTTTTCTGTTGAGTTTGTTTTTATGTGTTCCAATTCTTTTGCTTTTATTTCATTGGATACAAAGATGCAGGATCCTCCATGTATGTGACGTGATCTCTGGAATGAGGTTACTAGGGTATAGCCAAGCATGTTATACAGGTTTGCATTGCTGGATGTCAGCCAGTGTTCGGATATGCACAAGACGTGCGCCTTATTTGCATCTGCGAGGATTTTAAGAGCCTGAGTCTTGTTAGTGAGACCCTGAACGTTGGTTGCTACTATAGTGAGTTGTTTTGTTTTTATCTGTGACTTTCCTTCTAAGGTGGTGGTATTGTGTCGTACACGGGTGTTTGCTTTTATAAAAAATCTCCAGCCGTAGACTTCATGAAGTCCTGATGCCTTCGAAAGTCGAATCTTCGAATTCCTACGTTCAGTGGCCAAAATGCGGGATCATACAGTTCATCCTTCTTCTCGAAAGGTGCGCTGACCACAAACCTCTTTAGCTGATCGGCTTCCCCGGGAATTTCTTTGACAGTTACTCTCTCGTTTGCAAAACCTGGCTGTTTGCCTATGTGTTTCCGAACTGTTTGTTCTGTGGTGTTTGTTTTAATGCGATATATGTATAACCACACTTTTTTCTCTTGGCCTCCGAAGCCGTCTGCAGATACATTTCCTGTACCTAGTCGCTTCTTTTTCGGGTGTTGTCTTCGTGGGCGCTTGGATACCTGGTGCCATTCATCTTTTTCTAGGTTTATGATTTTATCGGCCATAGCTGTTGACTGCTGCTGTTGAAGTGCATGGTTTAGTTGTTGTATAGTAATTGGTGTTGTTAGCTTGGCTTGTGTGTCTTTGGTTGGTTTTTCTAATTGTTTTGGTTCATTTTGTGGTTTCAAGGCACTAGCGTTTGCACTGTTTCGCCTGTTTCTTGTTTCAATTGTGTTGTTTTGCGCTGTTTTTAAAGCATAGGTTATGTTTGTTTGTTGTTTTACGTTTCCGGTCAAAGGTTTAGTTTTTGCGTATAATTCTTTTAAGAGTTGGTCCTTTGCGTAAATTGTTTCTTTGTTTGCATCTAATTCGGCATTTTTGGCTTGTATTATTTCGCGATACAAGTCTTCCAATTTTTGGACCATGAGGTTGTTGTTCTGTTTTGGTTCTTCTTTTAGTTCTTCAATTTCTTCTGTGTTACAGCAGTCTATTAATGAGCCTTTTATTATTTTGGCATCCTTCCATGCCCTCTCTCTGCAGCCTACGTGGTACGCTTCGCCACAGGTTCTGCAAACAACCGTTTTTATAACTTTATTCTTGCAGCATTTATAGCCACCATCATCTTCGTCGACCATCTTGGATAGCCACAAGTAATAATTGAAAGAAGGAAGTACATAAATGTACACAAATTTACGCACACTGTATGGTTGACAGAATAAAGTATGTATCCTAAATGTTTGTGACGACATAACATCACAACGAATTTTAATCGGACTTTCGCCCAGAAATTCTAAGAAATTTTAAGCAACTTTAAAGACAGGACAAGTTTATTGGCATAAATGATGTCCGCCACTAAACTTGTTATTAAGATTAAGTTCTTCATTAGTATTGACATTAATCATAATTTCTCCATGCTTTCCCGACCACCTATTCCAATTCACACCTGAGAATCTGCTATCTTGTCCTAGCAGACGCTACAATCACAACAAAATGTACCTAATGCGTTAAGTAATCACGCATATTCGTTCAGATAAACGTACATTCATTTATTTTTAAACTCAGCATCATTATGGGACTAAACATCACCCACAACTAACAACTATAGAATTCTTGATGGAACGAGGTGACAGATCGGAGATATGCCCGACCACCCTTCAGTTTTAGCAGTGCTCACTCAATCCGCCCGTTATATTTACCGTCGCCGTTCGTCCCCCTATTCATGTAAAATTGAGCTTAAGACAGGGGCGATACAAAGGAGGTATTCAGGTATATTTATCGTTGGATATTAAGGTCCATTGTTGGCGGGGATCGAATTTTCATTGTTGCACGAGCGGCAGCCAGCAGACGGCGACGAGCGTCGCGCGTCGTCAGCGAAAATGTAAATAAAACGCTGAATATTATTTAATGTTTACCGCGCGCGCGCCCCCACTTAAGCACCCCAGAGTGCAGCGCACACCACTGTTTGCTCGGAGAGATTTCTTTCGCCGATAAGCTTTTTCCTACCTACATTAAAATTTGAGGGTGAAGAAATGTATGAGGATTATTTATAAGATGGTGCGTTTCAGTTAAAAAGAAAAATAAGGGTTGTCGTTCTGTGTAACTCTTGTCCACTTCTAGGCTCTTAGCTAACAGTCAACATTTGTGACCGATTTCTTTTTATGGAAATTGACATTAATTTTGTCATACCACCAAATTTCTCAGCGTGCATATTTCCTCAGATTTTCCTTTAAAAAAATTTCCACAAATTTGTAGTACAAACTGTGTAGTACACATAAAATATGTAGTAACTGCAATGCGAAATTTATAGAAATATAAATGTGCTTTAAAAATAGTAACAATGGTGGTTCTGAAGTTTATTGATGATTATTAAACAATTCAAACAAATGCAAAAAAAGAACATCACCACATAATGGTCGCTATAGCCAGGGTAATATATCATCAAATATCAACAAATATTGACCCAAAGAAGTCACTATTCTTATTCTGGCAAATATACTTTCATAATTTCATGCCACAAGCTCTCAATAAAACAACACCAGACTACACTCCCTGAGTTTTATTACTGTTATCACATATCTGGTGGCATGGAAACCTTTATATCAACATACTTTCATTGATGTGCAAAAACGTATTATTGGTAACAGGCCAGAATATTGTTCTTTAACCTGAGATTATAATTATTTTGTGTAAATATCTTTACCATGGGTGAGGGTGGTTCAAATTGGCTCTTTTTATTTAGAAAGCAATGATCCCCCAAAGCGTTCCAAATAAAAAAAAGTGGAAAAAGTGGAAGGTATTTTTTTCGAAATTTTGATTCTTAATGGTGCCTATCGAAGCCTCAAATTTACATAAGAGAATACATTTATATTATATGGTATTTTTCGAATAATTGTTCGGGGTTTGGGAAAACTTAAGACTAAAGTTATACGACTTGTAGAGGACTTTCCAAGGAAGAATTTAACCTATCATACATATGGATTTGATGTATAAATTCGTCTTGTTGTTTAAACAATACATTATTATGAATAATAATTGATTGTTAAAACAACACGAAGAATTTTTTTAATGAATAATGTCACTCTAAGGTAATACACTGCCATTTGGACCTCCGAAAACAGAATTCAGACGGATTTTCGAGAAAAACGAACAATTTCAACAAATAGAATTTGTTTAAACAAATGGTAATTAACTGACAAATATTTATATCCATTGACTAGACTTATAAGTTATACGAATCATTTCTATAAGAAAAAAAAAAATGGTTAGAACGGTCAATTTTCTGAAGGATGTAATTTTTTTAATTTTTTTGCAATGCGTTTTTGAGCCACCCTAGTCTGCACATTCTATCATTAAAATTATTTTATGACGTAAGGATATGAAACGGCATAATCAACCAGAAAATATACTTAATACATAATAATGCTTTCATGTTTCATTTAAACGCGGTGAACAACAAAACTCTTTCTATTATGGAAAACCTTGCATAATAGGTATACATAAAATACATAAAAATAACAGTTGCGTTTCGTAAGAAAATGTTGCTTTCTATTTTTAATTTAATGATATTATGCATATCCTTAATCGTTATAGATTTAATAAATGTTTTTCTTATTACACTCCAGGCAACACGTGTAACGTGTTGTTATATTTTAATTAAATTGTACGTTAAATTAATTTTGTTTCTTTTGATATTCGATCAGCTTTTTTTGTGGAAAATGTTTAATAAACTACACACATAGTAGGCCTTAATATTGAGCAGTTTATAGGGTGTTAGTTTGATGTAAAAATAAACAATATAGGAGTTTATTTCGATCCTGTTTAACAAACTGTAACATCAGACTATCAAACACGCTATATTATTAAGATAGTCTCAACTTTAACACATTATTATTTAAACACATTTTCTTTGCATCACGAAATATCTAAATATTACGAAAATTAATGATACTACTATTAGACTTTAGTTATTAGACAGTTGTTTTACTAACTTTTTCCTAAAATAATGAGCATTGCTACCAGGAAATGATAAACTGGGTGTTTCATCTATAAAAATCATGGAAAAGCCAATAAAATTGAGTGTATCTATCTAATATATTTGGCACCAGCATCTACCTGTCGGTTTGGGTATAACTTGAAAGAAAGCTGTAGCTCATCTACAACTGATAAGTTTATGATAACCAGTTATCTCAGAAACTATTAACTTTATGGTAGAATCTGTAATAATATTTGTAGGTTATAGAAAGTAATGGTCCTAACAACTATAGTGTAAAGAATTTTTTTGATCTCTATTGATAACAGAAACCTCTACTGCTGCAAAGCCAATGATATACTCTGTATGTGAAGAACAAAAATCATTACAGATATATTAATGTCACGCGATCTTCTTCATATCACTACAAGAGGAATTTAAGGTTCATTTAGACCTGCATGTGTAATTATTTTTTTCTTAGGTTAACATATCAAATGTCACTAGTAATTATACCCATATTAATACCAAACGATAACCAAGCTTTTTATTTCTGTTTGTGTTTCTATAGTTTATTAATGCTCTCCCCTTTTATTTTTATAATAAAAACAACTGAAATAACAGGGAATATTCCGCAAATATCGCGTTGTGTAGTGGCAATAAAAATCTCGCGTGACTACTAGTAAAAGCACGAGAATCGAGATGATAAAAGAACGCCTCAAAGGGGTTCGTGTTGCCAGCAGGAGCCCGCAGGATATATAAAACCCGATATATCCTCATATCCCGTTATATAGGGGGCGCATCCTCCGTTCAGCGCTTTGCAGTCGGCATCCATCGCATCAATCATCTTCCTGTTTGCATACCGATATCCGTGTAATATTATTTATACGTGTTACGGCATATTAGAGGGGTGAAATACAACCATCTTCCCAGTAGTTAAAGAAAGGGTGGGCGTTTCCTGTCGCGGTTAACAAATTTATTTCATTTTATAGGTAACTTTTTTATCATAAACCGCTAAAAATCAATCATATTTATATGATGTGTGTGTGTTTATTTTAGAAACTGAAACAACTGTTTCATTTGATTCTAGTGCTGTTGTTTTTACCTGCTAAGAAAACTGGAGAATATTAATACCTCGGTATTTTTTTGCCGAAAAGCATCTAACATTTTTTTGGTCCTTTCTCTTCTTTTCACTGTGGCCGTTGGCATTAAAGGCGCTGTAGGTATTGATTTTGCACCGAAGGGCGTGCGCGTACGTGTCTTAAATAAATGTTTATTTTGTAAATGCCCTTGTGTCCGCGGCCCATATCATAAATAGTGCGTAAATGTGGGGTGGTCTTGAATAAACATCGCTTCCTACGATCCATCTATGGCCATCTTTCAAAACATCTGCCGACGGAAAAATCGCCACCCTCTCTGGATGTTTCAATAAAAATCACCCGGATTTTATTTTAAAATAGATATTTTTGTTTTTTAGATCCTCATGTTAGTCCTGTTATTTCTGTATCCACCTTCATCAAATGTGTTATTTATTTCCAGTTAATATTTTTTTTTTGCAAGATAACCTTTTTGGTTACTTTTTAATTAGGTTTCCGTCGAATTAGAAGAGACAAATTTTCGTAATAAGGAAGGATGGTTTTACATTTTGTTATCGCTGTTGATTATTTATTATTTGGAATGCTTGCATTTTAATGTAGTTTTGGGTTTGTTTTTCTATTATATAGTAAGTAGTATTCCAACAACAGCCCTTTATAGAACATCACCATGCTTAATTTATATGTTATATAAAATATTTGAAAAGAATAAATTTTTGGTGTGTCTAAGCAATTACGGTCGAATGAGTGCTCTATAAGTCCAATTATAGACTTATAATTAACTCATATGATGATAATTTGATGACGTAGTACTCTTATAAAATATCTCTCTATTTTTCACTCATACTTAGATACATACATATGTACTACTCGCATAATAATTTGGATTGTCTATCACCATTTGACAAAAAGAGCTTTAACATCTGCCTGAACGGGGAGATCTTATCTTACAGACAAAATTAATATTTACTATTAAAAGTGACGGATTGCCCACTAGGCGCACGAAGCGCGCGCTTCTTTTGACAAAACATCGCCTAACAATACTTTCAAAATAAAACAGTTTTTCGTAATCGTTAATAATGTAATTGGTGGTGGTTTCTGAAATAAAAAATAGGAGGGCAATTTACCACCAAATTGTAGAAGATTACCATAAAGTAGTAAAGGTTAGGGTGCCCAAAAAACGAGGGCTCCCAAATTGAATTTTTGTTGTTGAAATAAGAAAAAACGAACCACACATCGTGTTGTTCGTATCTTGAGTCAAATTTCACCGCAAACGTACATAATGTAATTTCTAACTCATGTATATCGGAATCAAATGGTAGAAGCGTATTCTACCACAAAGTAGCGCAAGGTTAAGGCGGGGCCGCAAGCGTGATCCAAATTAATTGTTTATTTTAGACTTTTGAAAGGCAAGAGGCAGAGCGAGTTTGTTAATTGTCGAGATACCTAAATATTATTGATAAACAACAGAAATGCGATAATATTACGTAGTTTAGCTATTGGCTAACTTGTCCAGAGAGGATATTTAATGTCGAAAAGAAGTCACAAAATTGAATTGGGCGACCAAAAGTCGCTGTGTCAAGCGCAGATGTTTTGACAATATACCTACTGTCAGTAGTATCAAAATATCTGTCAAGTTTTGACTAAGTAGTTTTATTCTAATGCAGACACGACCGATCTCGATCGAGTAAAATATCATGCAGCTAAAATGTTGTATATTTGTATATTGAATAATAAAGTCATGTGCCTGGTCACATCAGATTTTTAATGTAGGTAATAGTAAATAGAACATAGTAATAGTAAATGTAATATATATGTTACAGCTAAAATGGATACTCGCTAGTTTCATAACTAACTAGCTATTTTGCAAACTAACTATTTGCGCTGTTATTTTGAAGGAATTCGCTCATTCTCGCAAAATAGCGGGTAACCAGCCGTCAGTTTACTAACTAGCTGGTTAGTATGCAAATTATCTACAAAATCTTGTTAAAATGGGGATTTTATATAAGTTTACTAAAATAGCCGCTAGTTTGTATGGTAGGTTAGGTTTATAGCATTAGGATTATTTCAATTTTACGAACTTTATTTAAAAATAAAAAAAAAAACTAACTGAGATTTATTTATTAGCGCATTCTTGGCTCTGGTGGCATTTACTGTTTCATGTTAATCCAGAACTTACACATTTACATTTCTTGTTGATAAACCTTTCGGTCCATTGACATCTAATGAAACCCTGCAGCCCGAAGGGTAATTTTTGTATACTTCTCATCTTCAATTGGCAAAAATTACTGATTACAAATATCAAATTGATTGCGAGAGAAAAGTTGCTACAACAACCTTCTACTTTCTACATAACCTGACACTTACAGTGGAAGTAAACTAATGTTACAGGCAGTCCATTCACTTTATAAACAAGCCAGGAATCTTGCTATTTTGGGTGAGTAAAACGATTAATGTCATCATATTAGCCAACATCATAAATGCTTGTTATACAAAACTATCTAAAATAGTGGGTTAATATTAAAACAATAGTATAAAATAACGACATTAACCAAAATGAATATATAGTTTGCATACTAACCAACTAGTTTGTAAACAATAGCTGTTTTACCTGCTATTTTGCAACAAAGGGCAAAATCCTTCAAAATTACGGCGGTTTTAGTTAATTTGCAAAATAGCTAGTTAGTTTTGAAACTAGCTAAGTATCTATTTTAGCCGTAACATATATACTTTTTTAAATACCAACAAAGTTTGTCGGACTTTGTTGGTTGACGGATAGTTAAAAATAATAGTCAAATATAATAGTAATAATATCTATTTAAGGTAAGAAATATTTTGGTGGGCGAACTCAAGTATTTATTTAACGTCACAAATGTTACAATTTTGTCGTAATTTCTTGTTTAAATTCTTTACATTACAAATTCTTAACTATAATCACAGTACCTACGCCTTAACACAGCAGAAACATTTGGACAAATTAACGAAATCTCCCAAATATCCCATTGTGCGACGTACATGAGAGTGTTGTAAAGATACTAGTCAATAAACGTAAAAGTACGTAAGTAAGCCCAATCTAATTGAATTGGATACAGCCGGAAGACATTCGCAAACATTGCTAAAATCATATTATATGACAATTTCCCCACTTTTATCCTTTTTGACGTTTAAATCCTCAAGATAGCTACACAAGCCGAAAGCGCTCGAGTTTAATATATTTCTAAACACTTAGTTTACAATCAGACATATTTGTTTTATTTTACACCTACAATTTCCCCACTCTTTAAACCAACGTACTAGGTAATTGCTTTAATTCATAAAAGAACCATCTATAGTAATTCTGATTCAATGGAATACAAAAAAAATTCTAGCACCTATTAGTTATTTTCTATATTTAAGTGAGTTCTTTTCACTTATGTGAATCTAAAAAATGATGCAGTACATTGTGTTTTAGTTAAACAAATCGAGAAACATTAATTTAACATTAATGATTGTGGCGTCGCTTGCGGGCTACTATCAGCAAAATAACAATAATTATGGTAAATATTTACAAACATCCTAACAACATCAACTGCATAAATAGTAGATAATTTGTACGCACGGATTAACCCGGAAACAATTAATTTTCTACATAATTGTGGCAATTTACCGATTTTGTCAATGTCATTAGTGGATAATAAAATCTATTTTGATCGATATTGAATAAGGATATAATTTTAATAGAAACTTGTGCCAGTTCTTGAAATTATTTAAAAAACAAAACAAAAAGAACGCGAAATAAGAAACAATCTTTTCATTTACTATAGGGAAAAACTTTTCTATAAAAATTCAATTAAAACCATTCCTTTAAACCAGGGTTGGGTAAATACGCGTAGAAAACTGTTTTCTACATTACGCGTAGAAAACGACGTCGAAAACTACTAAAAATGTAGAATACGTATAATACGTAGAATACCATTGTATTTGTGGTGATAGTCATTCCTACTTATTGGTGCTATTAGAAGAGTGGTGCAGGTACATGCGCCTATTAAACAAACAAATACCTAGTACAGTGCACACCGCTTAATGTGATCACATCGCAACAAAAATTCGAAAGAACATTTTTATTCAGAAAGTTAATATTACATACATATTCTTCATAAAATAAAATCAATATCGATGCTTTACTTGAGGTATGTAGGTACACAAACAAAATTTTGAAATAATCCTCAATAGCTGTTTGTCTCAAGTGCGTTCTAAAGCATTTCGAATTTCTTTATTTGTTGGAGCTGGCAATGTTTCTATAGTATGTTTGTTCACTTTCTGTTGTTCACATTCGGTTTGGGAGATTGAAAACATTACAGATTAACGAATTTCATCTTCTGTAGGACGCCCCGCGGTAGTTACGGCGCATATGCTGACGTGCCAAAACGAATGATCGCTCGATTCACAAAAGCAAACACAGCTTATTTGATTTTACCGCCTCGGTTCTTCGCCGCGCGTTTATTATATTGCTTATTCGGTGCTCAACGCAAGAACCAACGTAAGAAATCGATCTTTTTTATTATTGCTTTTTCTATATTGTTATATCACATATTAAATTTAAATAGGATAGATACATATAGGTAATGCATTTTCATGTTTAATAAATAAAATAAAAAATATAGTTGTTTCATATATTATGGCGATGAATAATTTATGGCAATACTACTTCTCAACAATCACTAGAATTTTGAGTTTTGTACGTTTTCTACGTGGATTACCTGAATGTAGAAAACTGTCTAATGTAAATTACATGATTTCTACTTGGTAGAAAACCATGTATTTTACCTCATGTATTATACCTACCCAACCCTGCTTTAAACATTAAAGTAAAATCATTACCATTAAGATCAATTGGCTTTCACTACTGACTTCTTTCAGAATTAGTCAATAAAAGTCCAAAAGTAGCTACGCTATAGAGGAAATAATGGGGCAGTGCTCCTGTTAAGCTTTGGTAATGTAATAGATACCCATAGCCACCCACTTCATAGCGGGCTATTTGGAAATCGAATCTCTGAGCGCTATGCGGTATTTCTCTCACTCCGCCCAACACTACTGTGTATTGTGTGTTGGTAACCGGATAGCGTAGACGTGCGTGGAATGTTTAGGGGTGTCTTATACAGCCCTTTAATGTGTGAAAACGGAATTTGATCCGTCCGACCGATAGTCCTAGTAGTTGTAGAGATGTAGGGCCACTTAAATAATTGTGCGTTCTTGACCCGCTATACAAACGAGCGTCCAATGTCAAAACAGATACAGGACACGATTTTGAGTGCTTTGAAACAACAAATCTCTAGGTATATCGATATTATGTATAATTATTCTTTACTAATTATTGGTTTGACTTCAGCCATACAGCCAGTCCCTGAAGATAAGATTTATTTCACAGTCGATACAAGAAAATGTGGAGGCGCCGGTGAAACCAATCATTTATAAGGAGGAGACCAGTCATTTGCAGTGAGCCAGGTTTTTGTAATGGAACACCGTATATTTTTCTAGCTTTAAATACACCTTTAAATTACAAATTAAACTGTCAAATCTGCATGTATGTAAGTTTATTCGTTCGTAAATTACAGGCCGAAAAATAATGCATGTGTAACGAGCAGACCAAAGTACATAGTTTTTTTAAACAGAAGACCCTGCACATTTTTCTAATTTTTCATACTATTAAATTACAAATTGATCTCTTAAACCAGCGCCTTACTAATTCTAATCGTTGGTTGGAAAGTTATCAAACAAAAATTAGAGGAATTGTTAAGAAGTAGTAGTAATGCTCA
This sequence comes from Melinopterus prodromus, assembly GCA_964023965.1. Taxonomy (NCBI): domain Eukaryota; kingdom Metazoa; phylum Arthropoda; class Insecta; order Coleoptera; family Scarabaeidae; genus Melinopterus; species Melinopterus prodromus. The sequence goes on from OZ030391.1 coordinate 69,233,727, forward strand.
GTTCAGTTTTTTTTAATAACAATAAAAGTATCACTTTTGTGTCTATTTATTAAGTTTATTTCTTTTTTTCAATACTCCACATGTTATTGTTTGTCAGTTTAGTTTTTGGTTATAAACCAGGGTTAAATTAAAATAGTTTATTTTAAAACAGTATTTTAAACATGTTTTAAAAATATTTTGTTTTATATTTTGTTTTAAACATGTTTTAAACAGTTTGTTGTAAACTACCGATATTTGAACAGTTTTTGTTGTTTTTCATAAAATATGTAATACAGTCAAAATGAAAAGACGCTGATTAAAATCCTTACAAATAAAATAATTTAAAACGTTTAAAACAAGTTTTATTCCTTGTTTAAAACAAGTTTTATTCCTTGTTTAAAACATGTTTTTTTTTCGTGTGAAATTTAAGACATGTTTTATTTCATGTTTAAAATATGTTTTTACGAAGTGTTTAAAAACATTTTTTTGTTAAAAAACAACATTTTAAAAAATATGTTTGGTTTTTTAAAATAAAAAAAACGTTGTTATTACAACCCTGTTATAAACATGTCATTTATTCAGTTTATTTTATTTGTTCAAGCAGCGTTAAATTTATTTTAATGGAGTATTGTTTAATTATTTTTTTGGCCTGTAACTTTTGAGCGAATAAACTTATGGCAATTTTACAGTCCACCAACTACATTTAAAAAAAAATCTGATGTGGCCAGGCACATGACTTTATCATACAATATATACAATTAATAGTTTAGCTGCATGAGAATCTATTCTATTGAGATAAATCGTAGGTATTGTCAAAGCATCAGCATTTGACACTACCTACACTACGTCATTAGAATAATAGTTATTTATGTCACAAATGCCGAAAGTACGGAATAGCGCGACGAGCGGTGAAGCGGCGCGTCACCGAAGGCGGAGTGTCGCCGTCGCATATGAGCGAGTCGGCTATCTAGTTTTTGGCAGGAGCGATATCAACGTTTATTGTGTTGCTTTTTAAGAAATACGTATTAAAAAAAATAAATGATTTCTGTATAGTAAATGCTAGGTTGGTACCACTTTGACGAAACGTCAAGTTTAAAGGTGCGTTCCGATTGGTAGGTAATGGTAGCTAATGGCGGTGGTAGAATACCAAATTATAGTATTTCTTACATATCGTGATAATGAAACATATTAGTTTGCTTGTACATAAACATGAGTCACTATCAATTTACTATTGGAAATACTATAACGGCGTCTGCTACCACTGCCATTATCACTAATGAAAACGCACCTTAAAAAGGTATTTCAAATTCTGACATATTAAGATTTGTTCATGACACATCCCTACCAACATACTAAAATAAAACTACATTTATCGCTATACTTTATTTATAATTTTCTCAATGTATCGTTTTTAGAATTAGATATAAAAACGGGTTGATATTTCTTATCAACAAACAATCAAATTGGTGATCTTACTTTATTTGAAATTTGTATTTTATAATTTGCCGCACTACAGCGGCAACGTTCCATAGTGGTTCTCCAACCTCTGATGAGATGAGCTGTTTTCGAATGTGACAACACAAAAAAATATTTGTCAAAATCCTGGCTACTATATAATTTCATATCAATGCAGATGCGACCGATCTCGATCAAATAGAATTTGCTCTTGAAGCTAAACTATTAATTTTACCAAAAAGTTTCATAGGCATTAATTATTCAAAATTTCCTCTACTTTAATTTATTAATTAACTATTTTGTCGAAATTACAGAAATAGCGGCTCTGTTCCAAAATCCTTCAAAACGGCTTAGAATAACCTAAAAAGCTAAACTATTAATTTTACCAAAAAATGTCATAGGCAGAAAATATTCAAAATTTCCTCTACTTTAATTTATTATTTGACTATTTTGACGAAATTACAGAAATGGCGGCTCATTTGCAAAATCCTTGAAAAAGGCTTAGAATAAACTACCAGTTTCTTTGGACCCTCTTGAACCAAAAGCTTTTCAGCTCTAAGTTAGGTCATGAAACTTCTAAATATGAACTTTCGTCCCGATACCTTTAGTAGTTTCTCCGGAATCGTCTCCACAAAAATCGTTTACACACACACGCACACACACACACACACACACACACACAGACATTTTTTTGTACCTTGGTCAAAAATGTTCAGGGGACCCAAAAAGACCTATTTCCGCTAAAATCTCAATTTTTTTTTTCGGCATGATTACAATACTTTATCTTACTGCGTATGATAAAGTAAAAATTTAACAACTAGAAAAAAGTTCTAATTATGTCATAGTATAGTTGACAACGCCGTGCTATTATATTTCTTAATTTTTTCTTAGCATATACACATGCGCAGTGATGGCATTTGTAAGCTCTGCCAACAATGCCAACGTGAGACATTTTCCTTTGTTTGGACTTAACGCAGTAACGTATACGTTTAACCTCACAGTAACGCGCTACGCTTTGTACAATTGGTTCAATTTATATAAATTAATTTGCACATGTTTACAGCAAAATAGGCATTGCATAAATAAACCAGCATTAAGTAAACAAACAACATAACTTTAAATGGTTTTGGTTGCACCAGGTTGGCTATCCTGAAATAGATAAACACACAACGAAACGCCCAATTCAAAGCAACCTTTGTTAATCCAAAACAACGGTTGTTTTATTTATACGCAAGAATATAAATCGTTCATTGAAGAAAACCGTTTATTTGGCCGTTTGTCTTACTTTAAGATTGTAGAATTTTAAATGGATACTATACTTATTTCACTTAAGAATTTGTTGTTTTAAATCAAATGGTTGGGTAGTTAGATTAATCTGCTCACATTCTTCGTGGAGAAACTAAAGCGCCATCTATCGGCATCCTTCACATTATTTTCAAACCAACGACTTTCTTAAATCAAGACAAAACGATTGTCTTGATTAAAGCAAATATTTAGGTTGTTTTATATTAAAGAAATATCTCTTGTTAATTTAAAACGTTTTTCTACTTAGTATAAAGAAGTTTAGAAAAAGACGAAGGTAGTATACTGTAAAATATCCCTTCTGGACATGCGGTTTTTATAGTTTAATTTAAAATGTAAAAGATTATCAAAGCTTGAAACATCTACACGGCGTTTTATTTTAAAACATAAACGTTGGTGGGCCTGCTGCGTATACAATATGCAATGTATGTGATGGATAAATTATTAATAATAATAAATAATAGTAATTTCGAACTATTAACGTATAAAATTTAATAACAAACCGAAAAAAAATTCCTGGGTGCTTTACTTTGGTCTGGTTTTTAAAAGTGAACAACCGATTATTTTCAAATTACCTATTACAAATTTGTAGCTTAAATCATTTCTTTTATTTGAACTGTTTCCTGTAATGTTAAAGGATGATGTTAAATTCCATGAAAGCTAGCAATCAAGCAGCGTTTTGCTTCGTTCTTAGCAACCTATCAGCCTAAATAGGAATACTGTTTTTTGCAATTTCCATGCCGAAGAGTGAAAAAAAGATCAAACGAACTTACTGGCAAATCTGGGATCGGCTGCTGAACTTTGATACCATCCGGGGGAATAATGTGGTGCTAGTCCTAAATTTTCAGAGACAGGGCAGTATTGACCACCGCCGAACTGGCCCATGACCGGGTATCCACCGTTCATTGTTCCGCCGCAGCTGTTTGTCGGGATCGAACTTCCAATAGCTCCCGGTGAGTTTATACTGCTTCCGGAGGAAGTAGATCTGGAACAAAAGAATCTACGTTTACTCGTCAATGTAACGATTCGCAGCTATCAAATCTGCTGCTCCATGTTGTGTTTGGTATAGGTTTTAGCAAAGTTAAAAAATAGGTTTTTGTTTGTTTTTACAATAGATTTTGGTGTAGAATACTTCCAAATTCGTTTGTCTATATGCGTCAAAATCTAAAAAATTGTTAGCTTCTAAATTTTAAGGAGTCAAAGTATGTCTCCCTTACAGAAATGTCTTTGAATTTGGTTATGTGGGTTGTCATTTGAAAAGCGCGTGGTTTTTAACGATCAGTTTTAACAAATTCAAAATATTAAGTATCTATAATATTAAGTACCTACCTTCTATGTTTTCTCAAATACGTTTAAAAAAACCCACTCCCACTCTGTTTCTATAACATTGTAGGTACCTAACTACACAATAATTTTGATAAAATTAATATTTTGAGAAGTTAATATGTAATAATATTTATAAAAATATTACAGTGATCGCGTAAATATGGAAACATGAGAAAATATCTGTTCGTTATTTTAGAAAATCGTCGATCAAAATGCACATTTTTATATACAATTATATATATGACCTACAATTGTTACTGCTTAAGACATATTCGATATTATAGTAAAATGCCAACTCTGTGATTTTTGTACCTATAGCTTATTGTCTTAATGGTAATTATTTGCTCTCAAGAGTCAACACGAATCCGGACTAAAAATGTCTATTACGATAGATTTTTGGAAAAAGTGAGGTCAACATGTAGGTAAAAAACGTGATTTTTGGAATTATTGCAAATTTATACTAGCTAAACTCGTTGCATTTCTACATAATAGTTTGTTTTTGAAGCATTTAGTGATTGTGGTATGCGACGCATCCAGAAAATTAACAACCAAAAACGCGACTGATACGATACTTTCAAATGGAATCTATATTCAGAGTAAACAAATTAATCAAAAACGTCCATTTGCTTCCCATTCCAAACAAAAGTTTTAAAGTACTCTAATTTTCATTTGTCTTTTTCACGCGAATTTTCTTATGTAATGTCATAAAATTTCTAGGCTACAATTAAGACAAGAGAACTATCAAAATCCGCCGGTCACAGTAGACTAAATTTAAACTTGAATCTAATGTATTTCCCGATATGTATTTCCCTCAATTGTTTTAGTGAATACATTTATAACTCAAACAACAAACAGCACCTAATTTCCTCAGAAATGAAAATTTACATTATCTTTATACAAAATCCGAATCGTTATGGGGTTACAGATAAACAGTATTATGTGAATTTAGAGGGAAATGAGGATCAAAACTGTATTTATCTCTTTGTCTTAAGAAGTAGGTACTTTCTTACTGATAATACAGCGTGTTAATTGACATTTAACGAGCATTCCACCAGAATTTAATGACTTTTGCGAAACTTCTCGCTGCAACCCTTCGATCTTTAATACCTACTATGTTGGCACTACCTGCTAACGATTAGGATAGATTAAAACTATTATTATCGTAAACATTGGGATATGGATTAGAACGTAAACACTGAGTAAACCGGAAGTAAACTTAGCTGGGTTTATTCGTCGGACATTGTATAGGTATAACACAATTCAGAAACAAATCAACAATAAAAAACAAAAGAAGATAGTAAAATAAAATGTGCAGAAGAAGTGCTCTTTTAGATTGAGATGTTGTTTAAACTTTAACGCACCAAAATCAAGCATAGAAAAAAAAACAGCCTGTATTTTCTTTAATTTGACTAGATAGGTATTTGTAGTCCTAATTTGGCAAAAGTAGGTATTAGTACAAAATAATGATCTGTAATAATATACATCCTTATATATATAGCTTTATGAAAATTAGATAATTTATGTAACTACCGTTCACAACATACCATTTTCAAACTACTGTAAATTTAAGTTTTCGTTTTCCACGTATTACTCAACAACCAATTGAGTACCTACAAATTTGTAATCAAAATATTGTTAATAGAAGGAGATGAGTAAGAAAAATATTGTAATATTTTATGTAACAACTTTAAATATTGGTGTATGCAATTATCCATATATTTAAAGTATACATAGATAGCACTTATGTATGTTTTACCATCCCTCAAAACTATATGAGATTTATGGACACCATTTTGTATTTTAATATTCTGGAATGTACTTTTCTTCTCTATGTCAATGATGGATCACACTTAATTCTTGACTGTAGATAGAAATGCAGGTGTTTCAAAAGCTATGCTCGCACATTTAAGAGGTTGCTTTTTATAAAAAAAATTTTAAAATTGTCAACGGTTGCTGAAGTATCCATGATTTTTTATTTTTCAAATATAAGTAAGCAATCACATTACCTTGGAAACTAACTAAATAAACGAACAGTAACTCTTTTATGTCATTTTTCCTGAGAGATTGATTACTCTAGCGCAAAGTTCCGACGGAAAAAATCATTTTGAAAAAAAAAATTATATATTGAATTGCATTTTATACGGGTAAATTTAAGTTTATTTTGATAATTTTAGTTTAGGAATTTGTGTTATTTTTCTGTAGGTATATAACCGGGACTTGACTCGCTAAATTGTGAGCACAACTGTTTGGCTAAAAATATTTAATAGCTAAATAGCTAATATATCTACTTAGGTATTATAAACAAAAAAATTTAGTCCTATTGATTAGCACAAGACTAGGTACTCGACTTTTACCTAATATAATGTATCTAAATGTTGAACATTCTGTGGACTCACGTGAAAATACTGAACATAACTTCCAAACGAACTGCCAAGAGCAATGTTGGACCAAATGCCACCCTAATTTGCTCGTAGAAGTAACTACGGTTGTTCTGTTGACACCAAATATCTATTGTGACTAGAAAGGTATTTTTTGTCATTTGAAAATTTACTGTTGGCGCTGTTGTCATTTTGATTGTTTGAGTAATTCTTTGGTAATACCTGTACGGTGATGGTGGATTGGCTGCTAGTTCAAGCTTCCTATATGATTCTTCGATGGGGCTGAGGATATCGGTGACGCTGAACGGTGTGGAGTGATGCAACTGCTGGAGATGACTCAAAACTTGACCACCCTGATGATGTTTTGGACTCAGGCTCATGGCAAGCTCGACGCCATTGAGCTCGGGCAGTAACCCGTGCAGGTCACCACGGTCCTGCACTAAGGGACCTTCCCCGTAACTACCACCTCCAGACATGGACTCCAGGTCCGCTCTAAACTCAAACACCTCCGTCGAATGTCTTAATTATGCACAAAAATCCATTAAAGTTCACACGCGCGCTTGTTGACGACGCAAAACCAAAGAAAAACACGCACAGATTTCGTACCGACACTTGGTAATCAACAATATAACTGTTAAAAGAGTTTTCCTCCGGTTCGAAAGAATTCGGTTAGGTGGCGTTAGAATCGCGATACAAACTTAACTTCCGATTTCGCCTCGATATTCGAATTCAATAAACAAACTGACTAACTATATAAATAAATCAGTGATCGGGCTATAGCACTCTTCAGAGGCACTCTTGATGTAAGACTCTTTAGCTACGAAGTGCGCTTAACTTGGCCTAAGCGTACTCCTAGAGTGGCCTCTCAAAGTCTACATGGCACTTCTCCCCTGGCGGCTGCTGCATTCTGGGTCCTCAACTCCACTTAGGGGCGTGGCACTTCGCCATATCGACCAATCGTATATGCCTATTCGCTCCGAATGGGCGTGTCCAATCTTTTGCCGATCTGCAGTCCTTCTCCGTGCTACATTTTCGACCTTACAATCCAAGTCGACTAAGGGGAATTTACAGTGTGCGTGCAGAGGAATTTGGTCTTTAGGGTTTTCGTTCTTCAGATTTGGATTCCTTCATGTTTCTTTTCAATTATATGGTAATTTTGTGCACGCCCCAACTGGCGACCTATTGCAGGAAGGGCACTCGAACGTTGGGGAGACCATTCACACAATGATATTGTATATTTATATCCATTTATTGGGCATATTGATTTGGGGTAGTGGATACTTGGGGTAGTGGTAGTGGATATGTCGTTTTTAATTCTATCCTGGATTTCTTTTTTGTTTGGATGTAGTAATCGTCGTTTTATCTTCTTTCTCTTCTGTTGTCGGGCGAGAGAGATGGCGCTAGAGGAGTTATTGGATTCTCGTAAATCTCTGGAACGTAAACAAACACGAAATTATGTGGTGGGATGGAATGTGACGTGATATCGTCGAGTGGTGGTTGAAGTTTTTTCTGTACGCACCGCAATGCCGGGGAAACGGAGTGGGACCGCAATAAATAATTGTTGGGATTTGTCGAAACATGTGACAGCATTTTTTGTGGCTTCATGTCCAGAGGGATGACAGTAAAAACAATGCAAAGAAGTAAAAGTTTCAACGTTCCACAGTTTTTCTGCTTCACATTTAGTGAAAATCGCGCAAATTTTCTGTAATATGACTGAGCACTTGATTTTGCGTATCGAATTGTTTATGTGTTTTTCAAAATGATTTGTAATTTGTACCTATTTTAGTAGTTATTTTTTTATGTTTGAGTATTTTCACTCCATTCCTGTAGACAAGGATAATAAACTGTAATAAACTTTAAACCTATGAATTATTGGGTAGCCTATAGTCTATATTTCATTATTCTAGCTCTTCTAATAACGGAATGGCTGGCATTGCATAATATAGCTTTTTGTGGGTCAACCACTAATCCAATGATTTTACAAAAATGCACATTGAAAGCTAGCATTGCGCAGGTGATTTTACTATTTAACTTGTTGATATCTATGTATTATTTCCAGAGGAATTAATTGCTAAAGTTAAACGAATAAAATTTACGTGGCAAAAACCGCGCCAATTCTTCTTAATTTGGAAAAATCGAAAAAACTCCAACACATACAGCTTTCTAATTTTTATGAGTTGTAGCATATTAATCAAGGACAGCACCAGCATTTTTTCAAATTTCTTCGCCCCTAGGATTCCGAGAAAATGGACGTCAAAAGAAGGGACATAATATATGGCCACAATAGTACCTATGGATCCGATAAGGCGGACATAATGTTCGAAAACCAGCCCCACAATGCCATTTTTGACATGTCACTTTTTTTGCAGTCCTTTTTTTGAAATTAAAAAATTATAACAACACGGTGAGAAATACAAATATAAAGCAAACATTGCTCCAATGCAAAGTTAAGATCTTTCGCACTTGCCCTAAAATTGAGTAATTTCAACAATTCAGCTTATTTTCGTAGTCCATGTATAAATTAAGGTGTATGGTACTGGGAACGACAAATCTCACAGTTGATCCATGCCTTACCTAAATGTATAAAAAAGACAATAAGCACGAACTTCGATGATACATCCATTAAGCAAAAATAAACTATTGTTCCCCAAAGGAAAAACTGGAAAGGGAACATAGCAATAGGGATGGAGAGAGAAAGATGCGAATGGTGGTAGTGGAGGAGGTAGTACAGAGGTGCAAGAGCATCCAGCAAGCAAGCAAGCAACACTCGTGTCGCGCTCTCGATGTAATGCGAGCTCTTTGATTATGATAATGGGGGTTTCAGAGCGGTGCTCTGGACGCGGCGGCGTCGGCGTCCGCTCGCTGCTGGACCGGCGGAGCTACGTGGAGCACACTCTACGTCGAGGAGAACCCTTCAGAGAGGCTCTTTCATGACCTGCTCGGTGATCTCCGGCACCGGCTGATTGCTGCTGACCGACAGCTTATATAACCCTTTAGAGGCCTCTTCATACCTACTCTCATACGCTTTTCACTCTACTTTCCACTACTTCAGCGGCGATATTTAGAGTCGTCGACTTGACCGGATGGAGAGTGTCCGAGAGAGGACGAGTGTTAAATAAATATCCCGTTGCGGGACGTTTTGTTCTAGTGGTATACATACGTATTATATTATAGTAAATATAGCGATTTGAATACTGTAATTAGATTTACAGCTTTTAAGTAATTTTGTTTCGAATTAAACACGTTATTAGTTCATAAAATACTTGCTATAAAAAAGTACTTACACCATTTTTGACTTAACTGCCAATTCGACTTCCTCTGAGTAACGCTGTCCACGCTCTTGCGACACAGACCATATTTGGGTAATTGTTTTATTATAAACAAAAATGTTATTACCATAATAGAATATAATTTTTTTCGCTGGGGCGCATCCACCAAAATGTAAGATTCTTGGAAATAATAAGATTATTAAAGCAGTTGAAGAAACTAGCTGTTAAATCGACAATTAGTTGAATTTTTTGGAATTTTTGAATCAGACTTCTTTTTGTTATGTTATAATGGGCTTATGTTATATGGGAGCTGGTCGTCAAGTTCTGCCGCCAAACGAATGCATTGATGTATGTTTTTTCCGGCTCGTAAATGACGCCTTCGCCAAAATGTCAATTTCCTGGCAATCACAATGAAATCATAAAATTGAATAGTAATTTATTTAACAGTTACAGCTGCTTTACTTTATCATACGCAGTATGCTAAAGTATTGTAACCACGCCGAAAAAAAAATTTAGATTTTAGCGGAAATAGGTCTTTTTGGGTCCCCTGAACATTTTTGACCAAGGTACAAAAAAATGTGTGTGTGTGTGTGTGTGTGTGTGTGTGTGTGTGTGTGTGTGTGTGTGTGTGTGTGTGTGTGTGTGTGTGTGTGTGTGTAAACGATTTTTGTGGCGACGATTCCGGAGAAACTACTAAAGGTATCGGGACGAAAGTTCATATTTAGAAGTTTCATGACCTAACTTAGAGCTGAAAAGCTTTTGGTTCAAAAGGGTCCAGAGGCACTAGTAGTTTATTCTAAGTCTTTTTCAAGGATTTTGCAAATGAGCCGCCATTTCTGTAATTTCCTCAAAATAGTTAATAATAAATTAGAGTAGAGGAAATTTTGAATAAGTTATGCCTGTGACATTTTTTGGTAAAATTAATAGTTTAGCTGCAAGAGCAAATTCTATTTGATCGATATCGGTCGCGTTTGCATTGATATGAAACTACATAGTTACCAGAATTTTGACAAATATGTTTTTGTGCCGTCACACTCGAAAACGTGGCCTTTCTAGTGCGGCAAAGTACAAAATACAAATTTCAAATAACAATAGATTACCAATTTGATTGTTTCTTGGTAAGAAATATCAACCCGTCTTTATATCTAATTCTAAAAACGATCAATTGAGAAAATTGTAAATAAAGTATAGCGATGAGTGTAGTTTTATTTTAGTATGTTGGTACGGATGTGACATCTATAGTGTCATCAACAATTATAAATCTGTCAGAATTTGAATTAGCTCTCTAAACTTGACGTTTCGTCAAAGTGGTACCAAACTAACATCTCCTATACAGAAATATAACCATTTTTTATTTATTTTTTTAAATACATATTTCTCAAAAAGCAACACAATAAACGTTGATGTTACTCCAGCCGAAAACTAGATAGCGCGACTTGCTCACATGCGACGGCGACGCTCCGCCTTCGGTGACGCGCCGCATCACCGCTCGTCGCGCTGTTCCGTACTTTCGGCACTTATGACATAGATAACTATTATTCTAATGACGTAGTGTAGGTAGTGTCAAATGCTGATGCTTTCACAATACCTACGATTTATCTCAATAAAATAGATGCTCATGCAGCTAAACTATTAATTTTATGTATTGTATGATGAAGTCATGTGCCTGGCCACATCAGATTTTTTAGTATCAAGTAAAACCCCGGCCACAGGATAGCGACTTACCTGCACGGTATAGTTTGTGCAAGTAAGACGGTACATCATAAGGTGGCTTCACCAGGGCTGTGGAGTCGGAGTTCAGACAAATTTCAGAGGACTCGGAGTCGGAAAAACGCACCGACTCCGACTCCGAGTCCAAGTTGAATTGCTGTGGAAAAAAAACATGCGAGATGGTCGTTGCCTCAGCAGACAGTAAGCAAATAAAACCAAATATTCCATTAGGTCATTTACAAAGTATCTCCTACATACACATGTAAATACTCAATTTATTATATTATCATACTGCGTATGATAAACTAAAAAATAAACGGGCGTACCTAATGGCGTGAATCACCCGGTATAGGAACTGGTGGTGCATTCGAACCGAAAGTGGTGGCCTGAGGAGCATCCGCCACAATGGCAATTTCTTGGTAATGACAACGATACCATTAAATTTAGTTGTTGAATTGATTTAGCAGTCACAGCTGATAATTGTTACTAATATGTAGGATGTTGCCAGAATTCTTAGAAACAATGCATTGGGAACTGGTTGCCGAAAGGGCTGGCTAGCACCAGTTGCGGCCGGGATGCACTAGACAGGTGCATCTCGGCCGCAAGTGGCGCATCCGCCAGAATGGCAATTTCTTGGTCATAGCAATGACATCACTATTTTGAGTGGTTAAATTGATTTACAACAACAATTACAGCTGCTCTCCCGAGAATCATGTAGGACGTTGATGAAATTTTTACAACTAGTGCACAGAATTAGTGACTAGACCAAAAAGAGTGACCGGACGTCAAACGTCCGATATCTGAGATTTGCAAAATTAAAAAAGGTACTCCATGACAATTTTATAATTCCAGGAAAAGTGCTACCTACTGTGATGATCATAATCCGAGAACCCGCGACAAAATCATACCATCATAAAACATCACTACGAATAATTTATATGTAACGTAAAATGATTTGAATAAAAGGAAAATGCTGGTGTGCCTAAGAAATTTTGGCCGAAAGGGTTTTTAATTACGCTAATTATCTGCTGCAATTCGCTGTCGTAGTACCCTCATAAAACATCACGCTCATTCTTTTGTGGCTTATAGATAAATACATGTTCTCTCATAATAACTTGGTGTGCCTAACCCCATTTGGCCGGAAGTACTTGGCACACCTCCCTGAAGGGCTATCCAAAAATAAAACTTCAAAAGTCCGATGAGATTTTATTTATTTTTGGATAGAAATTTTACACCGATGACATGGAGTTATTTATAGCCAAATCTCTGAAGGGCAGGACAGTCATCCAACATCACGCCCGTTTTTTATAACAAGAAACTTTGAGTCTTCTTATTAACAGGAACTTTGGTGTGCCTAGCCGGAAATGGCCGGAAGTGGGTTGCAGACCAGTTATTTAACAGACGATGGTATCTACGTTACCTTACAAAACACATGTGTCAAATTTGCCACAATTACAGAAGAATATATGTACTTTCATAGTAGCTTAGACTAACCAACCCCGGTTGGCCGGGACGGTCTGGCACACCGACTTCAACAGTTTACATCGTCCGTATATCATTACAATCCTCGAACATCTCGCTCATTGTTTTGCATTACAAAGGTTACGGCTACTTATTAACAGAAACGTTGGTGTGCCTAGCCGGAAATGGCCGAAAGTGGGTTGCAGACCACTTATTTAACAGACGACGGTATCGGCGTTACCTTAGAAAACACATGCTTCAAATTTGCCACAATTACAAAAGAATATATGCACTTTCATAGTAGTTTAGACTAACCAACCCCGGTTGGCCGGAACGGTCTGGCACACCGACTTCAAAATTCCAACATACAAAATGTTTAAGTTAAAATGGAAGCTTTTGGTTTATTTTAGTGTTATCCGACTTTTTAATGCAGTTGTTGTTACACGAAACTCGGTAGCAGTGTTGACGATTGACTAATTTAACAGCAGATCTGCTCATATCTTACTTTTGCGTATTTTTTGCAGTGGTTTTCTCAAAAATAAGTCACAAGTTTAGCCCACAGATTCATTTTGCTTGGATAACTGTGTATTTGACAAATTAAGTACCTAATTGGAAAGCTGTCAAGTATTCTGGTATCTATATTTAAAAGTGGATTATTTATAATTGTAGAGTGCAAATTTATTATATTTCTATGACTTTGACAGGTGGTAGCTATCCCTAAATATGCATTTTCTTAAATTTAAAAATTATGGTAATTGCTTTTCTAAAATATTACACAGATGCCACATTTTTTTACTTTGCATTTTGGAGTTGACAACCCTATGTGTGGTGTTGAGACGCACTGAACTGAATTAACAGTTACAGCTGCTATGGAATTCTGCTTCTAAATTATTGCTAGTGCTTGTGAATTTCGGTAATAATCATAATAAAACAAACTGTTAATCCGAACAGAAACGACTACAATATATCTCATACTTACCTCAAATTAAACTTAAATACAAACAGTAAACAAAAAACATGGGACAATATGTATAAGAAAAAAATAGACTATCAAACATTGCGGAATATATTCATCTCATACATCATGTACAAAACTATTATACACAGAAAATCAGAGTCTATCAAAGTCTGCTACAATGCTGAATAAATTATGCTTAACGTACACATTAGCGTCAATAAAAAAAAAACAATATAAGATTAAAAACTCTTTTCATTTTTACTAAAATTAAACCTCATAGGATTATGTCACCACTTTATCGCCTAGAATTATAGGTATTAGTGAACGGTTCGTATCTGTCCCTGTAGGGTCCCCCTTGTCGTCCTCTGCCACGATCACCAGATGGGCCCTGCTGATGTTGCTGCTGCTGCTGCTGTTGATCGTTGGAACGGTAAGTGCTACCTGAGGAGTATCCGCCACTTCCTCTGTTACCTCCGCCATAACTACCATAACCACCACGGTTTGGATTGTTGTAACCACCGGTATTGTAACCACTGCCACCTTGGTTATATCCTCCGCCATATCCTCCTGAATTGTAAGATCTTTGCTGATCTGAAAAAAGAGAACAAGGGAATATTCATCATATTGGTAAATAAAGCAAAAACGGTAAGTAAAATTAATAAGTAAGTTATCAAAATCAAGAAAGTTTGCAATCGTGTGTACTATTAAAAGCAGTAACATTTTGCAAATAGAAATCCACAACCAGCATGTGAACCTTTTTATTTGGTGTCACTACAAATATATTTACATACCACAGTAATAAACAAAATAATCAATTCACTTTTGAGCCAGGATATCAGAGCATTTCACATATATTCAAGTACTTAGTTGTCAAAAATATTCTGGTTTGTAGACACAATTTGGAATTTCTGCTGTCAAATTCAGACTGTACAAAAAAAACATACCAGGAACAGTTTTCACTTGGCCAGGATAGTCACTTAGCTTAGATTATTGTGTTTTTAACAAATTACTTACTTGGAAACACATACTCAAAAGTTAATGAATTTTCTTTTTTCAGATTAAAGCTTAACTGTTGTATGTATATTTATTGTGGTAAAATAACACAACAATAACACATTTTTTATAACATTATTAAATTGAACAATTGTTCAATTTTGAGCCCTTGGGGTATGATGATTGGTTTTGGTAGATCTTAAATTGCCGTACCCCCTACATTTTACTCGCAAAACACGTAAAAGTTCTGATGGTGTTTCTCCGCTATAAGTTCACAGAATCGTAAAGGCAATACAGCAAATTAAAGATATAAGGTGTATAATTTTCCGTCTATATAGTGGTAGTACGCTTTTTACAAATCTGTTCCTGAATCTGACATAAAATTAACGGATTTTGCATTTTTTACGAAACTACAGACCAAATTTAAAAATAAAAAATCCGATGTGGCCACTCACATGACTTTATCATACAATATATAAAATGAATAGTTTAGCTGTATGAGATTCTATTTGATTGAGATCGATCGTGTCTGCATTAAAATAAAACGCCAGGATTTGACAGTAGGTATTGTCAAACAATCAGCGTTTGATACTACCTACTGTCATTAGAATAAAAATATCTGTCAAATCTTGGCTAACTTTATATTAATGCAGACATGATCTCGATGTAATAGAATTTGCTCCTACAGCTAAACTATTAATTATACCAAAAAATGTCATAAGACATAAATTATACAAAATGTTCTCTACTTTAATTTATTATCGACGAAACTACAGAAATGGCGGCTCATTTGCAAAATCCTTGAAAAACGCTTAGAGGAAACATCCAGTTCCTTTGGACTCCTATGAACCAAAAGCTTTTTAGCTCTCCCAAAAAGACCTATTTCCACTAAAATCCTAATTCTTTTTCGGCATGATTACAATACTGCGTATGATATATTACAATACTGCGTATGATAAAGTAAAAAGTAGCACATGATAGATCTAAGTTTAACTTATCTCTATAAGTGTACATTTAAAAAAATTTCATGTCAAAATATTAATATTTTATGTTTTTTTCACTCAAAATTTACTTCTTTGAGAATATAAATCACACATATTTTATCAGGTAGCGTGGATACAACAACAAAAAATTAATACACATAAATTACCACAACAAGTAATACTCCTTTAGGTATAATTTTATGTGTAAGATGAGAGAGTTGATACAAAGGTAAGCTCACTATTGGTGCTTGTTTTGTAGGACGTACTAGCTCTACTGATTCATCAAATTGAAAGAGTCCCGCAGAAAATAAATTGAAAATTATATTTTTCTATGTAAATAAGGACAACCGCATATACATTTTTCACTTTTATTTGGATTAATTTAGGCTGAATACGAATACAGACTCAAATGTTTACGTAAGGCTTTCGAAACAAGTGTGAATAAACGTGAACTGTCCTAAAATTACTAAATGGGCTCAAAGTAAACATTGACAATTTTAGCTAGTTTCGTATTAACTTTTGCACTTATATCTGAAACCGTACAAGATTGTTGGGTCGTTTTGTTGTAATTCTTGTTCAGCAGGAAAAGATCTATCAAAACCGGATTATTCACTTTCTATTCATAAACCAGTTATTTATTATACACTGCCTTTTCTTTGGAAAATTGTCCATGATTTCATTAGATCGAAGTGAATTGAACGACACAAACGTAATTTGGTATTAAATGTAGTCCAAATTTACTGATTTTTACCCCATACCATGACCGCCCACTTTTTTATTTCCGCCTTTTCGGCTAATTTCAATGTACGTTATCCTCGCTTCTATTTTATTTTCTTCATCTAGTAACCACACCCTAATGTTATTTTAGTTGGAAATGTCCGATAAACAGTAAGTATTTTTAAAAAGAAGAACTACCCTGACAAAATATTTGAACAATCGAAACCACAGTCTGCGACCTAATTTCGATTTAGTCAATCATTTCAATTTATTGATATATTGATTTCCGGGTGGAAACCGCGTTGAGGACTTTGAAGCAGTCGACGTTTCGCGCTCTGTTGCAAGAGGCATCTTCAGGACTAAGTTATCAAACCAAGTGCTAAGAAGATCTTCTTAGCACTTGCTTTGATTAGTTAGTCCTGAAGATGCCTATATCAAACCAAGTGCTAAAAAGATCTTCTTAGCACTTGGCTTGATAACTTAGTCCTGAAGATGCCTCTTGCAACAGAGCGCGAAACGTCGACTGCTTCAAAGTCCTCAACGCGGTTTCCACCCGGAAATTAATATATCATTGACTCAGGCCGCGTAAGTCTACAATCTAGATATTTCAATTTATTATTATTGATATTATTATTAGAATATCAAAAGACTAACTATAAATATTATAATGATCAAGGTCAGGCGAAAATTAAATTAAACCGTCATCATACCATAACTGATTAACATATCAACGTGAATCGACGGCAAGAACGGGTTGCTTTCTTTCAGCAGTGTCCATAATGTTGGAATTGCGAGGAATTGTGAACAGGGGCAATGGCACTGGAAAGCCAATCAAGATGTTTGGTCTAGCGAGAAATCTAATCAATCGTTTCGCTGGCGCGTGTCCACTCCAGAGAGGGTCCAGAGCACGGACTCGGACCTAGGAGGAACCTTAATTAACTTCCAAAGTTTCCAAACTGTCCGCGCCCGTCCCTTCTCTACGGAATTACCTTCATCCGATTTAATCGGGCCACTGAACGCGATGCGTTGTCTCGATAGAGAGCTTTTGAAACGAATACGTGAAAGAAATATCGAGAAGCCCACAAAAAAGTTGTATCTTCAGTTCGCGTGTGTGTGAAACAACGGCAGAAATTGAAAAAGTACCAAATAATAGAAATGTTAACATTGTAGAAGATATTTTATAAGTTTTAATTATATATTAATTTATATTATATTTAATTATAATATTTTGCGGTATTATTGTTCACGTGACTACTGGTCCTAATTATATTTCTTGTTCACAGATAGATTGCATAATCCTGAATATTATAGTTGCTCCAATTTGTCAAGGGAAATTGTGAATAATATCCTGTTATTACAAGAAAATCACGTAATTTTAGTCAATTGTGGACATTAGTCCAGTCAATACATAGTTTGAGGTTAAAAAACGATGGAGGCCTTCAGACGTTAATTTTGAGGCTCTCATGTCAACTGCGTTTTTGGACAAAATGCCAACCAAAACAATCACCAGAATATTTCAATTCTCGGACGCGCCAATTTTTTATCATCAAAAATGCACTATTTTATTTCAAATTCAATTTCCGACCATCAGATATCTTTTTACCTACCTAATTTGTTGACCTTGCATAAGAATATTCTCGAGAAAAAAATAAGATAATTGATAAAATAAGGAAAATATTGATAACTTTTGGAAACATGAAATTACGTTTTGACCTAATTTTTAAAAGACTTAAAAAAGGAGGAGGTTTTCAATTTGTTACTTATACCTGATACTCCCCCACTAAAATAAATTGTCCTATCTGCATTTCAAAGTATTTCGTTTTCTATTTTAAAACAGAAGGGAATGGTCAAATGTATTAAGAAAAACCAGCTGATTTCTTCTGCTTTGACATATCAGTGAAGTGGGGGAAAAAAGGGTTTTAAATAAAGTTTTTTTCAGCCGGCAAGAAAAGTATGGAATAAATTCATTAAAATAGAAACTGTCTGCTATTTTTTTAAAATCCTTCGGTTTTAATAATAAAAACACACATTTGTATATCAAATTCAATGTCCGTTTTTTTTTTACTTATGACGGCAATATCCTATTTGTCTTACTGATTTTCATTAGATAGATCTTTTAATTGTCTCTATAAATACACAAATATATGTTGAATAAAAAAAAACAGATTGAGGAAAAACACATAATACATTATGAAATATAATTCAGCCTGGGAAACATGGATTTTGTGAATGGAATGCGAATGTGAGGTGGGTACATTTTATTGCACTGAAGATTAAACAGATTAAAAATTATTATAACAGATTAAACATTAAACAGATTAAAATAAAAACCATCAGGTATGGTTTTCGTAAGAGTGAGGTAAATCTGCAAAAACAAAACGTACTATCGGCAATTTTTTAAATTTATTCCGCTGGTTCACCTTCTGTAGAAACGTGATTTTATAACAAACCTTAACCTTTATATGTACTATCGTGGCCATATATTATGTCCCTTCTTTTGACGTCCATTTTCTCGGAAACCTAGGGGCGAAAATTTTTTAAAAAATTCTGGTGCTGTCCTTGATTAATATGCTACAACTCATAAAAATTAGAAAGCAGTACGTGTTGGCGTTTTCCCGATTTTTCCAAATTGATAAGAATTGGCGCTGTTTTTGCCACGCAAATTTTATTCGTTTAACTTTAGTAATTAATTACTCCGGAAATAATACATAGATTTGAACGAATTAAAAAGTAAAAGCACTTGCGGAATGCTAGCTTTCAATGTGTATTTTTGCAAAATCATTGGATTAGTGGTTGACCCACAAAAAGCTATATTATGCAATGCCAGCCATTCCGTTATTAGAAGAGCTAGAATAATGAAATATAGACTATAGGCTACCCAATAATTCATAGGTTTAAAGTTCATTACGTAATCATTGTTTATCTTGCATTTTTCATACAAAATATCGTGTTCAAACTCCGCGTGAATTCCGACGCTCTACGGTCTTGGCGGTGCTGCGGGGAAGAGAGGCGTTAGCGGTGCAGTCATGTCGGAGAGAACCGACACAGCTGGGAGAACCGGGCAGCTTATTATCAATACACAAAAAGAACCATAACTTGACAAGGTAGCAATTTTAACTAACCATTAAATTGTTAATATTTGCATAATTTTGATTATAATATGTGACCCGGTACGAGAGAAATCTCTCCTATCGATTGGCGTTTATGTTTTCTTCCGTTTTTATACAATAAGGTTGTAAACAAGATTTTGATGGAAGCGGATAAATCTAATAATATGGAGTTAGTAGATTTTCCGATTAGTGGTGAATACTAAACTAAGCATGCTTAATAAACCTAAAACTATTTAAAAAGTATGCCCGATTTTCTTATATAAATATTCAAACTATTATAACAGTTTCAACAGCTTACTTATTAATAATATTTGAATACATGCAGAAACAATATAAAATAAATATCAACTCTCGATATATTACATATATTACAAACGTCAGCTCTGAGCGTATAAAACTTAAAAATATCAAAAAACTTTTACAAATTTAGCATCGTAAATTTGTAGACACATAGAATATTTTGCAGATCACTAATTAATTTTAAATGCTAAACCCGAAACCCGATTTAAATTGCTAAGAATTCCCATGGGACTTCCGCCTGTTCGTGGTTCTGTTATCTTATTGACTTATTTTGCCATTATTTTTTAATTCGGTAATCTGCTGCCGGATATCCAAATTTCTTTGGCGAGGCCTAATCGCCGTGTCGTTTTATGTATTGTGTCCGTAAACACTAGTAACGTCGCTGTCGATCCCTTGCCCCGCTCGCCCCCTCGGACCGTAGAGCGCCTCGTCAACTGCAGCGATCATGAGATGCTTCAACTCGATCTTTTGTAGGGAAAATGCAAGATAAACCATGATTATGTAATAAACTTTAAACCTGTGAATTTGTGGGTAGCCTATAGTCTATATTTCATTATTCTAGCTCTTCTAATAAAGGAATTGCTGGCATTGCATAATATAGCTTTTTGTGGGTCAAGCACTAATCCAATGATTTTACAAAAATGCACATTGAAAGCTAGCATTCCGCAGGTGATTTTACTTTTTAATTCGTTCAAATATATGTATTATTTCCGGAGTAATTAATTGCTAAAGTTGAACGAATAAAATTTAAGTGGCAAAAACATCGCCAATTCTTCTTAATTTGGAAAAATCGGGAAAACGCCAACACATACAGCTTTCTAATTTTTAAGAGTTGTAGCATATTAAACAAGGACAGCACTAGAATTTTTTCAAATTTTTTCGCCCCTAGGTATCTGAGAAAATGGACGTCAAAAGAAGGGACATAATATATGGCCACGATAGTACTTTAGTTTACCTTTAAAGAGTTTAAACTAAAACAACAAAAAAGAACGATCCAGCGCACAGAAATCCACCAAAAACGGCCATGAAGTTCTCATTCGCATAAACCAAAGTTATGAATCTCTTATTTTATTATTTTAACACTTTTTCGAACTTTTACTTATAAAGTAAAAAACAAGTGATGTGAAAATGTAGGCAGCAATATAACATATTATTAAGTTTTGTTCCCACTCGTTTCTGTAATTTTGTTAAAGTACTTATATTTGTAATTATATCTTTCCTTATATCTTAAACCAAATAAAATAAATACGTGTTTATAACAAATTAAATCCCAAAGAGATCAAATATTGTTACAGAGAACGAACGTAAGCGTTACTGACGAGTCCACTATGGTATCTAACAGTGATCATAACCTGTATCCTTGGTATTTTATTTTATGATTTTGATGATTCTTGTCTTGTTTGAAAGGCTGTTTATCACTGGGGTACACAAATATACATATACAGGGTCCTGCAACTAAGCTCCCGTCTTCTGTAGCACACTTACTCATTAAGCTAAGAGTTTGACATTTTGCAGGTTTACCCTGTACTTCAAGGTACAATTCAAGAAATTATTTTTTATTATACAGGATGTTCCAAAAATGTGCAACGCCAGGGTAATATATTTTTTTAAATTGCATGCTATACATTTTTCTACACATTTGGAAGCCTTTTATGGTTGCCTACATATCACCAAAATTTTATTGAAGTCGGTTGAGTGACCGCAGCGGAAAAAATTAAAAACAAAAAAAAAATGATTTTGCATCGTAGATTTTAAAAATCAATAAAAACCACAAAATGCACCTCGTTAATAAAATTTTGCGACGTGCTTATTAAGTTAGATGTAATAGTCTCGTTAACCAAGTGACATTGATGCAAATTATACAGGGTGACCAAAATCGAGTGTCAAACTTGTCAAACTTCAAAGCGCGCGATTGTTCTTATTTTAAATTGGAACTCATAATTTTTTTAGGTGAAACGATGCGGAATTAAAGAATATATATTGTTTCTGAATACAACCCCATCACAATTCCCAATATTTTAAAAGTTATTCGCCAAAAACTCATTTTTTAACGTTTCCAACGGCAATTTTAGGTAACAAATATCGTGAAACAAATATCGTGAAAAACAATTTATTACATAAAATATAACGCAGAGATGTATTTTAGATTTTACTGTACTTAATTAAGTAGTTATTCAATTGCTAAATTTACTGCAAAATTTACCTATAGCCACATTTCCGTCCTTACCGCTATAGGTAAATTATGCAGTAAATTTAGCATTTGAATAACTACCTACTTAATTAAGTACACTCAAATCTAAAATACGTCTATTATTTTTTATGAAATAAATTGTTTTTCAAAGCCACGTACGATATTTATTATATAAAATTGCCGTTGGAAACGTTGAATAATGAGTTTTTGGCAAATAAGTTTTAAAATATTGGGAATTGTTATGGGGTTGTATTTAGAAACAATGTTTATTTTTTAATTCTGCATCATTTCAGATAAAAAAAAATTATGGGTTCCAATTTAAAATAAGAACAATAACACGCTTTGAAGTTTGACAAGTTTGACACTCGATTTTGGTTACCCTGTATAATTTGGATCAATGTCACTTGGTTAACGAGACTATTACATCTAACTTAATAAGCACGTCGCAAAATTTTATTAGCGTGGTGCATTTTGTTGTTTTTATTGATTTTTAAAGCCTACGATGCAAAATATTTTTTTTTCTTTTTATTTTTTTCCGCTGCGGTCACTCAACCGATTTCAATAAAATTTTGGTGATATGTGTACTACAATTATTGGGCTGTAATTTTTTTTGCAAATTTTTATGTGTTTGCAATAAAAAACATAAAATTTTGCGTTTGCAGTGATTTGGAACTAAAATCAACATCGTTTTTATTGAACTAAAATTATGGCAGTCGGACGCTCAACTCTTCGCTGTTCTTTTTTCACGTAAAAATTACATCTTCAAATAAAAAATATCTAAAAAAAGGAACAACACAATGTATTCAGGCTGGGTTCAGGCTGATGTTGGTAGTGTTGTTTATTTAAACATGACATAAAAATAAAAAACAAGACTTTGTTTGAAGTGATGTGACATACTCAAAAAACGTTGATTCCAGCTCCGATGCAATCTTCGCAAAAACAACAAAAGAACAAGAACAAGTAATATACGTCTAAAATTTACAGCTAAACCACAATTGAAACTGACGAAAAGACCACCTAAAATGACGATGTACTTTTATACCAAAACTAACAAATGTCATTACCCATTGAATTTTATACATCTTTCATGTTACATTAAATTGACCCGATATTGCAGAAATGTTGCATCGCCAAACATAAAACAAAATAACTTTGGAATGAAAAGTTTTGTTGTTGCGAATATGGTATGGTTTCAATCTTCACACTACAAGCAATTCGCTTTTTAATGAAATATTTGTTATGACAGAATATTATTGGAAATACGAGTGATTAAAAATTTTTACCGTTTTTGTTTTGGCCCACAGTGTATATAGTGAATTATAAACATAAACTCTAAAAAAATCAAAGTATTGAAGATGGTGATATCCAGGCGGGATGCAAATTTTAAGTAAATCAAACATTACAGCCACAACCTGGATTTGAACCAGGGACCTTTGCGTTTCTAGCACAATGCTCTGCCATCTGAGCTACTGAGGCATATGACATTTGTTAGGGAAAATTGTCATATCTAGGTAAGGAAGTAGCCAACACTACCAAAGCCTAACCTATCGTGACATCTATCAAATGTCATCTACGTGACGTAGGGTTCACACCAGAAATGTAATTTAACGTTAATTACTGAACAAATTCCAAAAAAAAAAAATTTTGCTATAAACTCTAAAGTTGATGGACGCAAGAGATTAAGAGAGACTTAAGAGATAACTAAGACAATGTTTGGTGTACGTACGGTACAGACATAAAACAAATCAACTTGGGTCATAAAATGAACCGTTGTTGAGACATGGTAGGAAATGTGGAAACTTCGACCACACAAGTCGAACATATTTTATAAAGATTTTATTTTCGATACCATCATGCAAAATTCGAATTTGGATTTGTATTCAGTGCATAAACATGTAGGTACCGAAGACAACTTTTCAATTTTCACTTTTAGTTACCATTATGATCCTAATTTTTAATTGCCGTTTGTGTAACCATTACCTTATATAAACACATAGAGTTTTTACTACTTACGTTCTTATCGATATAGATACAATAGATGTATTATTCACGAATGAGCTTGGAAATAAAAAATAAATTTTAACATAAATATATCGAAACTGTATTGTTTCTTCTTCTGAAGAGATTCATACACTTAAAGTTTATCAACGATAAAAGCAAAAAAAGTGGTGTAGGGCAAATGTCTCTTGACAAATCTTTCCATAAACCTATGCTCATATAATCAGTTCCCGATATAATCCGCTCATTAAGGCAAACCGCGCCGCAATCGCAGGCATAATGTGCCCCCGCCGCACATAAACGTCGCGATCCGTCGCCATCAGCATCAGCGTCGGCACACACGCGTCAAAAACCCACCTCCGATATTGGAAACAAGCAATTTATTCGGGGGCATTGTGCGTTTGTTTGCGGGCGTGACGTTACAATGACGTCGGTGCCGGCGGCGGAGCGAGTAATTGCGCCCTTTGTGCGTCCGTCAGCGCCACTCACACGCCTAATTTCGCAATCACCACTAACCGACGACGACGACACCACCACCATCACAACCAGTACCACCCCTACGTGCCCTGCTGCCTTGCGCCACCCCATAACGTCGCACAATAATGAAATTATTGGACGCGGTGTTAAATATTCGGGAACGCGTGACGATTTTTGGAAATGGCGTGTTTTTGGGTGGCGGCGAATGTGTTTTATAAACGGGGAATAGAGTAGGGTGGCCTGCTGCTGATGACATGATGCGGTCCTCTCCACAGCGGTTTTATTATTGTGTGTGAGTCAGGAAGTATGTTAAGCCGATTAGCGATATTGGATTTAGTTTTTGAACGCTCTCGTGATATATTATTGATTGCGTCTTTCGGTGGAATCTATTACATTGCCTTGAGCACAATTTGAAAAAGAGAAAACAATTACAGTCAGCACAAAGTAGGCGGAGTGGCCCCGAGTTCGAATCCCATCGCAGTCATACGGATTTTTCATTCCGCTGCACAGTGGTTCATTTTCCACTTTTAGCTGATCAAAATCATTTTTTGTTTGTAAATAAACTTCAAATGGGTGTTAGATACGCGGAAAAATAGTGAAAAAAATCACAGCCGTATAAGGGGTTGAAACTAGGGCTTCCAATCCCGGGCTTACGGGATCCCGGGATGCCGGGATCCCGACAAATAATGAGTTTTTTCGGGATCCTGGGATAATAAATCTAAATCCTGGCATCCTAAAAAACTTAAATCTAAATTATTTACTTTTTTTGTTAATTGGCGAAATGTGGGCAGACATACGATAAATCAATTGAGTATGAACAACAGTCTATAACAGGACCCTTTCTGATTAAATTAAGTATCAAGCATAAAATGTTCGTTTACACCAACATGTTGCTATAATACAACAAACAAAAATAAAAAAAATGTGCGGATTTCTTTACTTGGATTCAGTGATGTACTACATAATATAAAATTAGTAGACAGCGAATAAAATACAGCGAAAAAGTTTCTTCCAGTTAAGGATCTTACCATAAACAAAGAAAAATAAGCATTTTGGTACGAAGCATATCTAGTTTGTGATGAGCTGTGACAGCGGTTATATGGTCATGTTTGACATTTCTTTATCGCACAATTATCGCTTTATCAGTGGAAAAGATTTGTCAAAAGTGGACTTGGATAAAAATAATCTATAATGTGGGTTGGGGTATTTGAACTGTGTTTGAGAAAACCGAAACACACGTACAAGTAATATTAATTTTTTTTTTTTCATGACAAGAAATGAATATTTCAAATTCAAAGAAGTTGCACTGAATATTTCATCCACTTTGAACAATAAATTACGTATTCACTTGCATAAATATCCATGACGTATAAATTTTAAAGTTATCCAATTTTATCTTAAAGAAGTAAACAAAAATTTGTCAAAATGTATTATTGGCATCAATATGAAAAATTGAAAATTGGGCTCTATCAAACAATTTCTTTTGCCGTGACTATTATTTAAGATGTAAGAACAAGTTATTACCTAATAGAGTATAAATTTTGTTTATTATGGATGTCAATATGCACACTTTGACACCTTTTACCTTTTAAACCGTCAATTTTGGTTTTCCATTGTACGGTAAAATTAGAAAACGTTGATCAACCTTTGTGGTAAAAGGTATTGTGCAATAAAGTATATTTTCGGTGTTTCTTACTGACTGGATTTGGTAACTTTTGTCATCCCAGGCGTTTTGATCCGTCAAGATTCGCTTTCTTTTCATGAATTCCGGGATCAAATACATATAAAATGTTTACAAATCTTTAACCTAGCTATGAAGGCCGTCGGCCGTGGCCGTGAAAGACTACAACACATTCTCAACGCAACCCAAACGCCATCCTGAATATCGTAGATGAACAACCTGGGGGTCAATTCTTAGCCTAGCGTGACTTCACTAATGCGGGAACTCGCGTATGACCTTGGATGCAATCAGTTCGAACCGTATTCTATGGGCAATGTCGGCAGTGCAGTGTCCTTTACTAACGGTAGAGTACGTGCGTTAGAGTACATGAACATAACGCACGTACTCTAATAGTAGTAAAGGACACCGCACTGCCGACACTGCCCATAGAATACGGTTCGAACTGATTGCATCCAAGGTCAAACGCGAGTTCCCGCATTCGTGAAGTCACGCTAGGCTAAGAATTGACTCCCTGAACTACGAGAGATATTGCTAGGGACGTCTGTGTTCCCTATCCAACAGTGTGGCCGAATTTTACGTGAACAACTCCTTCATACCTATCAATATTCAACGTGTGCAAGCGTTAAGACCCAGTTCTACCTGTGCTAAAACGCGGTTTCTATTAACGGCGTTATTTTATTTATCGTTCAAAATTGATGAAACTCTCAGTGTCAATTCTTAGATAATAAGGTAAATAAGATAATACTCCAGTATTATACCAGTATAATACCTTGAAAACGGTGGGTGGTCAAACGGAATAAAAAGATGGTTAAAAATGGTAAAACGATGGTTTAAAAAAAAGTTGAAAATTCCAATGATGGGACACCAAATTCACGCACCTATCTTTTGAAATATGTCATTATTTCACTGGTGGTTACTGCCGAGTATTTTTGCAAATTTGTAGGCAATTCAACACGATCTACAAGAATTGAGATATTCTTGATTTGACGGTACTCGCAAATACAAGTTGTAGTTCACAAACATAAATCTTGACCTCACTTGCGCCCATCAGTTATTTGCTTGCATCTAACGCTTAAGTATGGCCATAGTAAATGGCATATATATTGCAGTATAGAATAAACCGTACAAAGTCACGTTGACTATATCAAAACCACAGGATCTCCCGCCATCCACCCCACGAAAAGTCCGCTGGGAACAAAAAGCGAATTTGCAGCAACTAGACCGCGTGCGAGCTGCGAATTAAACGCAACGCATTAGCCCGACCATTGAAGGCAACGTAATTCTTTGGCGCAAAAGAGCCCACTCGAGACGCAAATCGTTCCGCCAGTAATCAAGACCATTCTCCGGGCCGCTGAATATAATGGAAAATAACGGTTCCGGCTAATTCTTCGGGAGCCCCGTACGCTCCAGCCGTGTCCTCAACTCGCGCAGCCGAGTACCGTACGGATAATAATAATAATAATGCCTGCGTCCCTATGCATACTTTGCGAGTTATCGCGAGTTTTGCGGCGAATTTAGTTATAATAGGGCTTAATTAAGAGAGAAATTAACTTGGCGTAATGAATGCACGATGGAACATTCAACCGTGGCTGAGTCAGACCTCTTTATGTTAAAATTTGCAAAAAATATAGTAGCTAGCAAAATCTGGTTTATTGTGAGGAATAGTAAGAACTTTATTGATTAGTTAGCAATATCAAACTCTTTTCCATTGAGTCGCCAAGATAATTGTGTAGAGAAACCACCTAGGGTCTGTTATGGATTGCTTAGCAAAAATGAAAACAAATTTTCGTAAAAAAGTTAAAAATATTTATAACATTAAAAAACGAGACTGAAAGACTTTTTGTACTCAAAAAATTGTACTTTTACTGCAAACGTAATAAAAAACCTTTTCCTAAATGCTTTTAAACTAGTTTCACATATTTAGAAAAAAAAAACAAATGAATTTTAAATGGTGATAGGTTGTCTAGCCGCAAGCGCTATACAAACCATAGTTCAACAAGTAAATTTTGCCCCAATTTCAAATAACAAACACGATTTTAAAGAGAACAAAATCAAGTTCTTTATTAGATTAATTAGAAAAAAAAAATTGGAAGCGGGACATTTTGAACAAATCAAAGATATATTTTAAACTGAAGATTTTTTTTGCGAAACATTATCTTTTATTGACGATAATGAGCGTGATGACCAAATTTCTAGATCTTGTTATTCTCTACAAACAATATACAAATTCATCATTTGAGTATGAGATGGCACTTTCAAGTTTTTATTTTTGTCTGAAAAAACAAAAGCACGCAAGAGTAACGTGTGTTCATATGCTGGGTGTTCCCTTCCACTTTCAAGGTATTTTAGAACATTATAGAGCATCATATTTTATAATTAAAAAAGCAATATGTAGTTGAGGATATACCTTGTATACCTTGACCATACCTTTTTTTGTGAAAATCGATAAACTATGGGGAGATAATGTCACATATGTATATAATATTGCCCAATTTTTTAAATCATCTTTTGGCAAGTGACAGGGAAAGTTAGGATAAAATTTCTAGATCTGTTAATCCTCTATATTAAATGTTATATGCATTTTTTTCGTACAAGCGACTGTTTTTATCTAATACGGCTAAAAAGCATTGTCCACATGTAAGAATGAATATGAATAAATGTCACAAACCCTGTATACTTATTTTTTAAATATAAATTCTTCATACTCCAACAAATACTCAAAAGAGACATCGACAAAGCTATTGAGGAAAAATGTTATATTATTGTAAATTGCCCTCGGGCATAGGTACATAAAAATTTTAGTAATTACTTCCTGAAAATTTTTTGGAATTTATGACGTAGATTTTAGAGAAAACACAATCCATTTCTTCCTAAATTAATGCTTAACGTTCATAAAACTAATAACTATTCGTCTTATAGGTATAGTATATATAATAGTCAATAATGTTAGGACAACAGAAAAAAATTTTACCCCCAGTATATTTCCAATATTGCAATTATGTTACATTTGATCAGATTCCTCTACTGGATCTTCAGTTATATCTGCCTCTGAAGATTCTGATTCTGTCGATGTGCTCTCAGAATTGGAATCAACACCAAATACATCAGTTAAATGTAACATCCTATACTTTGCCTTCCTCACAACTGCAAAGAATTACTCTTTTAGTTGGAACAAAGGGCCAATCAAAGTACGCTCCTGCAACTATTATTGGAGAAAATCAGGATAACAATAAGTTCTATAATATTAAATCACAATTTCTTTTAAAAATTTTAAGAAGTTTGAAATTTTGCGAGTCAATAATCTAATCATTAAAATCTATAAGATAAAAATTAATTTGTTATTATTGTATTTGTAGTTGGCACCTTAATTGTATTTAGAACTTTCCTATACAGGGATGTCTAAACAGTGCGATCTTGGAAAATTGTGCCACTGTTAATGATGATATTTTAAAACTGATTTCACTCATATATACAGAATGCCGAGGCGCACATTTTAAAATTATTAGAGTCTATACAGCAGGGTGTTCCATAAGGTAGTGCCAACCCAAACTTATGTTTTTTAAATGTAACAACCTATATTACGACATAATTTTGAATTCCACGCTAAATTGTACGCCAATGAAATTGTACGCCAATGAAACATAACATTACCTACACTAAACTTTATACTTTTTGATTTATTGGCATTTTGATGGAATAACAGCAGTCTAAGAAAAACTATATATCTCAATAATTGTTTTTAATTTTATTTCTCTCGCTTATATTATGATTACGGAAGAAGCGTTCTATTATCATGATTAATTATTACCTACCATATCCAATTTCTGTACAGGTTGGTCATAATCGGCAGCAAAGTAAAGCAAACAGCTTTTCCTAAGGAAGTTAGTTTTTTTAAATGGAACAGCCTGTATCTAATCCTTTTTTTGAATTCTATTACTGCGTCGTTTTGCACAAAAAAGTACTAGTACACACTAGTGCTAAAATAAACCATTTCTGAGATAACTAGTCTTCTTTATAAAAAAATCGATTTTACTATCAATAAGTGCTTCTACACGTACATTAACAATTAAACCAGCTAAATAAACAGCTATTTACCTAAAGTTCTGTTTTCTCGCATAATATCATCTTTTTACTTTATCATACGCAGTAAGATAAAGTATTGCAATCATGCCGAAAAAAAAAATTGAGATTTTAGCGGAAATAGGTCTTTATGGGTCTCCTGAACATTTTTGACCAAGGTACAAAAAAATGTCTGTGTGTGTGTGTGTGTGTGTGTCTGTGCGTATGTATGTCTGTGTGTAAACGATTTTTGTGGCGACGATTCCGGAGAAACTACTAAAGGTATCGCAACGAAAGTTCATATTTAGAAGTTTTGTTACCAAACTTAGAGCTGAAAAGCTTTTGGTTGAAAAGAGTCCAAAGGAAGTGGTAGTTTATTCTTAGCCTTTTTGAAGGATTTTGCAAATGAGCCGCCATTTCTGTAATTTCGACAAAATAGTTAATTAATAAATTAAAGTAGAGGAAATTTTGAATAATTTATGCCTATGACATTTTTTGGTAAAATTAATAGTTTAGCTTCAAGAGCAAATTCTATTTGATCGAGATCGGTCGCATCTGCATTGATATGAAATTACATAGTAGCCAGGATTTTGACAAATATTTTTTTGTGTTGTCACAATCGAAAACAGCTGATCTCATCAGAGGTTGGAGAACCATTATGGAACGTTGCCGCTTTAGTGCGGCAAATTATAAAATACAAATTTCAAATAAAATAAGATCGCCAATTTGATTGTTTGTTGATAAGAAATATCAACCCGTCTTTATATCTAATTCTAAAAACGATAAATGGAGAAAATTATAAATAAAGTATAGCGATGAGTGTAGTTTTATTTTAGTATGTTGGTAGGGATGTGTCATGAACAAATATAAATCTGTCAGAATTTGAATTACCTTTTTAAGGTGCGTCTTCATTAGTGATAATGGCAGTGGTAGCACACGCCGTTGTAGTATTTCCAATAGAAAATTGCTACTGACTCATGTTTATGTACATGCAAACTAATATGTGTCATTATCACGATATGTAAGAAATACTATAATTTCGTATTCTACCACCGCCATTAGCTACCATTACCTACCAATCGGAACGAACCTTTAAACTTGGCGTTTCGTCAAAGTGGTACCAACCTAGCATTTACTATACAGAAATCATTTATTTATTTTTTTTAAATACGTATTTCTTAAAAAGCAACACAATAAACGTTGATGTCGCTCCTGCCAAAAACTAGATAGCGCGACTCGCTCACATGCGACGGCGACACTCCGCCTTCGGTGACGCTCCGCATCACCGCTCGTCGCGCTATTACATACTTTCGGCATTTGTGACATAAATAACTATTATTCTAATGACGTAGTGTAGGTAGTGTCAAATGCTGATGCTTTGACAGTACCTACGATTTATCTCAATAGAATAGATTCTCATGCAGCTAAACTATTAATTTTATATATTGTATGATAAAGTCATGTGCCTGGCCACATCAGATTTTTTACTTTATTTTAAATAAAATAAAACATTTTATCACATCTACAAGTTAGTATTATAATTTGAAATAAAGATTTTTTTAAACTTTGTAGGCTGTGAAAAACTGTGCTAAAGAAGTTATTAAGGTATCTGTCAACTCTACTTGCAAATAAAGCAGTTTTGTTGCATTCGCCAAAAACCCACACCATGTCAATTAGTTCCTCCTGGGAAAACTTCGCCATATTTCCCAAAATTATGCAAATCTAACTTAACAACTCTAACAATATCACCACCACTGACAGATACCTTTATAACTTGTTTAGCACAGTTTTTCATAGCCTACAGGGTATATGTAAAATTTTATTTCAAATTATAATATTAAATTGCTGATGTGCTAAAATGTTTTATTTTATTTAAAAAAAGATGAAATCACTCGAGAAAACAGTAGTTTAGGTAAATACTTAAGCTGGTTTAATAGTTAATGTAGGTGAAGAAGCACTTATTGATAGAAAAATCGATCTCTTTTATGAAGAAGGCTAGTTATCTGTGCAATGGTTTATTTTAGCACTAGTGTGTACTAGTACCTTTTTGTGCAGAGTTATGCGGAGAATCCAAATAATTAATTAGATATAGGGTGATCTATTTAGAAAAATTAACTTTCTTAGGAAAAACTATATTTTGATTATATATTTGATTTTGATTATGACCACACTGTACACAATCTGGATATGGTAGGTAATCACGCAAATAGAACAACTTCTTACTTAATCACAATCAAAGCGTGCGCAATAAAATTAAAAACAGGTATTGAGATATACTGCTTTTCTTAGACTGCTGTTTTTCAATAAAAATGCCAATAAATCAAAAAGTATAAAGTTTAGGCTAGGTAATTTTTATTATCGTAAAATTTTGCGAGGAATTCAAAATAGTCCCAAAATACAGCTTGTTCCATTTAAAAAAACATAAGTTTGGAACACCCTGTACACACATTAATAATTTTAAAATGTGCCTCGGCGTTCTGTATATATCAGTGAAATCTGTTTTAAAATATCTTTATTAACAGAGGCACAATCTTCCGAGATAGCACTGTTGAGACACCCTGTATAAATCTTCCTGCTATAAAAAAGCAACACCGCACCAATAAGAAAAAAAAACTTACCTCCTCTATCATAATTGTTGTAATTATTCGATTGGTGATATCCACCTCCACCATATGGGGGCCTGGGTCCTTTTGGGGCGTAGGTGTTTACCATTCGGTGTCCAGCCTGGCCCAGTGTTGCCCTGAGAAATAAATTCAAATAAGAAAAACTATTTATCACCAGAGAGTCGACAAAATGGTCGCTTTTGAACCTCGAAGGACTCGATGATTCTGCATATTTGTAATACAAAACACAACTTTATACTGCTCTGTAACACGAATGTAATTGAAAAGAAACCACAAACAACCACATCCAACCATTTGATCAAGAACTATTAAAAATATAAAGAGACGAAACAAATTATGGATAATAAAAGTTGACAATTTTGTCAACTCGTTTTTTATAACATGTCTGTAAGAACTATTTATTACCTTGTGGTTGATTGAGCCATGCCAACCTGGGGTCTCCAGTTCCTGTTACCTTCCACGTCAAGATCTTGCGGCTTCAGAACCCTCGGTGGAAACTTGGCCCCAGGAAGCTTCTTTGCCGGGAATATAAACCCTCTATTGTAGCGCGGATCACGGTAATTCACACAAACCACGTTGTTATCTTGTACGGGCATCAGACCAAAAACAGGCGAATCCAAAGTTCTAGAAAAAAATTGCATAAAATGTGATTATAATAACGATAAACAAAATTAGTGTTCCTAGTTACAGTGGAGCTTTTGTCAAACTTCCATAACTCAAAATTAATAAATATCATCGTGATATAAAATTCAAATACTCACTCTCCAATAGGAACACATTCGTCAGCCAATAAAACAATTCCTTTCATCCCCTCATTAGTGATTGTGGTCTCCTGATCCTTATCAATGCCTTTGATGTACATCTCTTTGAGGAGACCGTATACCGAGTTACCCCCAGACACATACAGTCTGTCATCGCCGCGAATATTACGCTTAATCTCAGCCTCGGTGAGCTGCTTGTAGTAAGGGACCAAAGCCTTGAACAGACGAGTCTCATCGACAAACGGCAGCAGTGCGACACCCTGCCATGCAAACTTCTTGCCATTCAAGTCAATCTTAAAGTCTTCGGGATAAAAATCGATGATGGTCGACTCCTACAAAATATGATTTTTTAAATATATATTTTTTTCGAGATAAGTTATGGAATTGAACAAAAATATACTTACGGGATCACTCATTAGTTTTGCCCATGGTTGAGGAACGTGACCGCTGCTGCCAGCTGGGAATACACCCATCAACTGTTCTAAAGGACGGAACTGTAAAAAAATAATATGTAGGTACATAATAAAGTATGGTACAAATTTAGTATTATGAACAAATGAAATATACTGACTTGTTTGTTATTATGCATAACAGAAAGGCAATAAAAAAGGTGACTTAGCGTAAAATGTACGGAAATAGTGAGTTATCGTCGGAATTCTGTGGTAAAGAATGCCTCTGAATCTTCTACTAATTAAAAATTTATATTATCTCATATGAGCTAATAGAGCAACATTTTCAATGTCTAAATTGCACATTGCCACAGATGTAATCCAATATTACACTAATTGATAACACTTTACAAAAAAAAAAAACACTGATTTTATAGAAAACTTCTCAAAGCATTGTTATTGTTTGTTAAAAAATCATTATCTTGAAAAAATTACCTTTGGAAAAAAAAAACTTTTCCGATTCTTGAGTTTTTTTTCTTTATAGCTGATTTTGCCTCGTAAAATGTAAAAAAAACAGTTTTACCTGGCCTTGATATGTTTTACTATAGAAAAAAAGATATGAGCCATTTTACTGCAAAATTAATGAAAATTATAATATATATCCCGGTCTTTGGATATAAACCCTCTAGATTTCATTCTATACTGGGGCTGGTTGATGGAGAAGGTCTAAGCACAACAAATAAATAGCGTAAACATGACGCAAGTGATTTTAAAACTGTCAAAAACTACATAAAGACGCAAAAGATCCACTTGTTAAAAAAGTAAAAAAAAAAAATCTGATGTGGCCAGGCACATGACTTTATCATACAATATATATAAAACTAACAGTTTAGCTGCATGAGGATCTATTTATTGAGATAAATCGTAGGTATTGTCAAAGCATCAGCATTTGACACTACCTACACTACGTCATTA
The DNA here is from genome assembly GCA_964023965.1 of Melinopterus prodromus. Classification (NCBI taxonomy): domain Eukaryota; kingdom Metazoa; phylum Arthropoda; class Insecta; order Coleoptera; family Scarabaeidae; genus Melinopterus; species Melinopterus prodromus. The sequence goes on from OZ030391.1 coordinate 69,268,823, forward strand.
GAATAATAGTTATTTATGTCACAAGTGCCGAAAGTACGGAATAGCGCGACGAGCGGTGATGTGGCGCGTCACCGAAGGCGGAGTGTCGCTGTCGCATGTGAGCGAGTCGCGCTATCTAGCTTTTGGCAGGAGTGACATCAACGTTTATTGTGTTGCTTTTTGAGAATTACGCCTTTAAAAAAATAAACATAAAATTGTTATATTTCTGTATAGGAAATGTTAGGTTGGTACCACTTTGACGAAACGTCAAGTTTAAAGGTGCGTTCCGATTGGTGGTAATGGTAGGTAATGGCGGTGGTAGAATACGAAATTATAGTATTTCTTACATATCGTAATAGTGACACATATTAGTTTGCATGTACATAAACATGAGTCACTAGCAATTTTCTATTAGAAATACTATAATGGCGTCTGCTACCACTGCCATTAGCACTAATGAAAACGCAACTTAAAAAGCTAATTCAAATTCTGACAGATTTATATTTGTTCATGACACTGTAGATATCACATCCGTACGAACATACTAAAATAAAACTTCACTTATCGCTATACTTTATTTACGATTTTCTCAATTTATCGTTTTTAGAATTAGATATAAAGACGGGTTGATATTTCTTATCAACAACCAATCAAATTGGTGATCTTATTTTATTTGAAAATTTGTATTTAGTAATTTGCCGCACTAGAGCGGTTCTCCAACCTCTGATGAAATCAGCTGTTTTCCAGCACAAAAAATATTTGTCAAAATCCTGGCTACTATGTAATTTCATATCAATGCAGATGCGACCGATATCGATCAAATAGAATTTGCTCTTGCAGCTAAACTATTAATTTTACCAAAAAGTGTCATAGGCATAAATTATTCAAAATTTCCTCTACTTTAATTTATTAATTAACTATTTTGTCGAAATTACAGAAATGGCGGCTCATTTGCAAAATCCTTCAAAAAGGCTTAGCATAAACTACCAGTTCCTTTGGACCCTTTTCAACCAAAAGCTTTTCAGCTCTAAGTTTGGTAACAAAACTTCTAAATATGAACTTTTGTTCCGATACCTTTAGTAGTTTCTCCGGAATCGTCGCCACAAAAATCGTTTAGACACAGACATACATACATACACACACACACACACACACACACACACACACACACACACACACACACACACACACACACACACACACACACACACACACAGACATTTTTTTGTACCTTGGTCAAAAATGTTCAGGGGACCCAAAAAGGCCTATTTCCGCTAAAATCCCAATTTTTTTTTTCGGCACGATTACAATACTTTACCATACTGCGTATGATAAAGTAAAAAAATGTTTTCGTAACAAGTAATTACAACTAATAAACAGTGACTTTTCTCACAAAGCCAGGAACAAAAATAGGGCACCTGACATTATTCTAGTAACCCTTATTAACTTCAAAAACTCAACACGAACACCAAGTATTATTCTAACAAATCTTCAGAGAAAATATCACTGGATAGGACTCGAGCAATAAAAATGATTCGTATTACTGAGTATGCATTTGAAATAAAGTTTTTAATAAAATAGAGAAAATGTTATAGTATAAAAAGACTATCTTCACAAAAAATACAATCCGGTTTAATAATGTGCAATACCAGTACTAAAAATAAAACAATAAAAGAACAAGATAAAAAGACATGGCACTTTTGACTTGTAAAATTAACGCATGTGCCAGTGTTTTTGAGTAAATACTATACAATTAGACAAAAAAGATAAAAGCAAAACAAAAATCTGGCAATATTTAGAAAATAAACCAACAAATTTTTACTTAAAACTTGTAACTTGAAAAAAGTTGGAAAACAGGAAAACAAAGCAAAACTTACAGGTTTGGTGTCTTGCTCGAACTCCGTACTAAGCCCAGCAATATTAACAAAATCGGACGCAAATGGAGCATAATGGTACGGGAAATACCATTTCCAAGATGCGCAGCCCTGGTAGTAATACCTGAGCACCCAGCACAATCCCCTCACATACTGCAGCGCCACAGAATACCTGAACAAAAAAAAAACTCAAAACAATAAATATACAAAATAATGGATTTGAATTGATATTGATCCAGTTTGTAAATGTTATTCATTATTCTATGAATTATCATTATTCATTATTCTAAATTTCAACAATTAACTCACCTAAACTCTAATTGATCAGGACCAACGTCAAACTTTGACTCGTAATATCGATCCTTGAATCCATCCTCCCATAACCTAACCTCATCGTTTGTCTCTTCTTCGTCACTATCGTCCTGTCTCCTTTTTACGCCCTTCGATTGGTTGCTGGATGACGCATCTTCAGGTTTCATCATCGATTCCAGCGCAGTTCTTGAATCCACATTTTGCAATTGCCTTTGTGCGGCTGAGTGCATACCAGCTTTGCGTATTTGGAAAGCCTCATGCGCCGGGTTCAGGATAGGCTTTGCTTGTCCAATTGGCTAAAAAAGTAACAACCATTATAATTGCTATGTTATAAATTTGTAAGTAAAAAAAGAAAGACAATTACCATAGGTGCAAATTGTGTGTTGTTCAACAATGACCAGTCAGGTCTGTTCTGACGTTGGTTAAAGCCCTCCGTTCTGCGACGTTTGGCTTTGTCACGAGCCTTGAACGCCAACTCCTTCTGTTGCCTTGTCTTGAATATTTCATCCTCTGCTTTGCCCAATTCGGACATGATGAGCTGTACCCGTTCTAGGTTCACTTCTCCGCTGTCAGTCAGGTATCCCTAAATAAAAAAAAAATATTTTTCTTTAGAAGTATAAAATCAAAAACAGTAGTGTTTTATATGTTCAATAGTGACAAACTTCTAACAAGAATATGAAGAAAACATCCAGCAATATAAGCAGACAAGTTTTTTTTTTTTTTTTTATTAATTAACAGCACCCCGCAGGTAAGCAGACAAGTGATACCCACAAAAAAAATTACTGTTAAATGAACAGAAAATAGTTTTATGAGTTATAAGTTTTATGAGAATTTTATGAAATTTCTTTTTACATTGGAGTGGGGAAAAGACCAGCTTGAATTTGTAAGCATTGGCTGTAAAGTTTTGCCGGTGTCACCAAAGAACTCAGAAAAGAGGGCATATAATTTGTTTAAGCCCTCTACCTCACACTGTGTATCGCTTCATTGGCAACGCAGTGTTACACATTTGGTTACTACAAGGATTTTAAACATAAAGTCACAATATTTTAATTTCTTTGAGTTTGTGTAAACAAAACTTCTATCTTTAAATTGTACACACAACACAACATATGATTTAAAAGGGGCTATTTAATGGTACCTTTCATGACAGAAATATCCTATATTGTTTCTTTTCTTTTGGTATATACCTGCGTAAATATCCAGTATATACTGGATGTTTAACTTGAAAAGTATACAATTTTGTTTTATTAAACAAAACAAACAAACAAAGTAATAAATAAAGCGTATTTTGTTTTAGAATAGGGATCCTATGATATCTGACAAAACCTAGTTTCCCTATGCTGTTTCTAAAGTTGGTATAAATATCACCATCTCTTATTTCTCTTTAACACTGTTCAGTGATATTACAAGTTTCAAACAAAACTATTTTGCTTTCTCTTTCCCTGCACTGTGACACTGTTTTCTATTTCATAGTTTATGGTTTTTATTATGAAACTGTAGCCATGGTAATACTTTGGTAATATTCTAACGAAAATTTCTAAATTTATAGAGAAATTTTAACGCAATGAAAAAAAAAAAAAAAACTAATACACCTATTTTATAAGAAATTACAATATACTACAATGTCCATTTAGCGCTTACATGTGTCTTATAAACGCAATCCTTGTACAATGACACGAGTCGATCGATAGCGCCTTCTCTGATCTCCAAACTAGGCAGATGCGGTAAGAAATCGTTACCGACAAAGAAGCACATCAGCACCCAGTCGTCTATGACCCTCTCGAAGTCGTAAGTGAACGGCAGATTGGGCATCTGCAGCTCGCGTTCGAGGTACTCGCGTAGCACGTTCAAACGGACAAAGATGAACTCGCCCTCGGACCCATAAGTCTTGTGATCGTCCTCGGATTCCAACGTGCGCGCCAAACCCTGACATTCTTTCATCTCGTGGCCGAGTTGGCCGCATAACTCGCAAGGTCTCGGCTTATTCGGCTTGAACTCCTCGCGGATGATCGTGAAGTTGGGTTCGTGCGTTGCCAGGCCCAACATTATCAGGTCGGCGTCAGCGCCGCATAAGCAGTGGTGCGTGTTCGGATCGTGGTCAGGTTGGGCTAAAATAAAATATATTTTTTTAAGTTATTTTGATGCAAAGCCTTAATCTCATCATATATACACAAGGTTTCTCAATAATGCAGTTTTCAAAGGTTATGCACCTGATAAAGAAGATATTTCTAACTGATTTTTCCCGAAACCAGGCGTATTTATTTGGCGTCTTTCTGATGTATTGTAATAACATGTTTCTAAAAACTGTGGGTCAAAACATACTGAAAGAAAAAGGCGGATACTTTTTTAGTATTCAAACATGTAACTTGACAGAAATCTGTACGTAAACTGAAATTAAAACTTGAACCTTGAACATTTAAGATATAAAGAGAAAAACACACCAACTCTCTGAAAGGGTATTTCTTTACTGTTAAATGTAGGCACACACTTGGCACACCTTGTAGAAAAATATGTGCTCACTTCATTGTAAAGTCCAAGGCTTTTATTTCAGTCTACTTAGAGCATTCTATCACATCCAACTAATGTGTCATACCTTCTATACATACCGTCTGTGTATAAAATAACCTCTTGCGGTTAATCAATAAAACACAAAACTGTAAACATGCTGGAATATGTGGGGTGAGTCATAACATGCGGAGGAGATTGAGGGAGTAGCAAGAGGCGGTAAATAAGATCATCTAAGATCATGTAATAATACTACCAGCTACCAATTCTAGTTTTATGAAAAAGTCAGCAGTTCTCAATAAGTTAACTCCCATTATTTGAATATTTTAAAGACGAACAAATAGTTGTCGGACATCGTATTAAAGAACAATCATAATTTTTAATTAATTTGATTTTAAATTTAAATATCTCTTACCAGCATAGTTTGTACACACTATTCATTAATATATGCAACTTGAATTTACTTGAACTTCCTAGTTTTGTGTTTAGGTCAAAAGTTTATTAAGAAAACATACTTATTTATTTCTTTTCTTGCTACTTCTTTAATCTCCTACATACGTTATGATGTATCCTGTACAGTGAAGTTAATAATCTGTACTAAATTGACCATGTCAAACAAATTTACGGTGGCACAGAGAAATTCTTCATACTGTTGTTAGACAAAAACACTTAAAATAGCACCTATATCACCTCTCTAGATTAATTAGGTGAGTGACAATCAGCCTTAAAATATATCATGTCCAAATGATTTTTTAATTTTGGATACCTACATGAAGACAAGAATTGTTCAAAATTTCATCAAAATCCAAAGTGCTGAGAAATAACTCTGTGTTGATCTGACATGGAATTGCCCTATAATATAAATATATGACAAGTAAACAACAAAACAACTAAAAATGAGTCTTTTTGCTGATTTTTGCAAACATATTTAAGAAGGAAGTGAAAATTCTCATATAGACTTATGGAAGAGCGAACTGCGCAGATATATCCAACGTGAGTAGGGCAAATTGTACAATTTAAGATTTCCCCTACAAAAACAACAGAAACAAATAGAGTAAATTCATAATAGCACATATCCATCATTCTTACTTTAGAGTAATTGTAATCGTAATTGTGGTCCCCATATGCTTTAAACACAGTTTTCTGATACATATTAAGGTTTAAGGTTGAAACACAGTTACACTACGAAATACTGTTCAAAATGCTTTTTTTTAATGAAACAAAACACCTACAAAAATTTGAAAAAGTTCTCACCTCTTTGCTTACGAATAAAATCCATAATCTTATGTTCTCCTTCTCCAGGAACATTAGCATCTGATAAAATAACTTTAATCCCCTTCCATCCAGGATCGTTATTCAATCGTTCATGAATGTAGTAATGCAGACAATCGGAAAGTCGAGCCATGAACGGTGTGCCAGGAGTGATACAATTTGAATCAAAATGCTCCTCCTTAGCCTTTTCTGGCGGTAGCTTTGCTCCCTTCAGCAACAATTCGGCTCTGATACGCCCAATTTCACTTACTTTCTCAACAATTTCTTTTGAAGCACGGAAACGCCTTGACCTTTGTTGGTTCATCTTCGCCCTTGGGGCTACACCATCGATAGCCATGTACAACAACTTACGAGGTCGTACAATCCTAAATAGACGATCAATACACTCGAAAATAGCAATCATCATCTCATCTTCATTTTTCGGAGCTGGTTTGTCTTCCGGATGCGTGCATGGGTGAATAATTCCGTTCATATCGAGGTATAAATTATCAAATTCGACGCCATTTGGGTTCGGTTGTCCAGAATCGACAGTAATTGGCCTTCCATTGAGATCAGTTGTCTACGGATAAGAAAATAACAGTAATTGCGGCGTTTGGTTTGTACACATAACCTTACTTTTTGCTCGATGCAATGAACGATGACTGACGGGTACTTTCTGCTGAGCCACCTGAAGAATGCGGGTACTCCCATGGTTGCGACTTAATGGAATGTCGAACAATACAACTGATTTTGATTATTCGAGGAGATTACGCTGATTTCTGGTTAATAATTAACCGATGGCGTCCTCATATTGCACTGGTGACAAGTGGACTAGATAATTTATTTTTAAACTTTATTTAGTACGGATTTAAAACAACCGCTATTACAGCATTTGATTACATAAGAAACAATTTAAAATCAAATTGTTTTTAATTATTGTCTAATTGCAATAAATGAACGTGGCCGAAACAAGGTTGGTAGCGTGGCCAATAGGTTGGTATTGATTGACATTTCAGTAAGACAGTACTCAGCTAGCTTGAGCTAGCTTCACAATATTCGAGTACAGTACTTTTGGTATAGCTATCACACAGGAGATGGCAGCACAAGTACTGAAGTATTGAAGTATGAATAATGATTTCCCCTAGTGATGGGAATAATCGAGATCCAATAAATCGAATTATTGACCGCTGTGGACGACTACAGAATTTTGTCCTCCGGTATTTAGTATGGAAAGTCTTTAATATTATTACATTATTATTTCATAACCACTTCCTTGTTCTGCAGAAATTGTCCGGAGGACACTAGACGCTTTTCAGGTTTTTCGGCCATTGGATTCAGCTGGATACATTTTCAAAAGTTGCCAAATCAGGCTTTTTAAGGCTTTGCTATTTTTAAACAATTAATCATCAAACGACCATCAATCATTATTAACAGTCGGTGTGACTTAGGAATTTTGAAAATAACAATTTCCATAACACACAAGATAATTTTTGTAGTAAATTTTATAATTTTTGCTGTTTTTCAACTCCTGTTCTGCAAAATCAGTTTTTTGACCTGACAACATTCATTATGTACCCATAAACTCTGTCTTACTGAACTGTTGGAGAACCTACCCCATGAATCTAACTTTGGGTTAGTTACGGAGACTTATGTTTGCTACTTTGTCGAGAAAATCTTGTCTTTTACTCTTTTTCTAAAATAGGAAAAGCTATAAGAAACGAACTTTAAGAACATTTTTTATTTTTTTACATAAAAACGTCAAACATAAGTAAAATAAAATGTAATCCTATGAGGTATTACCAGTGGCGGATTAACTAAATTTGGGGGCCCTAAGCGCAACATGATTGCGGGGCCCCTATACCTTATTCATTCGAAAACAAATATTAACCTATGTCGTAAAAATATATATACCTGTTTGAACAGAAAAGAAGAAAATACACTACCACAAAAATATATTATTATTATCAGCTTATATTACAAAACGGAATAACATAAATGCGCGATGGAACTGAATTTTAAAATAAACGAAGAAATTTTTTATAAATTTTAATATTTTAAGTAAGAAGAACATATACAATTGCAATTTGTAACTTGCTTTTTTACTTTATCATACGCAGTATGACAAGTACTGTAATCGTGTCGAATTTTCATGACCAAACTTAGAGTTGAAAGAATTTTTGTTCAAAAGGGTCCAAAGGACCTAAATGTTTACACTTAGCATTTTTCAATGATTTTGCTAATGAGTTGGCATTTCTGTAATTTTGTCAAAATAGTTAAATAATAAATTGAAGTAGAGGAAATTTTGTATAATTTATGTCTATAACATTTTTTGGTAAAATTAATAGTTTAGCTGCAGGAGCAAATTCTATTTGATCGAGATCGGTCGTGTCTGCATAAAATTAGTTAGTTAGCCAGGATTTGACACATATTTTGATTCTATTGACAGTATTATTAAAACATCACTGTTTTCACCGTATGACACTGCTGTATAATCATGTGCCTGACCACATCAGATTTTTCAATAAGTTTGCCGTGTTTAAAATAATAAACCGAAAGAAAAGGGTTCAAACTGTTCAAAGAATAGTTTGTTGGCAAAAATAATTATTAATCGCATATTAAAGCAAATGGTCAAAATATCCTATCCGCGTTTGACGATGAAATATCACTGAAAACTCAATAATTAGTCAAGCATTATTTATTTATTAATCAAACTTTTACATGCCACGGTAGATTCAACCCTAAATTCTAAAATGATTTTTAAACAATATTATTATTTGAAATAGGTTAGTTAAGTATTATTATTACGTCTAATATTATTTTTATTCGGTCGTAATGCGAATAATATTATTAATTCATGTATATATTTCATAAACTAACGTAGCCCGGATTTGAACCGGGCACTTCCGCAATTTCCGCCCGGAGGTCTAATCAATTGAGCTACCAAGGTCATTAAGGACAAGAGGCGAAATTGTCTCTTGAAAGATGAAAGATAGAATGCCGATATTTGAAATTTATTAGTTTGTTTTGCTTATTTTTCAGAGATATTAATAAAAGCAAAGGTGGTCAAGTTTAAGAGTTTGGGAACGTCGTTACGTTGGTTAAGTTTCAGTTATTGATTTTAATTAACCTTTTCTTAGCGAAAAGGGGGCATTTTCAATCTTGTATTAAAATCATTTTGCAAATTGACAACAATTATTTACCTTTGACTTATTTTTAATGATTTATAATTACAACATAAGTTTACCTGATAGCGATATGTCTATAGAATAGAAAAACATAAGAAATTGTAGAAAATAGAATTTTTTCCTCTGCATCTTAGGTGTAAACATTTTCACTCGATAATAAATTGAATTCCAACAAACAGTGGTGGTTTTTTCGTGAGGTCGCATTACCTGAAAATCGATCTAAATGAGATAATGGGTCGGAAAAGTAATTTTTCACTACGCGGTGAGACCCTTTTGCCCTTTCATCTTCTTATCGTTGCGAGAAACGGTCTGAATCCGCAATAATAATACTTATCGATGATCTTAATGCGGCACGGCGTGCATCAGCGCCCCCTCTCAGCGCTTTCTTAGTAACCATTATACATAAATCAATTTTGAATTGATTTTACGCGCCATTTGCTGTTTGAATTTTTGCGGTGAGTATTATCGTACCTGTGTATTATGGCCATGAATAATAATAATAGAAGTATAATAAAAGTAAAAAAACGCGAAAATGTTTTTGCTCTGGCTTTTTGCGTATGTATATTATGCTATACTTTCAAATGAAATCAGTTGGGGTTCGTAAAATATGTATGCCTCCGGGGAAATGAGGGAGATTATAGCGGAATGACAGCACAACGGCTGTGTTAAAATAAAGTAACAATACAATACATATACAAATAATTAATTTTGGTTTGATACACGAAATAATACCGTGATTCACCTTCTATTATCAATAGTGCCATACAGGGTGATGTACAATGATTGACGTCGATTTTTGTTGACTTTAAGTTTTGTTACTAGACGTTCTGATATTTGGGAACGAAATGCTCTGTAATTAACTAATTAAGTAATACGTTTCTCTGTATGGTGGCTTTTACACTACCTCAGTAGGATGAGTTTATAGTGAAAGTATATTATAGGATATAGGAGTACCAGATATTTCATGCACATTGTAAGTCATAACTCTGAACGAAAGTTCGATTGTTGATATTGTTGCGAAGTATAGTTTAATTACATTGTATAATTGAGGTCAGGTCATCAAACCCATCCAACCTGCAGACAGTTTCTTGGCAAGAAATGCATACGTCAGACTTTTCAAATCGGAACAATGACATTCCTTTGTGGCACGCGTTCAAAACGTGCAAATTAACATTATCTTATATCAGAAGCAGTGTGCAACCAAAAATCTTAGCACAGGATTTGTGGGGGCCCAAAACAGGTCATGACGTCTTGGTAATTCATATAAAAGCCACGGCTGTGGGGAAGAGGATCAATCAGTAGTTTGCAGCACCTGTGTATAAGCGGTCATGTTTCACGGACGCGTCAGCTGTAATTTTGGAATTCCGTGTGGTCAGCAATACACGACCTATGTGAACAATACTGCAACTTTTATTTACATCTCCATCCTGATCTAAACCGTCCCCCATTAAGAGCTACGTAACAATATTTTTAAAACTTCAATCATTTTTCAGATAAATAAAAGTGTTGTACACTCCTGTACACTTATTTTATTGTATCAGATCTTTTTTATAACAACAAAATTTACCACAACCTTAAATCTCCAATCCAATTGTCTAAATTACTTTCCCTAATACAGAATACTGATAATTGATTACATCTGTGACGAAGAGATTATTACTCAAGCAAACTAACTGAATATAATCCAGTACACAAATTACAATGTTACGCGTTAACGTTTAAAAATAAAACTACAGCGTTACACCACTTTGTTGAGTTGTCTTATCACTTTTCTCTTTCTAGTTTTAAAGTTGACGGTTAAAGCTTTCAGCTAGGACTTCCGAACGTAAATAAACTATTTTTATATATTCCAAATAAATTGATAAATATTATCTACTTTTGTAATTTTTGTTTTCAAATGCCCATATAGTAATGACATGATTCATGATTCTTAGGCGGAACCTCAAGAATGGCGAAGTCGGTCTCACAGACCGATGGCCCAGTTTTGCATAAATGCATAGATGAGCCATCAAGCGGTTGGACTGACGTCATCATTTTGACTCCAAATATCACATGATCCCTGGAGGGTGACAATCAACTAAACCCACTGTTTCAGCGTATGAAAATAAAAAAAAACATTTGATTGATAATAACATATATTTCTTTAACGTTAAACAGAGATATGATTCATGGTGATATTTAAAAATAAAAAATATGTTGATCTGATTTAAAAGATTTTATTTTATTTGAATCTCTACAAAAAAATTTCTATCCATTGTTTAAGGACGAGTTGGCATTTTTATGTTATACACCTGAAAAGGTGTCAAAAAGCGTAAGTGTACCTAATAATAACATATTTATGTGCTGGGCAATATCTTCCGCAATCTTTGACAACATGATATAATAAAAAATAGCATGCAGTTAAAACTTGATTATTTCCATCTGAAGGTTAAGAAGTGTCTTGTGTAATACCCACCTAGTTTGTTTGGGGAAATGCAACTTCTGTAAGTATGTAATCAAAGATGTACGACGGTTTCCATTCTGTAAAACGTAAAAACAAGTATTTAACTTTATTTAAAAAATCTGATGTGGCCAGGCACATAACTTTATCATACAATATATAAAATTAATAGTTTAGCTGCTTGAGAATCGATTTTATTGAGATAAATCGTAGGTATTGTCAAAGCATCAGCATTTGACACTACCCACACTACGTCATTAGAATAATAGTATGTCACAAGTACCGAAAGTACGGAATAGCGCGACGAGCGGTGATGCAGCGCGTCGCCGTAGCACGTGAGCGCGTCACGCGATCTAGTTTTTGGCAGGAGAGACGTTTATTGTGTTGCTTTTTGAGAAACATGTATTTAAAATAAAATAAATAAAAATGGTTATATTTCTGTAGGAAATGTTAGGTTGGTACCACTTTGACTAAACGTCAAGTTTAAAAAGCTAATTCAAATTCTGACAGATTTATATTTGTTCATGACACTGTAGATGTCACATCCGTACCAACATACTAAAATAAAACTACAGTCATCGCTATACTTCTCTACTCAATTTATCGTTTTTAGAATTAAGATATAAAGACGGGTTGATATTTCTTATTAACAAACAATTAAATTGGTGATCTTATTTCATTTGAAATTTGTATTTTGTATTTTGCCGCGCTACAGCGGTAACGTTCCATAGCGGTTCTACAACCTCTGATGAAATCAGCTGTTTTCGAGTGTGACAGCACAAAAAAATATTTGTCAAAATCGTGGCTACTATGTAGTTTCATATCAATGCAGATGCGACCGATCTCGATCAAATAGAATTTGCTCTTGCAGCTAAACTATTAATTTTACCAAAAAATGTCATAGGCATAAATTGTTCAAAATTTACTTACTTTAATTTATTGTTTAACTATTTTGACGAAATTCCGGCTCATTTCCAAATCCTTGAAAATGGCTTAGAATAAACTACCAGTTCCTTTAGACCCTTTTGAACCAAAAGCTTTTCAGCTCTAAGTTTGGTCATAAAACTTCTAAATATGAACTTTCGTCCCGATACCTTTAGTAGTTTCTCCGGAATGGTCGCCACAAAAATCGTTTACACACACACAGACATACACACACACACACACACACACACACACACACACACACACAGACATTTTTTTGTACCTTGGTCAAAAATGTTCAGGGGACCCAAAAAGACCTATTTCCGCTAAAATCTCAATTTTTTTTTCGGCATGATTACAATACTTTAGCATACTGCGTATGATAAAGTAAAAAGTAGAGGATCGCTTTTGCCTGTTGACATTATTAGGCTTTTTCTAAAAACTAGGTTACAGTCTGATAAAGTTACCTAAAACTAATCAATTAATTAGACCAATGGTACCATCATGTAAAGCTATAGCCCATAGACTTGCTGGCAATCTTAACAACATAATTACGAAAATATTATAGTTCAAACCATAACATGAAATTAAAAACCTCATCAAAATTATAAATAAAATAAAAACATTTGATATAATCGATCTGTCCCCACGAAGGAAGCAATAATGGTTTAAGGCTTTGTACCACAACCCAAATTTGTAGAATCTCATACCAGATTTCATTCATTTATTCAATTCATTTTAAATCAAAATTTTCGTTAAATCCAACAACTTCTATCGACAAAACTAGTGTCTAGCCCATCCTAACATGGGCATTCCAGGCTCCTCTCAGCGAGGCACCAACTAGCCTCAAGAATAGTGAATTTTATATTGGCGCTCCTGCCGGTTGGACCAAAATCAATCTTTTATAAACTATAAATTAATTAGGTAATTACCAAATTACCGTAGTAAGAATATCAAATTGAACTTTAGAGTACTCTTACCTATGGGGCCCCAAAGAGAGTGGAGGCAATTTTAGCAGTTAAACTCATGTTCTGTTTGCAATAAAGCAAACTATACCTGTTACTTTATGAGACTAATGAGAAACCGTTGACTAAGTTAGCAGGTAAAAACTGTATGAATTCTTCGAAGATGATCAGCTGACACTTTTCATTTTGTTCTGGAATTCTATTCTGTAAAATGAATGCTCCAAATGAGTCTGTACAATAAAAATTCTTATCTGAAAAATGTTGTAAATATTTCAAAGTCCTTATTATTATACACAGTGTTTATAAAAAGAAAAGTAACTACTCAATATATTTCTTCCTAAAAAGTTGACAAGAAAAAGATTCCAACAAAAGTTTTAGGAAATGTCTTAAGCTACAAATTTGAATTGCTTAGAAATGAAACACACTTTGCGGTTTTCACAGTTCCATTTGTAATTAAAAGAGTAATAAACAGAACAAGGAAAAATAAACAGGATACTAGATTAAAAACTTGAATTTGGTCTGCTTCTTACAAATATGTAACCCTGTATATTCAAAAGTAATTCAAGTTTCCTAAACCTTTTATTTGATATTGACCCGTTACGTGTCTTATTATTAAAACTGATAGAACAGATGGCATTCGAAATAATTGTATTTTTTGATGATATGGAATCGGAATCTTAAGTATATATTCAGAGGACATATATTGATGACGGTGTTTTTAAGAATGAATTATCGCAGTTTTTGAAATATTTAAAATATTAATAACATATTTATTTGTTAAGTATACCCTTTATTTATTAAGATAATATATTTTACTTGCTACGAATTTTGTCTTTTGAATTGTTAAGCTATTTATTAGTTATTTTGTAATTCTTAAGAATAATCTGTTGTTACTTTAAATAATTATGTAGGTACTTATATTAAATATTGTTGCAAAAGGTCAATACCTTACCTATAAGAAATATATTGGAGATATTAAATAAATTTAACCTAAAAATAAATTAAATATAATCGCTAAAATGACTGGTGACATTTCTAGCGATTTTTATCTTAGTGTGAACCTTGTGTTTGGTTTTATTCCTCCTGGATATAAAATGGACCACAGAAATACGTTGTAATTATTTGGAAGGAGCACAAACGCTGTTGTCAATAGCGACACTATTCAATTACTGCATATTCAGTTAGGCAAACGTCATTGTACAATACAAACAATCACAACTAACAAACTAAACAACGACATAACTAAGATACAATCTTAACTTCACCAGATTATTATATACTTATGTATGTATTCATTTTTTATTAGTTTTCCTCACACAGTTGCCTACTTGACTAACGCGGTTATCATTCGTAAGATGCCGCGACGTGATTGGTTGGCTGTTGTCGATACACACACAAAGCGTCTGGGTCGTACAACAGAACAGCTGACGTATCTGCGTGTTCGCGTCGGTTTTTTGAAAATTTTGGTGCAATTTCGCCCGTGTTTGACTGATTGTTGTTACATGTGTCTACTTTTGAGTGCCTACAAAGGATTTTGATAAGAAATATGGATGAGGAATCTGTTATTATTCTGCTAATCGGTAAGTTTAATTTTACGAACAGTTTTGTGTCGTTTTGAGCGGATAACTGTGTTGGATATTTCTGCTTACCTGTTGCGCGCTTCGGTTTGAATAAATTATGATGTCTTGGTGGTATTGTAAGTATTAGTATTTGAAATTTTGATAGATTTTGTGTTTTATTGTCTGGTTTTATAGTTTCTACGGGTTAATTTCGGGTTTTAGACGGACAACACATTCCAGGGTGTTTGTGTCTGTGTAGTTTAGTTCTTCTGTTATTCTAACATGATTTGGTCCTTATTTTTGTGTATATGTCATGCCAGTACCAATTTTGATACTGTTTTTAGATTTTGTTTGGCGAATATACACTACATTGATCATGATCAAAGAGAATCTAAAAAACAAACAATATTTGTTCACATACTGAGTGACTTAACCCAGGGGTTCTCAACCGGTGGTACGCGTAGGACCTCTAATAAAAGTAATACTTCTTAATTCAGCATTGTATATTCGGGCCCCAAAATTCAAAATTGCCCAGTGCCCCATGATGGCATAACGCGCCGCTGACCCCAGTACGTAGTACAATGATAGCATCTTACCATTTTTAAGCGTGACTCTATGTTTGCTATCAAAGCTATCGGTGTGTTGATTTAAAAACGTGATAAATGTGTGACATTTGGTGTAAGTTGTGTTCCCATTGACTCTTTGTTCATTCTTCGTCGATTTTGAAGAGACAAATTGCCGGTATAAGGTAAGATGTTATTCTATTGCGTAATCGCTGTTGCTTTTGTTTGAATGCTGGTCTGTTCAAGTCGTTTTAGTGTTTATTTTCGATAAATAAATGCCAAAGAAACTCCTTAAAAATAGTTATATTACATTTAAAATATTATCGACTGTGAAATAAAATATAGTTATGTTTGGTTAATGTTACGCAATCTTTACTTTTATTTTAACAATCAACATGTGTTTGTTGTGTGGTATTTAATAAAATAAAAGTACTTATATTTTCTTGCGATACCCACTCGTACCCACTTCACAGTGATAATGTAATTTACCTAGTCATTATACTACACAAACTCATAACAAAACTATTTCTGCGCACATACCAAATGAAACATTTGCAGTCACTTTTGGTTTGGTGAATTATTAAAACTAGCTTACACCAATACCATGAGGTAAATCCTAGGAGTAACCGCTATGTTTGTAAAAGCCCAAAATTATATTGATAAATACCATTTTTCGGATATTTACCAATTCATATGTGTCAAACCTAGGATTAACGCGTTAGTCCTAGGTTTGACCGTATTTCGGGCTTTTATAGTAACATATTTATTATTGTAGATAATTGAGATCTAGTAATTCCGTGATACCGCCCATTGTCGTCCAATCAATAGAAAGTAGGTAACATATTTTTAAATATCAAATTAGGTTAAAGTGAACAGCATGAGCAGCGTCGCCCATTTGGGGATGTTTCCCCATGTTTCCCCCGGCTTCGAGATTTGAGAATTTTGTTATCAACTCTGGGGATTTGCTTTATTGCTTCCTTTCCAGTTAATTTGTTACAAAATTGATCAAATTTCTAACATTATCATTTTTTATATTTATTTTTATTGCGTCTGTAGTAACGTCTTAAAAATTGTGCATTTAAATTTGCTGTATATTTTTAATTCTGGGTATAAATAACAACACCTAGAGATATTTTGTTGATCAGACTGGAGAATAATATTGTGACGATCTTAACAGCCGCGAAGGCGCCAGAAGTTCGAGGTTATTCTCGGGGCAGCTCTTTCCAGAGAGATCTATCCGGACAGCGAGCACAAGTCGCGACCGTTCTAGTAAGGGACCGTACAACGTAGAACGGATCAATACGGGTATATAAGAGCGAGCCGTCGCTCTCTGGCCAGTATTATTCTGAGTGCAGTCGGAGTACTTGGCGCGATTATCGATCGACATAAATAGTTAGAAATAAATACTGTGAAGATAAATGTTTATAGTAGCCTTAAGTGACAGTTAGTTTTTAGTGTTCGTGTTTAGTGTTCGTGTTTAATAATTAGGTAATAAGACTGTAATAGTGTTAAATAAATTAGTTGACTATTTTAATATACCGAGTGTTTTAATTCACACCTTAACGAACGAAAAACGCTACATTGGTGTCAGGTGTCGGGTGTGAATTGGACATTAGTGAAAATAAAATTGAAGTGAAATAAATCGGACTAATTAGTGTGCGTAAAAATGGCGAAACTAGCGGACTTAAAAGTTAGTGAGCTGAAAAAGGAGCTGGAGGAAAGGGACTGCGATACGACGGGGAAGAAAGCGGACTTGCAGGAGCGGCTTCGTAAAGCATTAATTGAAGAAGGCAACGACCCGGACAACTTCGTTTTTGCTAGTGCAAGTGATATCGGCCAAATGCTGCAATGTTTGGAGGCTAAGATGGAGGCTAAATTGCTAGAAAATTCCGCCGACCTAGCTAAAGTGCTAGAAAACTCCACCGACCTGGAGGCTAAATTGCTAGAAAATTCCGCCAACCTAGAGGCTAAAGTGTTAGAAAATTCCGCCGACCTAGAGGCTAAATTGCTAGAAAATTCCGCCAACCTAGAGGCAAAATTGCTAGAAAATTCCGCCGACCTGGAGGCTAAATTGCTAGAAAATTCCGCCGAACATATTACCAGTTTAAAAAGCGAGCTTGGGGAAAAGCTAGAAGAGAATTCTGCCAAGTTAAAAAAAGAGATGTTAGAAAACAACGCCAACCTAAAAAGGGAATTACACGAAGAAATTTTAACAAAATCTTCTACACTGGAAGAGCGAATTCTTTTGATTTTGGAAGGCAAGATCCAGGAAGTTCAGAACAAAATCACAACGTTGGACGTCAACACCTTCGAGGAGTTGCCCTATCAACCTTCAGCAACGGACAACAAGAGCAAAGTTAGTGGCAATCAGGATTCCGTTGGGCTGATGCGCCTCAAACCACCGCAATTTGATGGTTCAACGTCGTGGAATGTTTATCAGCGTCAGTTTGAAGCGGCTGCAAAAGCGAACGGTTGGTCATCAAGGGAGAAGGCGACCGCCCTTACGTTGGCTTTGAGAGGAGATGCTGCTGCTATCTTGCAAAGAATGTCCCCGGAAGAGCAAGAAGTCTACGACCACCTGGTGAGACACCTGGAGACGCGTTATGGCCAGTCACACCTGGAACATGTCTACCACACTCAGCTAAGAAATCGGTGCCAGAAGTCAGGGGAGCCCTTACAGGAATTTGAGGCAGATATTGCACGTCTGGTTCGCCTGGCATATCCAGATGCCCAGGAAAAGATCATGGAACGTTTGGCGGTTCAAGCATTCCTGGACGGACTCCGTGATGGTGAAATGAAGCAAGCCTTACTACTAGCACATCCACCTAAGCTAGTTGATGCACTAACACGGGCCCTTGAATTCGAAGCTGCCAAGAACACGACGAAAGGTCAAGCTCGTGTCCGACAAGTGATTCCAGGAGATGACGACTTCGAAGAGTCAGTCAAACGGATCGTCAGGGAGATCAATAGAGAACGTAGCCGCCAGGACCGGAAGTTGGAGTGCTGGAAATGTGGCAAGGCAGGCCACATAAGAAGACGCTGTCCAGAAGGCGTCAGTCCCACTTCCGCCAATCCGGAAAACTAAAAAAGGTCGATGCGAGGGGGCGAACGTCGACCTGTATTCAGCAAGCCCCAGCAAATACCGCCCAGGTCTCGTCACTGCAACACCATGCCAACAGTGTTTTCGTCGACGCGTGTGTGGATGGAACCCTCCGCACTGTGCTGCTGGATACAGGTGCAACGAAGACAATCATAAGGCCCGACATAATAAAACCTGCAGCTAAGGTTCGGCAATCAAAATGGCGTCTACGAACAGCGACGGGAGATCAAGCAAAAGTGCATGGTGAAACAAACGTCATGTTTACCATCGGGAAAGCCACGTTTGACCATCCTGTGATAGTGGCTGAGATTGAGGATGAGGTGATCATCGGGACGGACATAATGGACACCAAGGGCTTCGAGTTAAGCTTTAGGCGGGGAGTTCTGCGGGTAGATGACGAGGAAGTTGTTTTACATCGAGAAAAGAATTTAAGTGTTCAGGTCCTACTCCCGGAGGAGACACTGATACCAGAACGGAGCGAGATTGTTTTGGACGGCTGCATTGATGGCAAGACCACAGATGGTGAGATAGTCATGTTCGAACCCGTAATGCATGACGAGGCTGTTGGTCGAGGAATAGCGGTCGGAAAGGCCCTTGTGCGGGCTGGCAGGAGTATTCCTGTGAGGATAATGAACGTCAATCACTATCCTGTGTTATTAAAGGAGGGCACGGAGTTAGGACACTGCTCTGGAGTGTCAGCGATACTGCGACAGGTTACGGCCGTGGAATCCAGCCGGGAAGCCATTCCAAAGGAATTAGAAGTACTGGTATCGTCGTCAGGCACCGGTCTAAGGCCAGACCAAAGAAGGAGGCTGAGACATTTGGTCCATAGCTATCGAGATATTTTTGATACTGGGAAGAAAGGGAGGACAAATATAATCCAGCATAAAATCAATACGGAAAATGCTCGTCCCATTCGGCAGACAGCTAGAAGGCTACCGCTGGCTAAGAGAGAGGAGGCTGACAAGATTATTGAGAGTATGGTCGAGGAAGGAATCATAGAACCATCCAGCAGTCCATGGTCTTCACCGGTGGTACTGGTAAAGAAGAAAGACGGCTCGACCAGATTCTGCGTTGACTACCGGCAGCTTAATAATGTGACCAAAAAGGACAGCTATCCTCTTCCTCGCATCGATGACACTTTGGACACCCTGGCCGGATCGAAGATCTTTTCCACGCTGGATTTGAAGAGCGGGTACTGGCAAGTTGAATTGGCCACCGAAGATAGAGAAAAGACAGCTTTCACGGTGGGTGCTGGATTATGGCAATTTAATGTGATGCCATTTGGACTGTGCAATGCTCCTGCTACTTTCGAACGACTGATGGAAACGATTTTAAGAGGACTGTCCTGGAAGACATGTCTGGTCTATCTTGACGACATTATTGTAGTAGGAAAATCGTTTGAAGACCACATGCGAAACCTAGAAGAAGTGTTCCTGAGGCTACGAGGTTCAGCACTGAAATTGAGCCCAAAGAAATGTCACCTATTTCAAAGAGCTGTGCAGTACCTGGGTCACGTTGTTTCCAGTCAAGGAGTGGCGGTTGACACGGCAAAGATCCAGACTGTCAAAGATTGGCCAGTTCCCAATGACAAACATGAGCTGCGCAGCTTCTTGGGATTATGCACATACTACCGACGCTATGTGAATGGATTTGCCAACATCGCAAAACCATTAACCAGGCTCACCGAAGGAGAACGAAAATTCCAGTGGTCCCAGGAATGTCAAGAAGCCTTCGATCACCTAAAAGGGGCTCTGATAAGCGCACCTATCTTGAGCTATCCCCTACCTGAAGGAAAATTTGTACTGGACACCGACGCTAGCAATGTGGGCATAGGAGCCGTGCTGTCCCAAATTCAGGATGGGCAAGAAGAAAAAGTCATAGGCTATTTTAGTAAAACGTTGTCCAAGCCAGAGCGTAACTACTGCGTCACCCGCCGAGAGTTGCTAGCTGTTGTGAAAGCGATGGAGCACTTTTACAAGTACCTCTACGGAAGGAAGTTCCTGCTACGAACAGACCATGCAGCTTTAAAATGGCTCCTTCAGTTTAAAAGTCCAGAGGGACAAGTGGCAAGATGGATAGAGAGGCTACAAGAGTTTGACTTCGACACCGAGCACCGAGCAGGGAGAATCCATGGAAATGCAGATGCCCTATCAAGAAGACCCTGTCCACGGGACTGCAAGCCTTGCCAGCGGGCAGAGGAAAAAGACGCTGACTTGTTACGAACCACCATAGTCGACGATACTTGGCAAAATAGAGATCTTATAAAAGACCAAGAGGAAGATCCCGATATCCAGATAGTCCTAAACTGGATGAAAGAGGAGAAGAAGCCAACCTGGGGAGAAGTTGCCAAGTATCCTCCTAACGTCAAGTCGTATTGGGCACAATGGGACTCCCTAATTCTGGAAGATGGACTCCTGCGGCGGAAAATAATTGACCACGACGGCCAAGAGGAAAGAAGGCAAATTGTTGTGCCCAAATGTCGGATTGCGGAATTGCTAGAAGAACTCCATGCTGGTGTGTCAGGAGGACATCTCGGAGTGACAAAGACGCTGGGAAGGGTGAGGGAAAGATTTTACTGGGTCAATAGCAAGGAAGACGTAAGGGACTGGTGCAGAAAATGCGTTGTATGTGCGGCAAGTAATGGGCCGCAGAGAAAGCAGAAGGCTTTGATGCGCCAGTACAACGTGGGAAGTCCCTTTGAAAGGATTGCTATTGACGTAGCCGGCCCGTTTCCCGAATCCGAAGCAGGAAATAAGTACATCGTGGTCGTGATGGACTACTTCAGCAAATGGGTTGAGGCATACGCTCTACCAAACCAGGAAGCCTCAACAATTGCCGACGCCTTGGTGAAAGAATGGATTTGCCGATTTGGCGTACCTTTGGAGCTACATTCGGACCAAGGGCGAAATTTTGAATCCAGTTTGTTCCAGAACATCTGTAAGACACTCGGAATCAAGAAAACAAGAACTACTGCGTTACACCCGCAGTCAGATGGAATGGTGGAGCGCATGAATAGAACCATTAATCGGTATTTGGCCAAAGTGGTCTCCGACCATCAAAGAGACTGGGATGGCTTTCTTCATTTGTTCCTCCTGGCTTATCGATCTGCCGTCCACGAAAGCACGGGAGAGTCTCCGGCTCGGATAATTATGGGAAGAGAACTCCGTCTCCCATGCGATCTGAAGTTTGGTTGCCCGCCAGGAACTGATGTCGCCGGGGAGGACTACGTCAGTGAACTGCGAAGAAGAATGGATGCCATTCATAGCCAAGTTCGCATTTCCATTCAAGATGCCAGTAATCGGATGAAGGACGCATACGATGTGAATGCCAAGGACCACAGGTACAATGCCGGTGATATGGTTTGGCTTTACGACCCTAAGAGACGAAAGGGACTGTCACCAAAACTTCAAACATCCTGGGATGGACCATACAAAGTTCTGGAAGCTATCAACGACGTCCTTTACCGGATACAAAAGCCACCGCTGGGTAAAGCTCGAGTCATTCACTTCAACCGACTGGCTCCTTACTACGGAGACCACGAAGACGCGGAGCTGCGGCGAATCCAACCAGAACCGGATTTGACATTCGACGAATTCATGGCCCGTCATACTAATGGTCAAAAGAGTCGGTTCGGTGTGACCTGTGAAGTGCAGCGGGACCTGTTTACTGCTCCAGCTGGCTACGCACTGGCACATTGTGTGGCTAAGGACTTGCAAATGTCTAGAGGGATAGCCAAGGTTTTCCGCGGGAAGTTTGGAAATATTCCAGAGCTGCGTCGGTCTAATCCCAGAATCGGACAAGCACTCAAGGCAACCGATGAAAGGACCGGCAGGAAGATCTTCCACTTGGTTGCCAAAGAGACGTCCGATGAGAAGCCAACCTATAGAGATGTTTGGGACACTTTGTGTTCTCTAAAGGAAGAATTGCTAGCCGAGGACCTGAGAAGCCTGGCGATTCCCAAGCTGGCATGCGGACTCGATGGCTTGGACTGGAGGATGATTCGCAGCATGTTGGAAGCACTCTTCAGGTTGACGGGCGTACAAATTCTGGTGTGCTGTTATAGCCCTCAACGTCGTCCCCTGGAGAGAACCGTGGACTGTTACTTCCACAAGAGGTCTTGCTGCAACAAGGGAGCTTTCTGCCGATATCGACATCCACCATCTTTGGAATCATTTCGGGACGAAACGAGCTTAGGAGGGGGGCAGTGTGACGATCTTAACAGCCGCGAAGGCGCCAGAAGTTCGAGGTTATTCTCGGGGCAGCTCTTTCCAGAGAGATCTATCCGGACAGCGAGCACAAGTCGCGACCGTTCTAGTAAGGGACCGTACAACGTAGAACGGATCAATACGGGTATATAAGAGCGAGCCGTCGCTCTCTGGCCAGTATTATTCTGAGTGCAGTCGGAGTACTTGGCGCGATTATCGATCGACATAAATAGTTAGAAATAAATACTGTGAAGATAAATGTTTATAGTAGCCTTAAGTGACAGTTAGTTTTTAGTGTTCGTGTTTAGTGTTCGTGTTTAATAATTAGGTAATAAGACTGTAATAGTGTTAAATAAATTAGTTGACTATTTTAATATACCGAGTGTTTTAATTCACACCTTAACGAACGAAAAACGCTACAATATCTTTTAAACACTGCCGCATGAGTCCGAGAGCTGCATTGGAGTAGTTTAGGGTGCCTTACACGACGATGAACAGATACGTTTACCGAAAAAAAAAAAAAAAAACTTAAAATACGGGAGACAATGTCTTACCGATGTTGTCCTGACAAAAACAGTATCGGAGACCCGCATGAGTGCCGAATGGGGCTTGTCTTTAAAGCTTATCGATATCAGATGGATTCTCACAATTTGAGTTCCCAAATATCTAAATTTTGTTTATTGTGTGTTCAAAAGTTGTACACATTTATGATTTTTTTTAAATGCTTTAGGAGACAATGTAGCTCCTATTATATCTTTTTAACAGTCCGTTCGTAATTTTTTTTCAGCATCCCGTTTTTTGGCATTTGCATTGCATAGGTATATGCTGATCCACTTTTTGTACAAGATTAAAGTGGATTTCTAGTCAATTTAAGTGGGTGATCCAGTTTACCCCCATATGAGCGGAAAAGAGGACAACTATTAAAAAAAATCTGATGTGGCCAGACTTTACTTTATCATACAATATATAAAATTAATAGTTTAGCTGCATCAGATTCTATTTGATCGAGACCGATTGTGTCTGCATTAAAATAGCACAAGTTAGTAACGATTTGACAGATATTTTGACAATATTGACAGTAGATATTGTCAAAAAATCAGCGTTTGACAAATCCTACCTAACTATGTGGTGTTAATGCAGACACGATCTCGATAAAAAATAATTGGCTCATACAGCTAAACTATTAATTTAACCAAAAAAGGTCATAAACATAACTTACACAAAATTTATTATTTAACTAATTTGACGACATTACAGAAAAGGCAGCTAATTTGCAAAATTCTTGAAAAATGCTTGGAGGAAACATCCAGTTCCTTTGGAGTCTTTTGAACCAATAGCTTTTCAGTTCTAAGTTTGGTAATAAAACTTCTAAACATGAACTTTTGTCCCGATACCTTTAGTAGTTTCTCCGGAATCGTCGCCACAAAAATCGGGTTACACAGACACATACATACGCACCCACACACAGACATGTTTTTGTACCTTGGTCAAAAATGATCAGGAGACCCAAAAAGACCTATTTCCGCTAAAATCTAATTTTTTTCGGCACGATTACAATACATTATCATACTGCGTATCATAAAGTAATAAATTATAGGGAGTTATGAGAAAAATCAAAAATTAATTATAGAGTTTTGTTCACCAATGATTTCAACATTCATCAATGTTATTTTTTTATTAAAAGAAAATTGCCGATCACGTGTAGTTTAAAGAAATGTTAATTTTGAACCATTTTATCCTTCAACAAAATAACGCGACTTTCAGAAGTAGGTCAAAATAAAAAATGACAGCTTAAACCTTGAACAGTTATTGTAGATTGTCGCCCAAATTTCATAGTTGAAATTCCCTGCATCGGATAGTGAGAAATCCAACAAAAATCTAATAGACTATTCATACCGTACGTAGTAGTCGTTAACAATTCCCATCCACGGTAATTACTTCATTAAACATATAATCAATTTCCGATATTTTCTCATTACGGCTTCGACGGTGTGGTAATCTCTAGTAAATAGTGAGGCGCGACCTCGGCGCGATGGCACCACCCTATAGGTTCCGGTCTGGGAATCGCGCGCGCATGTTTGATTACATTATTAGTACGGATTGTTCGGCAACATTTCCAACTCTCGTTACCGCTTACATGCAGCGAAGCCAAACCAAACCCAACACAGACACAGGTCGGGACACAATATCGAATAAATGGCGGGCACGTACACGACGATATGGTAATAACTATTTCCGATAATTACTGAGCGAGTCGAAGCAGGTGGCCGTAATTTTCATTTTCCATGGAAATAATCGTATCGTGAAAATCGGCGTTCCCGGGTTTGTGTGTTATTAATTGGGTTAATTGTGTGCGTATCGGCGGTTATCGTATCCGTATGTCTTGTTTATAAAACAAGCATGCAAATATTTATGCCCATTGACACTGGTATCATATACAGGTTGTCCCACGCTACAAACAAAGTACATTACAGGCATTAAGAATTCGATATACACGTTTCTACCATATATAAAAGTTGTAGATAATCATGTGCTCTACAGCCAGAAAATATTTTCGTGCTTACAGGGTGTCCCACAACAACGCACTTTTTGAATTACATAAACGTATAATTTGTAATATTGGTTTTCTTCAAAGTCAAAGCATTAATAATTTATGTACCTCTCTAAAATTGTATGAAATATAATTATATAACACATTAAATTATTCATGTAGGTCCAACGCTTTGGAAAACTAGATCACCTGATTTAACCCGGTTTCGTGTGTTAGTCTGGAGATATATTGTGGAAGAAATGTAAGGGTTAATTACAACTACGATAACGAACATGAAGACTAGAATAACGGGGCGTTTGCAATATTTTTTTGTGGACACCATGGAAACTATAATTTTACACCGATAAATTATTTATCTCCGGGTCTCCGGGTCAGCATAAGCACAATGTTGGCAACCCTATGTCCCACAACAACGTACCAACACTAAGTTATGTTCCTTTTTTTAATGGAACACAAGGTATATTATTGCAGTTTTTGACTAATATTCTATCCTAATATTCATGGCATCAACGACGACTTGTATACGGCTATTATCAACTGTTTCTGAATTATTGTGGAATTTATGTCAAAAACGGGTAATTTTCAAATAATCATGTTGGATTAAGTAGCAAGGATAAACAAAAAGTGGACTCGTTTTGGATAGTAAAAGATCTGATGGGCCAGGCACATGACTTTATCATACTATATATAAAATTAATAGTTTAGCTGCATGGGATTCTATTTGATCGTATAATACATATAACTGAAAAGGACGCGAGATGGTGAATATGTGAGGCAAATCCATTTGGTATGCATTATGCAACCCGCAGTGAAGTGGGGGTAGCCATCTCTTTCAATCTCATTCGGTGCCATTGCCGGAGATAACGTCTCCAATAAACCACTCCAGCGCTTTGCTGTCTACCTACGGTAGTAAGATAGTGACACATACCCCACATCATCGCTCTGTCTATTTTGCTTGCGCCTGCCCCAATTTTCGCCAGCTAATGTAAAGCGCGCATCCCTTCCAGTTTGATTACCGTGCAGTGTGCCTGCATTAAAATACTTGTCACATACTTGACACTACCTCTGTCATTAGAATGACACTATTTGGAAAATCTTGGCTAACTACATAGTTTTATATGAATGCAGACACGACCGATTTCGATCAAAACAGACGCGACCGATCTCGATCAAATAGAATTTGCTCATGCAGCTAAACTATTAATTTTACCAAAAAATTACAGAAATGCCGGCTCAGTTGCAAAATCGTTAAAACATGCTAACATCCAGCTTTTCAGCTCTAAGTTTGGTCATGAAACTTCTAAATATGAAGTTTCGTCCCGATACCTTTAGTAGTTTCTCCGGAATCGTCGCCACAAAAATCGGGTACACACACACACACACACACACATAGACATTTTTTGCACCTTGGTCAAAAATGTTCAGGGGACCCAAAAAAACCTATTACCGCTAAAATATCAAATTTTCTTTTCGGCACGATTACAATACTTTATCATACTGCGTATGATAAAGTAAAATATTATACTTTTTGGTAATTTTATTTGATTTGAGATTCTAGTATGATGTATTCGGAATAAGTGGAGGTTTGCTATATGACAAATAACTTAAAAATTTTAGGACGAACATCCTGCATTTCTTGAAGAACTTTGAAAGATCAGTAAACCAGCTTACCGAAAATGCCTAACTAGGCAGGTCTATCGACAACTGCTACAATGTTATTAAGGGTCTAATTTAATATTTACATCTCATGCAGAAATTAATATTAAATATCTAGTTGCCTGGCGAAATTCAACAATAGCACACATGTAATGATTCTTCTGTTCATACTTCATGTAGCAACTTGTAGTCATTGCCAACTGCTACTATGAATTACACAAACCAATAATTTATGATCATACAAGAATTTGTTTTATAGTATAGTCGTTTTTTGAATGCTTGGGTTTGGTTGCAGTGGTCTAAATCCTTAACCAACTACGTCGCCAGTTCTAGTTATTTATTTCGGAACACGTTAAGGAAGAAGTTCATGAACATGTTCCTACTACTACATATAACAAAAAGACGTAGAAGTGCTTTGGTTGAAATGTGGCGTTCTGTAGAAATGCCAACATTTGTGTACATATAAGACAGTGTCACTCAGTAATACTCTCATAAGAGAAAATAAAATAATTGGATAGATATAAGCGATGTAAACTAAATAAATAATTATTATTTTAGTACGATTTTTATGAGAGCACATATTAGTCTTGTCAAGTCAACGCGTTTAAGTCTAACTTCAAATTATATTATGGAACATATGTTAAAATTAATACGATGAGATCGAGATGCTAATTACTAAGTAAATTAATTTATTTCAATTAATGTCTACTAGTTTCATCTTTTCTTTTCTGCCTCTTATAGTATTTTTTACGACACAACTTACATGAGACAAAATGCCACTATTACCACCTAAACCATAATTTTGATGTATTGAGAGATCATGTGTTTTTGATTGAAATAATTATTACACGTTCCATAACTAATTTTAAATTTCATTTTATTCCGACAATATTGGCGTTTTGTGTACACCCATAATAAATGTGTCTCTAGTTAAAAATGATACCTATATCTCTCAGTCTTGGTAAATATATAGTCCAACTAATAATAAAATTTTCAAATAAACTTATCGCTGTCGTCATCTCCAGGATTTAAAGAACACTGATTTATGGCAGAGTATGATACTATTCTGTGAACTGCCTCGGACAAACTCAAATATATTGTTGGGACATTTCTTATCACCTGGATAACATACATATTAAAATAATTAACGACAAGCAAAATTTGTACCTTTAAATAATACCTTAGCGTTTCTCAAGTCTGGTTCCGCAGAACCCTGGACTTCTGGTTACTGAAGTCACATTGTTGTACTGGAAAAAAATCATATACGAATATTTTTACGTGCCATAAAGGTACTTTGAAACGTAAAATTATTTTTGTAAAATACCTACCCATAAATAACTTTAACATTTCAAGGCCGCATGTTGGAATCAAGTAAAATTTGGACTAGGTACTTATTTAATGGTTCCTTTTCAGAAAATATGATGCGCTATCACTTCTTAAAATATTCTGACTCGAAACAAACATTGGTCCTAGTTAATAAAATATCATCCACTACAAGGGACGCCGGAGCACATCCTGCATAATTATTAATATGAAAATTTACCGGTAAAACTTGTTACAGTGTGAAGGTTCTGTACATTTAAAATAAGTACATTTATAACCGTATAAAGTATTCCAGTAACTCTTATCAATGATCATATTGCTGGGACACTAAACCCAATTTTAGGGCGAGTTGTGAGACGCGACGTAAGCATAAAAGGGATTTTATATTAGCAATAAAAACGTTTCCCTTTATTGTTATGTTCTCATGTAGGGAACTTTCCGCCCTTGTTTAGGCTACGGCGAGTGAGGCCCTTGACATCCGACTAGACAGTCGCCGTAAGGATATAGGGAGAGACATTTTTGTGCGAGAATATCCGTGCTTTCAAAGCGGATATAAAGGTTTGAGTTCATTACAGAAACTGATCATTACTTGAGCTCAAGTTTCTTTAGTCTGATACAGGATACTTTATACGTTATGCCGGGAATAAAGAGAATAAATTGAACTAAATTTAAGATTTTTACAACCGTTCTGAATGTAGTTTTATAAACAAAATATCAAACATTGCTTTATATTACCAACAGCCAACAGTTGATTTGCTACCATGACATCCGCACTGACTAGTGACTAAAGCAAACTATACATGGTGATGGCGTGTGTGGCTTAAGGCAATCTGAAAACTATCTCTTCATTATCTATTTCAATTTGTATTACCTAATCTGTATTAAATTTCACGTATGTTAAATATTGTATCCTTATTATTTATTTATTGGTATTGCTTCTCAGAGTTCATATGAAATTCTTAAAGTATGAATAGCACAATCATCATCCCGCCATTTTACGTAAAATATGATTGAAATATGAATACGGACATTGCTACCATAAACTGTCTATACAGGCTTAGTCAAAATTACCGCAACACCTAAATAATTCCCCAGCCGTTAACAACTAAAACAAAAATCAGACTAAAATTGCGAGATTTAGCATTTTTCCTTTTTCAAGCAGAATATCCTGCATATTTAGAACATTTTTAATTCTAAGATTAATTCTAAGAATTCTT
Source organism: Melinopterus prodromus (assembly GCA_964023965.1). Classification (NCBI taxonomy): domain Eukaryota; kingdom Metazoa; phylum Arthropoda; class Insecta; order Coleoptera; family Scarabaeidae; genus Melinopterus; species Melinopterus prodromus. The sequence goes on from OZ030391.1 coordinate 69,298,435, forward strand.
TGAAGGAATATTTTTTTTTTATAAAATGCTTTATTTTTGAGTTATAAGCAAAAAAATTAGTTTAAATTACCGTAACATCAAAATAATTCTCTAGAGTAAAAATTTTAAAAATTTGACTAAACAGAAGTTTTTTGGGTTTAAACAAGCTCTCGTTTAAATATATTTTTAATTTCATGTAAGTACGTAGGCTTTCACGGCCAGAATCATTTAGAAAATAAGGTTTTCTTGGTGGGTCTTCAGTATTCAGTTAGCTCTGAAGAGGCGAGCAACATGGTTCGCGAAACGTCAGCATTAGCAAATCTTGACACACGGCATAACCCGAAAGCAATTAATTTTTTAATTTAATTTAATAATTAATTATAAGCTGTTAATTTTCTTATAAAAATTTGATAGCAGTTCCTTTTATTAAATTCAATTTCATTGTTTTGTTATTTTTTCTAAAATTTGTTATCTGTTAGGTTAAAATAAAACTTCATACATTTTTATTTAACTCAGAAATGCTGCATTTTATATAAAAAAATAACTCCCACTAAAAATTCTTTAGAATTATAAAATTTAAAAAATACGGTTTCAAAGTTTCCATAACAAAATGAATATGATAATAATATAATTAGACGATAGTTTGTTTAAAACTAAAACCCATTGGTTTTTTTAATTTTTGGTACAGGAATGGGCGTATCCAGCTCAAATCGAAAGGGGGGGGGGCAGTTTTCTAAATTTACCTTGCTGTAATTTTTGCGATGATAGAAAGCAACGATCCCCTCCAAATCGTTTCCAAACCCTAAAAAGGGGACACGTATTTTTTGTTGTTGAAATTTTGAATTTTAACCGTACCTGTCGGGGCCTTAAATTTACTAGCTCTTGTCAAGACGTTTTTTTCTTTATTGCCTTTTTATTCATTTGTATTGATTTATGTATGCATTCGCTTTCTTGTGTTTGTATTTGTTTTTATATTAGTTTTTAATTTATATTGATTTTCTTGATTTTGCTTTGCATTTATTTCATGTCATTTGATTCTCGTTGTTTCTGAGTACGATATGACTTGTCTCATGCATTGTATGTACAGAGGCCAATAAAGCTTACTTTTGCATTTTCCCATGTAAAGTAAAGTAAAGACTTTACTTTACATGGGAAAATGCATGAAAAGAAGATATTTTTTGGTACTTTTCAAATAACTGTTCGTGGTTTGAGCAAACTTAAGATTACTTAATATAGATTTGACGCCCCCAACCCACTCCCATAGTACCCTTAAACTACCCTTGGATGATAATATGTACGTAAATTCTCCAGATAATTGATCGTTCTAATCATTTCAGTCTAGTGGAATGTTTATAAACATTTGTCAGTTAATTTACGTTTGTTTAAAGAAAATCTATTTGTTTAGATAATTCGCTTTTCTCGAAAATCAGTATGAATTCTGTTTTCTGAGTACGAAATGGCAAATTATTATCTTCACTAGCATTATTCATTAAAAATTACTTCCTGATTTCCTACCACTGTGTTCAGGATAATATTGATTTGTTGCTGTCTGGAATCTGTTCCCTGTATGTACTCTATTTTGATGAAATATTGAAAAGTCATATTATTTTATTATTCAAACAATGGTAGGCCATCATCCCAAACTATAAATGATGTCACTTGAGAATAACAGTTGGCAAGTAAATCTAAAAAATAATTCTAAGCAAATTGCAAAAAAAAATAATGAATATTGTCATTCAAGTTAATAAACTGCCATTTTGAACTCAGACGAATTTTCGAGAAAAGTGAATGATTTCAACAAATAAAATTTGTTTAAACAAATGAAAATTAACTGACAAATGTTTATAAACATTCCGTTAGACGAATAGTAACGATTTCTATGAGAAAAAAGAGAATAATTAAATGATTAGAATGGTAAAGATTCTGAAGAATGTACATTTTTTCATTTGAGTAGTTTTCATGGTACTGTGGGGGTGGGTTGGGAGCGTCAAATCCATATGTATAATAGGTTAAATTCTTCCTTGGAAAGGCCTATACAAGTCCTATAACTTTAACTTACATTTTCCCAAAAACTTTTCGTAAACTTTTGTGTACATATTTTTCCCTTGAATGCATGTTATCCTAATTTCATTATAATGGGGGCCGAAGCCTGCTCCACAAATTGCTCGAAACTAACAACGCCGTGTGTTTTTCGTTACTTATATGTATAGGTATATCGTTTCTCCGCAATTAATTGCAAATCAATGCGAGTTCGTGCCATAATTCAGTCAAGGCGGCAGTAACGGTAGATGAATAAGTAAGTAGGGTTCTCCCCAACTCCTCAAGAAGGAAGTGTGTCTCGAATTATACCACGAATTACCGTTCATTTGCTTCGAAGGAAATCAGTCATCTGCGGTTCCTTTCATATTGACAAATTCCCCTGATTAATGGAGGGCGACAATTTGACGGGACCACTTTCGCTAATTTATCTTTATATTAGCGGAAAATTGAGCCCTATTCTAATAAAGAACGCGTTCCAAATAAAAGCGGCATTCATGGGGGTGTGTACGCAGAGGAAATTTCTTTATTAGATACCAATTTCTCAGAAAATTTTATTATTCATAAAAATTGGCGTGTAGTTCAATATAAAAATCTCACCATTCGAGAGTTTGACATAAAAGTGATTTTTTTAGATTTCTTTTCCTGTGGGGATTATTCAAAAAGCAATAACTGCAAATATTGTAAAATTATATTTAAATTTGGTTAAAATTTTGAATTAACATAAAAATCACGTAGTCAAAAGTGGGAAATTTTGCAAAGGATCGGTAACTCAGGAGTGAATGTTGCATCATTTGTTCACAGTAGTTTTTATTGAATCTTTCTTAATCGTGCAAGCTGCTCCGAACAATATGGAAAAGTTATATCTTTTTATCTAGTTATATCTAATTATTTCTAAAGTTATATCTGATGTGAGGGTGTAATGTATGTTTTCAAAAAGTATGATAGTAATAGAATAAGTACATAATTTATAAATTTGATTTATTAGTGTGTTCATAATCGCCATGAACAATTTTGCGATAGTTCCGAACTACCATTAGTTATACCAAAATCAAAAATCGTACATGTAATTTAACCAAATTTTCATACAATAGGTTAGAAAGAATAAAAAAAGAATTTATTATGTTATTTTTATATAACCCGGAACATTTTGCAAATGGCGCAAACGTACTCATTAATTTCAGAAGCTGTTTTTTCAAAATTTCAATATTCTTAGTTGTTTTGGTTATTGATCTGTTATCTGTGTACTAACATTCTGCGTTGCTTTGTGGCTATTTTGCCAAAGTTCGGCTTTTACAACGATAACTTAATAATTTTTTGGCAGCACAGTCGCTGTGATCGTGATTGAAACTGCTGCTTCCGAAGCAGATACTAGAATAACTGGAGCGTAGAAGTAAAGGATATGATACACATTTTTGACATAACTGCAGATTGCCCGATGCCGTGTACTAAAGCAAAATTCGCCTCAGAACTTCTCAGAACACCGCAGAGCGCGCCGTAAAGCGCTATTGTTGGCCGATAAACGGAAGGAGACCCCGGCATGTTTCTTTTCAACCAAATCCTTTGTGCGCCCGTTTGACTATGGACTATATACATATATTTGATGTTGAAGTATTTACTACGTTTATGGACAACTCCGCAATTTCATACACCGTGCTTTTTTGTTAACCTTACCTATTTGCGGAAACAAGGAGCCAGGGTAACTTATATTGATAAAATCATGACTAAAATAGCAAAAGAATACTTTACGATAACAAATTAAAAGGTTGTTATACATTATTAGAAACCATAAAGATAAACGACAATTCAGATGATATATTGACAGTAATTATTATTTCTACACAGATAGAAAAGATTTCTTATTTTTAAGAAATATATTCGTTCGAATTTATTATTTTGAGTCAAAACATATTTCTTTGACGCCAACAATATTTACTTCATCGAATACTCTAGTTTATTTGATTGTAGAGATTAATTTATTTAAAATATTTATTTAAGTGAAATAAATATATTTGGATACAAACAAAAATTACATTCAGTTAAAGAAATATTTTTGTTTTTATTTAAAAAACTTTTTTTTTACACCAAAGGAATCTAATTTTGATTCAAACATCTAAATTTGTATAAAAGGAGAGATTTATTTCTGTTAAAGTAATATTTTTGCTTTGTCTTAAATATAGGTTTACTTCCGCCAAAGAAATCATATTTAGATTCAAATAAATATATTTTTAATATAAATACCGTATCCAACCTCTCCTCGTACTTCGGCCGTACCGTCAGTATAAAGGCCGTGTGATCGACAGTATAGCCTATAGAGTATAGACTATAGAGTACAGTGCCTGCAGGTTCAAGTATGAATTCCACACACTAATTCCTTCAACAAATTAATACTTTATTTAATAAAAGAACCGTTTATTGCAACCACTAATATATCGCATTATAATTCAACTAACAATTTCGTTAATTAAAAAAAAATTCTTTCTCTCTACACAATCATAATTATTTGAAGTAAATAAATCTCGTTCCTCATAATATACAAATTGTAAATTTTGACAGGAAACATAAATTGTCTGACACAAATAAACGTTCTTTCTACCAAACAAATATTTCAAACAAATTTTTATCCGCTAATAAATATTTCTTTGCCTCTATTGAAACACCAGATTTCTTTGAGTCAATGCTTATTTATTTGAATTAAACAATAATTTCTATCTGTGTAATATGTAATAATGTTGCTGTAGACATAAAGTAAAGTAAAATAATGTAATGAATAAAAACATTTTATATCAAAGGATTTAGATCCAAATCCAATTCACTATGGTATTTTTTAAAATCCTAAACAGCAGAAAACGACACTGGCGATAGCCACTCATTTTTCCTCAGAAGTTTGTTGAATGATATACTAAAATTGTCCAGCAAATGGCAAAGAAAGTTTAAGACTGACGTATTGTCGCTTTCAAACGAGTTGTGGGATGAAGAAGGAGAAGATTCAGACCTAGTCAAAACCTAGTCGTGTTTTGAATGGATGGTCATGTGTTTTCGCAAACAACACACATATTATTAAATTTGTTGACTTGTCGATTATTAGTTATAGTAAGAGAATAAAAATATCTACCTAACGTAATCAATAACCTCTGTTTTGAAGATATGTTTTGTATCCATTGTGTATATTTCTTCATTATTTTATCCGATATTAAACTCTATAAATTATCAACCAAATTACGGCGATTAAACCACTTAAAATTTTCATCTTCCGTTAAACTTTTACAAACAGTGTATCTACTGTTTTTTATTACTTCTTTTTTTATTAATAGGATGCACCACAAACTAATGCTATCGCGGTGGCTTCGCCGACCGATATATTTTTGTATCACTACGAACGATATTGGCATTTATGTCAAAGCTTTTTGACTTGAGTTTTCTCTAGAAGCAGACAGAGTTTTCTTTCAATATATCTCATATAATTGACGTATTTTATTGCACACTATTTTAAGAGGTTTGTAGGTATTCCATATATCCCTAAAACTAACGCTGTTTTGTTGAATTAGTTTGGTATTTATTACAACAATTAAATTTAAAGCGCAACAACTTATAATTGCTAATAGGTCAATTTAAAGATTTGGTTCCGGCGCATCCAATAGTGTAACAAGCAATAACGAAGTGATTTGAAATGATTGGCGATACACCTGGAAATATCGTCTATACTTGACATATCATTAGTGGTATTTTTGCGAAGTATAGTTTAATTACATTGTATAATTGAGGCCAGGTCATCCAACCCATCCAACCAGCAGACAGTTGCTTGGCCAGATATACAGACGTCAGGCTTTTCAAATCGGAACAAAGACATTCCTTTGTGACAAGCGTTCAAAACGTGCAAATTAACATTAACTTATATCAAAAGCCGTGTGCAACCAAAAATCCTAACTCAGGATCTTTGGGGCCCAAAACAGGTCATGACGTCTTGCCAAAGTCATATAAAAAGCACGGCATAGGATGGGAAGAGGATCAATCAGTAGCTTGCAGCACCTAAGTAGAGTATACGCTCAACGATCGTGTTTCACGGACGCCAGTCAGTTGTAATATTGGAATTCCGTGTGGTCAGCAATACACGACCTATGCAAACAACACTGCGAGTTTTATTTAAATCTCCATCCTGACCTAGAGCCGTCCCCCATTAAGAGCTACGTAACATGGTGGAGGCGCAAAATGGTCCCAAGGAAGATCGGGAGCGGCTCATTTTGGCCAGGGTGGAAACATCTGAAAACATCCTGCGCGACGAAGAGGAAGTATGTCTAAAGCGACTCGGAGACAAGGCGAATTGTGTTGGCGGTCAATCAGCTGAAAGGTTTTGTAATGTTACTCACTCACCCAATGAGAAATACGCCGTTCCAAGGACAGCTATTGACAAATAACTCTCAACTCGTCGTCTTAGAAATAAGTTAGTACCTAGTGTGTATATTTTTTTAGGTTATTTGTTGAAGATTGATGCTGCCACTGTAAGGAACAATGTGCATTTTCCCGTTCTCTCTACGATGGATGAAGGTGACTGGTCCGGGAGCACGAAGAGATAAATAAACGGATGGTGGTCATCTACAAGAAGCAGTCGACACATGACGAACCGGGGTACCATACCAGCATAATTGAGTTATATGCGAGTTTTGGGGTTGCCCATACCGCACGGGACAAGGGATGTCTCGACCAGTCTGAGAGGAAACAAACAAATCGATTAGAGAGGAAGGGTCCTATGGATTCTACCAAATCGCCTCGCGCGGGACAAGGGGCCTCGACTAGTCCAAGTAGATGTCGAAAGAGAAGAACTAAAAGAGTTCTAAGAGGCAACAGGAGACGATTCTGAAAAAAAAAGAATCTGGGTACACGGTCAAAGCCGACCGTAATGGTATCCCTCAAGTAGAAGACCATCGCAATCCTAGAAGAAGAAGGTTGGCAGGAAGACCCTAGAACCAGTCGGAGATTAATGAGAACGGGACAAATCGCATACGATACCGGCACGATACAGTGAACTTTTTTCCAAAGTTAATTTATTTTTTATTTGCTCTATTGTTATTTTTATGGTGGGCAATTAAAACTATAAGTGGTGCGTTCTTTTCTATCCTGTCCCGTGGCTGTTCAATTTTTTCCTTTGATGGCTCTTGGTCGAGCAATTGTTTGCGAGGAGGGTTGTTGCAGTATAGTTTAATTACATTGTATAATTGAGGCCAGGTCACAGGACATGACAGTAGAAATTCCATACAATCTAACGTTCCGTGACACACATTGTCAAACACAGTAAATTCTTTCTGTTCCAAGTTTTTCATACGTGAATTTTTAAGATCACCGACGAAATAACATCAGAATCGTCGAGTTAATGAGTTGTGTCTGGCGCCTCCACCAATTGTGCGCCGAAAAAAATCTCGATAATTTACGGACTGCCTGGCAGCGGATATGATTGCAAGGCAAGTAAATCAGCAGTAAACGTCACACAGGAGTTCGGCTTGCGATACGCGAACGCTCGACATAATAGATTATCCTGCAATCGATTAATCCTGGTCCCGCGACTTAGATATTATGCGACAGGCCATTACCTCCAAATTTATGAACCGTGAACGGTTGTCGTCGTATTCGTTGTTCTTGTTTGTGTTTTTTCGCTGTGTGCTGTGATCGAGTCGCTGCACATTCACAAGTATTATCGGTGAATTTATGAAAACAATTTCGGGCGGCGCGCGTTTGCGAGCTTAATTAATAAATCGACAGCGCAAATCAATACGTTTGGTGGAATCGGTGAAGGCCGTGATTTATAAATGGCCATTATTCATTGCGTTCGCACGTGAACGGTCATGTACTACCTCGCCAACAATTCGTGCTATAAATTGCTGGAGGGCAGTCAAAGTTAAGAACAGCTACAAGGGCGTTGTAAAAATAAAAGCTGGGTGTCGGGGTGGGTGTAAACTTTTGATGTTGGGCTCGTGTATCGTTAAATTCCCGCTGCCAGATGCCATTTTTTCATAGCTTGATCATTAATATAATTAGTCATCAGCATTAAAGAATAAACATTTTTTGTTAAAGTTTGTTATAGCTATGAGTAATTAAAAAATTAATCACTTATCGACGTAATAAAACGCCATATTTTTTATATATCTGAAAAACACAATGTATTGAGAATATCTCAAATGGCGTGATTTAAGAATTTTTTAAGTATCGTGTAAAGGTCGTCAATAGGCAATCAATATGTAAAAATCTGATGTGGCCAGGCACATGACTTCATCATACCATATATAAAACTAATAGTTTAGCTGTATGAGATTCTATTTGATCGAGATCGGCCATGTCTGCATTAAAATAAAACTACTAGAACTAGACTAGAGATATTTTGATTATATTTACAGTAGGTAATGTCAAAACATCAGCATTTGACACTACCTACTGTCATTAGAATCACAATATCTGACAAATCCTGGCTAACTAGGTTAAATGCAGTACGAGCGATCTCGATGAAATAGAATTTGCTCATGCACCTACTCCATTAATTCTATCAACAAATGTCATAAAATGGGTGATGAACAAAATTAGCTTCAGGCTTTGATGTATGAACTATTATCCGATGAAGGGTCTTCAGAGTCAAGTTATCAAGTGAGTGAAAATTCAACAAGCCGTTCGCCTCCGCGACCACAAAACCGGAAGAAAACATCATCGGCTCCGGTTCCGACGTCGTCGGTTCAACCTTGTTCTTCTACAGGTAGGGATACAATCAGTGAATCATTTGAAAGCGTTATTTAAAACTTTGTATTTAGTGATGATTCCTCAACAGACGACTTAGATCCAGATGTGGAAACCAATCTGAGATGGGCTGACATTACTGGAGCAAATCAAAAGCAGTTTCCGCTTACTATCAATGATGAAGGGGTACCAAAAAGTATAGAGTCAATGCGTGACCGTAAACCAGGCGATTTTTTTGCCCTATTTTTGACACCGAACTGTTGGAATTGATGGTTAGCGAAACTAATAGATACGCTGGTCAGAAATTGTCAAAGGGAACACGGTTGCCTTTTGCAAGAATCTCCAAATGGAAAGATACAAATGTGGATGAAATGAAAGTGTTTATTGGTATTCAGGTTTGAATGGGGTTAGTACAAATGCCGAAAATTACTTGTTGCTGGTCAAAAACGATTTTATACGTAAATAAAATAACAACACCAATGTCAAGAAATCGCTTCAAATTATTACTTGCAAATTGGCATTTTGCTGATAATAATATTCAAACAACGGACCGTTGGTATAAGCTATCACCCTTCCTGAATAACCTAACAGCAAAATTTGAAAAAATTATCACGGCAGGTGCAAATATATGCATTGATGAGACTCTACTGCCATTCCGGGGACGTTTGTCGTTTCTTCAATACATAAAAAGCAAACGGCATAAGCTTTATTTTACTTTGTAAATTGTTTATTTTTAGGAATATACGTATTATTCAACATAAAAACCAAGTACTACTGTTTTGGACATAATTGAATTTTTTACAGTTGTATAAAACCTGGTTGTTTTATTTTGTTACGTGGATATATTATATCAATTTTGCAATGATTATGACTCGACACACAAAAAACGCGTCACCTGAATTCGGCTTTTGGCTGCTATATTGTGTCCATATTGTAATTGTTACTATGTGTAACTTCGTAATTTTGTTTAGTTATTTATTAAAAGTATCACTGCTTGCATGCTAGGGTTGCATATAGGCACATTAATTAGTTTGTTATTAGTACGGCCACTAGGGCCTGTCTTGAAACGATAGATACAAGTATGTATAGCGGCCGCAACATAAAAATGAAGCTCTGCTGATCACAAAACAATAAAGCTGGGGAACCCATATTGGGTAAATAATACGAATATCTATAGGCTTTTTAGGTTCACTGGAAACCAGTGAAACAAATAAATATAAATAAAATATAAAAAATATAGCAAACGTTTGCCGTATCGAACAATTGTTTGCCGACGTACAAAATATAAAACCGATATTTAATTTTAAGTGCTTTGTACACTGTTTTTATATGAACAGCGTAAAAGCATTTTTTACTCACAAGGTTTGTTTAAAATTGTCAGTGCTTAACAAAGGTAGAAATACATTTAGCTTCACTTTCATGTGGGGTATAGCACGCTGTAACAAACAATTATTATGAATTTGTTTATCACGGCATTTTGTGCACGTTAAACTAAAAAAACACCTACGTTACAGAACAATTACATATGCAAGTACAGCATAAAATGTGTTTTATTTTACGAAACCCCACATAAGGGAATTTTAGAAAACACGTGATATTACTAAACAACATCATGGTGCTCGTCATAATATATCACCAATGAAAAGATGATATCACCGAAAATTATGAGGACAGAAAACATTTGGGGCCGGAGTCATATGCAGTATATGAATTATATGATTTTCATGGCAGAATCAATGTTAGCAATCCAACTTAAGCAATAATAAAACTACCGTGACTCCAGAAACGGCTTTCTTGAATAGGGATTTCTTGACCTTAAAACTGTTTTGACAAGGTTCTTACCGAGAGAAGCCCTTCCACAGAACTATTTATTTATTAATAAATTAATAACACAAGATACATTTTTACACGTGCTGTAAAAACAAATCATAGATTTTTTAAATTAATTATTTCCTTTTAGTTCTGTTTTCCAATAGATTGTGTTATTCCCATAGAACTTTGTGTACACTTCTAATATTGTTAGCAAATTCCTATTTTCTTCATTGTGCCTTTTAGTGATCAAAAAACAATTGTGTGCAAGTGGAAACAAATATCGTCCCGAAAAATAAAATATAAACACGCCGAAACTATTACGACGACACCTGATGCTCTTTTCAAAGTAAGAGCCATAAAATATGAACATCGTTGAATTCCGAAAAAAAATCTACTAAATTTCGGAGGAACAAAAAGCAGTGTACCGTTCCATTAAAAAAACACCAATGTTGTTAGCTTTAGCGTTAAAGCTGGATAAATGAAAAAAACTTGCTGCAGAATTACAGAATTAATAAAGTAAGGTAAATGAGGTTAAGTCTACAGTAGACTTGGCAATTGCAAGAGCACTCTTCAGTCGTAACTTCGTAACTTCGAGTTTCTAGTGATTTTTAACCGAAACAGAATACTGCAGTCACTTAAATAAACTTCGAAATCTTTTTAAAGATATTTCTGTCCACAATTTCCCCACAATTATGCAACATAGAACTGATTAAAGTTTGTGTAAAGTTATTGACTCGCTCCAGGGACAGCTGGTAGACTTAATTCGATAGAATTTTTCGTAGTCGGAGTTCAGCGCCTACGTTGCTGCTCCAGGAATTTAAATTAAAATTCGCCGTCTTCGCTCGGACAATTGTTAAGGGGGCGTCGTCGTCGGAGAATTGATTTGTTCCGAAAGGGACTGGAACTCGCCGAATACATTTGACGAAGTCATTGTCCCATGAATAGTACTATTATTTATATTTTTAATCAGATCCTATTTGCCTTCCTCAGAGTGAGAATTGGCCTTTTATCAATCGAACTGATATCCAATCAAATCAGAAGTTCGTTTTTAAGAACGAAATAAGGGGAACAATGTAGGAAGATAAAAAGTAATAAGTATAATATCTTGGAGGTTTTAGGGTAGGTAGAAATAACTCTTCGAAACAAATGTAAAAGTCCTAAAACTCTCTTAAGTTTTTGTTTAGATGCACCATCTTTAGAAATAGCGTAGGAAATGAGCTACTGGTATTGCTATCTTTAACTTATTGGTATTGGTTGTCTTTAAATTTCTGCAGTGACGACGCATGACAAAGTTTCTAACAGAACGCCAAAACCATACACGGCCTCTTGTCCCCATTTTGCTTATAAGAACATTGTGGCATTCAAAAACAAAATTACAATTAAAATTTGAAAATAATGAGTTATTTAAATAAAAAATGAATACATAAATGTAAGTTAAGCAATTAAATATAATAAAAATAAAAAAATTCTATTGTCACTTATGTGGTGGTTAAGCCACTAAACGGGAGGCGAAGAAACCGACCCTCAGTACGACAATTATCATCTGAAAATGTTTCGTTAATGATATATTGATTTCCGGGTGGAAACCGCGTTGAGGACTTTGGAGTAGTCGACGTTTCGCGCTCTGTTGCAAGAGGCATCTTCAGGATCTTTCACATCTTTCGTTAATAGTATTTTAGAATAATTTTTCGCTCTGATGACATGCAGGTATATAAAACAGCACAATATTTATACTTCCATTAGATTCGTGTAAATAAACAGATATTTTTCAAATGTAGCAAATGAGCGAATCATAGATCAAAAGCTATAATTATCAAAGAAATGTTCATGGGTACAGAAGACTAAATAAAGATAGAAATGCTCTGAATACACACAATAACAAGTTTAGTAGTCTATGGGGGATTTTTTTTAGACTAGAATATCCAAGATATTAAGTAAATTCAGATTGATTATTTTATATTTTTGAATTTTATTTTTTATATAACATTCTTGGTGGCTCAGGGAGCTGGGATTAAAATAAAACTCTCACCTTTTTTATAGCTACAACAACGGGGAATATATGGGTACTTCAATAGTTAAAATATAATAAAAATTACCCTAAAGGTGTGTTACAAAACCATATTAAAATAACGACATATGTGCTGGCCGACAGATTTCGAAATCTCCGTAGAAGTGGTTGTATAGTCTTTGGGATCAAGTCGGTAAGGTGGAAATGTTTGGCAAACTAATCATTATTTCAAAAAAAGAATTCAACAACATAAAGACGATTGCAAAAATAAAAACAATAACAAAACTGATAAAACGGCCCTTGCCCTGCATGATTGATCGCATGATAAATCAACTTTGATGATGTCAAAATTTTGTAAAGGGAAACGAATTACAGAAAAAGGTGTATACATACATTGATACCAAATACTTGATACTTTATTGACATTCTTAGCGTAAAAATGTTGTTAGAAGCAAGGAAATCGAAAAAAATGTTGACCTAGTGATCAAAATCACCGTACAAGTCAGAGTCACCCAATGGACTACTCGAAGGAAGTACCCTGATTATGCGAGGAAAAACAATAGCCGATAAAATGGTACCAAATTCTTGATATTTTGCTGCTAATGGTAGCGTGAAAATGACGTTTAAGGGTAATTCCGTCGAGTAGTCCATTGGCTGATTTGTACACTGACTTTGATCATTAGGTCAATATTTTTTTCGATTTCCTTGCTTCTAACATCATTTGTACGCTAAGAATTTCAATTAAATATCAAGTATTTGGTATCATTGTAATCGGAAGGACTTTTTCTATAGAATAATCAGGGCGTGGCCATTAGGTACCCGCGAAAAAAAAAATACTCACTGGCCGAAAACCAAATAAATCACGCTCGAGGGCGCCAGTAATACAATGTTGATCAAAATCGATTCTTTTTTGTGTTTATTTGACAATTTTCGATTATTTTTACCAACTCCTAGTCACCTAGATTAATACACAAAAACGTTATTTTTGCGTTGCCTTGGTGATAAAAATTCATTATGTTTTTGTGTTCAGAATGCCATTCTGATTGAAAATATCACATAAAGAATATAGGGTGCCATTTAAAATTTCAATGATGACGTCATTCCCGGAAAATCCGGGAATGACCCGGAACACATTTATCGAAAACGCCTAACCAGTTTCTATTCATAAGCTTACTATTGTCTCTCCTCAACAATAATCTTTTTTAAAGCAGTGAACTGTATAGGCGAGTAGGTGCTTTCGATGTATTTTCTTGCCCTAATATGAGTCCGATTTGCTTCAAGCAATACATTTCCAAGAAATTTCAATACAATACAATTACGGTCTTTTCTGATGATTTTGAAGAGTCTAGGTCATTGTAGTTGTTTGCTATATTAGATCCAAAACGGAAAAATACACTTACAGAACGGCATTTACAACATGCAAGATGCATTAAACATAAAATTATCAATATCATAATAATCGTAACCATTGCTTAATAGAAACAAATACAAAGTATACAATTTTATCCTATTAATCAATTTTTATTTTGATCTTTCATATTGCTAAATATGGTTAAATATGTTCTAAATTACCTCTACTATCACGGTTTCAAGGAATTGCATCAAATTACATATAAGCCCGTACATCAATTTTTTGGTATTCCTTTACAAGGTGACTTTTGGCTGACAAGGAGACGTGGCGCAGGGCACAGGTGAAAAAATATTACCGCCTTTTAATACATCGGTCCTTAACCTATCCCAGAAACTGGTTAACTTTTTGGAATTTAACAATTTAGAAGATTGATTTATGGCCAGCTTTTTGGGTCAAATACCCCAAGGTGAAAGTATGTAAGATGCTCTGATACGTAGGCTCAAAAGTTAATTGATTATTTCTTTCTGTAAGGTAATAACTGTTGTATTTATGTTTAATGTAGTCAATGCAGATAAAAAGTTTTCTTTACTATTTTTTCTTTGTTATTAAATACTACTCTCGATTTTAAGCCCCATGGGACACGTGGAACGTGTTAATATGTATCCATCGCTCTCAAATATCACAGGAATAAGTATGGAACAACTAGAGAGGGTCAAGTAAAAAAAATCGAAATTGTAAAATAAGGACTACCGTAAACTACACATTACGAAATATCTGACATGCAGTTCCATTTAAAGCAAAATTTAAGCTTTAGAAATGTGTTAGGACAACTGCTGAAAAGTTCACTCTTCTCCTATATTTATAGCATTTATCTGGTCTGGTGATCTAGCGCAAGACCTCGAAATTCTCCTCATAGATTTTACCAGCGCATATCTAACTATGGTCGTTCCGGAACGCCGGCATACAAATGCATTCTAATACGTTTTGGTACGTAATTACTGCGGACAATACAACGGGTCGTCCCCCAGCATCCCTGAGGAAGCTATACGAGCGCGATAGGTGGACCTGCATTTAGCCGGGGGCATGGGGAGAACCGGTCTGAAAGTGGGGGAGTTGCAGGGACTTCGCTGCTCGCCATAGAAACTCGCTAAATGCCGAGCAATCGATTTTCGCACTCTCTGTCACAAACGGTAATTATATTGAAGTAACTAATTTAAGATCACTTACGGAACAATACCAATTAAACTCGCTGCAATTTGAGAGAATGCGACGATCGGGCGCGGCTCGGCTCGCGAACAGTTTCCAATCGTAAATTTTGAAGCGATCGACTGCTATGTAGTTGGCGCAGTGCAGAACTGGAAGGTTATTATGAAATTGTCGAGGCGCACTCGAAGTAATAAGACATAGCTTGGATGGATCTCAGGTAATTGTAACCGTGTTGCAGCTAGTAGATAACTTACAGCACTCTCCTGAGATTAAGAAGCTGATGAGGATTGAAGGTTCTGTATAGAATTATAGAATAGAAGTAGAATTTCATATTTTAGAAAAGAAACCGAAAGGCAAGAACGAAAGGGCAATTGATACACGGGAAAAAGAAGACTTAAAACACGAAAAAGACAAAGGAACACAATAATAAGATCGTAAATAATAAAAAGAACAAACGGAACCAAAAAAGGCGTGAAGAATGCCGTAAAAAAGGAAGAAAATATAAGGATGAATTGGCTGTAAAGAGCGACATTGATAAAAAGGACGAACAGGGCAAAATGGTAAAATCGACGTAAACGACCAATAAGACAGAAGGTTTAACACGATGAAGAAGTGCTGAAATGATGAAAAGGGCATAACGGATGACAAGGGCGAAACGAACAAAAATGGTAAACCAAAATGATGATATTCTCTTTTCTGATGTCAACTTTCGAGACACGCTCAGAAATAACTAAGCACTCTATTACAAAGTCAAATATTCAATTTAAAGTAAATCTTTGCTATTTGAAATGAAACTAAAACTTATAAAAATAATTTACAGATAAACGGATGGGTAGTAAATGAAAAAATAGTAAGTGAAACTTAACGCGGACTTTAAATTTTAATAACGTGTATGCCCGCTTATTTTAATAACAGGAATCTAATTGAATCGTTTTAAATTTCGATCCTGTTAGATTGCTGCATGTTTAGCCTGCATTGTAAAATGCAGATTTACGAACCAGTTTTTCTGGTAAAAAGGAATGCAAAATTTCAAAATCTTTTACAAAAATTCAGATACTGGAATTAATTAAGAAGTAAATTGTTAAGAATGTTAATATGTTGAATAACAATGTGGGTATGTAATTGAGTACTTACTATGATAATCTTGATGAACTTCTTTACAATGTTTCAACCACATAATGGCAATCTGAAATATAGTACTTGTGTATACGCTGTGAAAGCAGGTGTCTTGATAAGTTGAGTAAAAGACGACGTTCTTCACTGTCTTTATAAATGTTCCGAAAGTTTTACACTAAAATTCGCTGTTTAACTGAGTTCTTAAGTTCGTAAGTATAATATGTTATAAAAATAATCTTTTTTTCCGTGGGGACATCTCAATCTGTTTGTTATATCCATACTTAATTCCTGTAAAATTTGAGATCGATAAATATATATTAAGCCGTGTCCCACTGAGCTCATATTCGGGAATTTTGTAATTAATAAATTAGTTTAAATTAATCATATTAAAAAATACGTAGTTTTATTACAATAAATTATAATACTACAGTAATAAGTAACGTAATAAAAGATGTAATCAATTAACTTTGAGTCAAAATATCAGAGCAATTCACAATTTTTCAAGTATTTTATTTAGCTAAGTTAAATTGTATTGTTTGACCTCAATGAAAATTTTATGTATAAAGAAGCAAATTTAGTGAAATTTGTGTTAAATAATGTTTATTTAATAAAATAATAACTATAATATTTAAAATGTTCAAACACCGTCTATATACCACCACTAACAGGTAAGGTCATAAAGTGTTTACCCAATCCAAAAAAATCTTATGTGGCCACGCACATGACTTTATCATACACTATATAAAATTAATGGTTTAGCTGCACAAGATTCTAGTTGATCCAGATGGATCGTGTTTGCATCAAAATAAAACGACATGGCCAGGATTTGGCAGATATTGACAGTAGGTATAGTCAAAAAATCAGCGTTTGAAACTACCTACTGTCATTAGAATAAAAACATGTGTCAAATCCTGGCCAACTTTATATTAATGCAGACACGATCTCGATCAAATAGAGTTTGCTCTTACAGCTGAACTATTAATTTTACCAAAAAAATTTATAGACACAAATTATACAAAATTTCCTCTACTTTAATTTAATATTAAGTTACTTTGACGAAATTACAGATATTTCGGCTGATTTGCAAAATCCTTGAAAAATGCTTAGAGGAACAGTTCCTCTGGACCTCTTTGAACCAAAACCTTTTCAGTTCTAAGTTTAGTGATGAAACTTCTAAATATGAACTTTCATCTCGATACCTTTAGTAGTTTCTCCGGAATCGTCGCCACAAAAATCGGGTTTACACACACACACACAGCCACTCACACATACACAGACACACACAGAAATTTTTTTGCACCTTGGTCAAAAACATTCAGGGGATCCAAAAGGACCTATTTCCGCCAACTTCCAAAGATAAAACAAATACTCCACAATGGATACCGGAAGTGATAGGCAAAGATATTATTTTGCATTGTTTGTACGTAGATATTAATCAATCTCCAATGGTTGAAAATTTAAACATTTTTAACTTAATAGCCAACAATTTATTCAACCGTTGTAGAAAGTATATACCTATATATAGATATCTACATATTCGTTGCCAGAAAATTGGATTTAGCTTTGCTATTAATTGCTGTAACTATGGAGTCGAGACGACCCAGACAACATCTGCTAAAGACTGATCCCGCCTATTGTTAGTTTACAATCATTTGATTGTCCATAAACTTTAAACCCCAACTAGGCGGATGCCAGTTTCTCCGATTTTAGACCACAATAACTTTTAGAGACCTGCAATCGTAATTTTGTCCGTTTCGTCCTTAACAGCCAGCGTGTCAGCGTTAAACTCCATAAAAAGGGAAGCGTCTCAGGTCGACGGTATGATTTCATCAGTTTGTTCGCAACTTTTCCTCTCCTTTTCTTCATCTCATTTTTCCTCAGTTTGTCCCGCGAGGAAGTAAATTTGAAAAGTTTTAGTTGTTGTTGTGTATTGCGGAGATGCCCTCTTTGAGTCTTCGCGCGGTTATTTATGTGGGGTCGTCCGTCGAATAAAAATATTAAAAGGGCGCTTCTCTGTTTGTCTCCACATAATTCACCCGGGCTGCAAATGAGCGTTTTACGACATGACGTGCATAAAAAGGGCACGCGGCGGGCGGCGGAATGGCGTAAATAGAACCGCGCGCGCTGTAAAATAAATGGCGAGCGGTAAATTTTAATCGTGTGTTTGCAATTACCGGCACCTCCGCCATTTATCATTCGCTTGTGCATACGTTTAATTTGACTCGGATGCGCTGTGTAGGTGTTATTCAAGGTGACGTGGGGAAATCTAAGCGATAATTAATCGCTGAAATATTTATGTTTTAATTGAATCAAAGCGTATTAATTTTGATCATGTATATTTTTAATAATATGTAAATTTATCAATCAGTAACTGAATTTAATTGGACAAGTTTACTAACATTTTAAAGCATGAAAGGAATAATGTAGACGTTATTGCTTGGGGAAAGATGACCGATTGCTCGAACCTATAAACGACAAATTCACTTTCTATTATCCATCTGAACAAGAGAAAATGTAACCAACTTATTACTTTACCTATTGAAACTAAACTTTTAAAACTACATCATTGTTGTTTTATTAATATTTAGAGAATTGTTACCATTAATGAGAGTAAGAAAACTACATGATAAAATATTTAGAACTGTTAATTGTTTTCATTCATGATTATTTTTTGTGTTTAGTACTCAAAACTGAATGGTGTTTAACACCAGTTTTCGAATGAGAGTCCAATAATGATTGATGGATGGATATAAACAGTAATATAATACTCTAACATTTAGATATTGCAAGAATTATTGTTGCCAGATGCTGACAGACAGGGACTGAAAATATGGCAACCCTACCTATAGACGCCTATAGGTGTTTGAAAAGCGGAGATTAGGTCTAGCGATAGTTTAGTTAATCTATGGTTTAAACTAACCTACGATTCAGTTCATCTATTTAAAACCCCGCGCTTCATCGCAAGCATAATAATAAATTGATAGATTAAATTAGGAATTAGGCTTATGTTTTATAAATATATTCTAAAACAATAATTTTTAATAATAGATTTAGTAAAATATACTGCTCAAAAAATTACGGGAACACTTTTTGCGAAACCTGTAACTTTCTAAATAATAGTTCTAGACAAATCAAATTTAATATACTTCAACGGCATATATTTAACTAAAGAAAATAAAAAAATCTGATGTGGCCAGGCACATGACTTTATCATACAATATATAAAATTAATAGTTTAGCTGCGTGAGAATCCATTTTATTGAGATAAATCGTAGGTATTGTCAAAGCATCAGCATTTGACAGGAGTGACATCAACGTTAATTGTGCTGCTTTTTGAGAAATGTGTATTAAAAAAATAAATAAAGAATGGTAATATTTCTGTATAGGAAATGTTAGGTTGGTACCACTTTGACGAAACGTCAAGTTTAAAAAGCTAAGTCAAATTCTGGCAGATTTATATTTGTTCATGACACTGTAGATGTCACATCCGTACTTACATACAACAATAAAACTACAGTCATCGCTATACTTTATTTACAATTTTCTCAATTTATCGTTTTTAGAATTAGATATAAAGACGGGGTGATATTTCTTATCAACAAGCAATCAAATTGGTGTTCTTATTTTATTTGAAATTTGTATTTTATAATTTGCCGCACTAGAGTGGCAACGTTCCATAGCGGTTCTCCAACCTCTGATGAAATCAGCTGTTTACGAGTGTGACAGCACAAAAGCATATTTGTCAAAATCCTGGCTACTATGCAGTTTCATATCAATGCAGATGCGACCGATCTCGATCAAATAGAATTTGCTCCTGCAGCTAAACTATTAATTTTACCAAAAAATGTTATAGACATAAATTATACAAAATTTCCTCTACTTTAATTTATTATTTATTTATTTTGATGAAATTACAGAAATGGCGGCTCATTTGCAAAATCGTTGAAAAATGCTAAGAGTAAATAGCCAGTTCCTTTGGACCATTTTGAACCAAAAGCTTTTCAGCTCTAAGTTTGGTCATAAAACTTCTAAATATGAACTTTCGTCCCGATACCTTTAGTAGTTTTCCCGGAATCGTCGCCACAAAAATCGTTTACACACACACAGACATACATACACACACACACACAGACATTTTTTTGTACCTTGGTCAAAAATGTTCAGGGGACCCAAAAAGACCTATTTCCGCTAAAATCTCAATTTTTTTTTTCGGCATGATTACAATACTTTACCATACTGCGTATGATAAAGTAAAAAGCAATGTTACAACTCTTAGTTACTTCTAAGTTGCATCTTACAAATATAAATTAATAACGCAAAACAAAATGCATTCTGGTATTCTGTGGATTGGTAAGGTTTAATACAGTGTAAGCCCTCCACGAGCACGAATCCGTTCCTCACGCCTACGTGGCATGCTTCGCACTAGTCTGCGAAGAGATTCTTGGCATATGCTTTCCCATTCCTGAATCAGGGCTTGTGTCAGTTCCTGTATGACTACTGGTGGATTAGGGCGCTTGCGAACACGTCGGTCAAGCTGATCCCACACGTGTTCAATAAGATTCTGGTCAAGACTTAACGGCGGCCATTCCAAGACCTGAATTGCACGTTCTTGTAAAAAGTGTCTGGTGATGCCGGTAGGTGGCTTTGCATTGTCCTGCATTAGGATGAAATTTTGACCGAGGCCGTATGCAGCAGGTGCCACATATTCCTCCAAGATGTTTTCGATGCATTGATGCAATTCATGGTATTTAGTCTACCAGGAACCACAACAAGATCAGTTCTGTTGTCTATACTGATTCCAGCCCAAACCATCACAGATCCACGACCAAATCAATCTACTTCCTGTATAGTAGCGGCTGCGTAGCGTTCACCAGGACGTCTATACATATACACGTACTCGACCGTCGCAATGAGTTAAACTAAATCTGGACTCGTCTGTAAACAGTATAGGCGTCCAGTGACGAAGATGACAATCTCTGTGATCCAGAACAGTCGGCGGGCGTGGTACGCTGACCGGTTTCCTTGATTTCAAATTCTCTTCTTTTAATCTGTTTCTAACAGTTTGATAGGAAATTTCTATTCCATGTGTTCATTAGATCGTTTAGGAGGTCTCGTGCTGTGGCAGTACGCTGACGTAGATAGGAAAGGACAAGAAATCGGTCTTGATTTTGAGTAGTTTTTTGATTTCGACCTTGTCCAGATCTTCTAACATATTGGCCAGTCTCCCGAAACTGATTCCAGAAACGCTGAATAACAGAAGGAGAAATTCGACCTGCTAACATGTCGAATAGAGTGGCTATGCTGAATAAGGGCGACAGCACGAGCAACTTGCACTTCATTAAGATGCCTCATTTTAGTTCTAATGACGCTTCTAATCAACGAAAATTGACAACTGAATTCATTTGTCATCTTTAGTAGGATTTTCTTACATAGAAGTAACCGAGAGTTGTATCATTGTTTTTGTAATTTTATTTAGTTAAATATATGCCCTTAAAGCATACCAAATTTGATTTGCCTAGAACCATTATTTAAAAAGTTATAGGTTTTGAAAACTTGTTCCCTCATTTTTTTGAGCAGTGTAAAATAAAATAAAAAATAATAAAATTCTTAGAGTGTTAGTGAGCTACTTTTGATATTTACACACACTATAATGTCGAATCAACTCTGATTTTTAAGTAAATAAAGCTCACATGGAAGATTTTACGTTTTATTACAAGTTCTAATGATCGTTCACGGAAATACTGAAGTGGTTCAATACCCTTCATCTGTTGAAAAGGCACGTCGTCCCTGTAAGATTCCACCACCTCTACGACATCAATGAAGATGTGACTGCCACAAACACCGCCAATAAACCTGGTAGCACGTATCCGTGGGGTGCCAGCAGTTCGGGGAAACGCTGTCATGTCAAATATGAGCCGTTACATGCGTCAACTGACAACTTTATTAGGCTGCCACCGTGAACACCTATCCAAACGTGTTACGTTACACGAGTAGTGAGTATATAAATTTCACTTATAATATATGCATTATGATATAAGTTACACAATAGTTTAAGTGGGAACGTTTTTGGATAGCTTAGTATGTTAGCGTCTTAAATCTTTCTCTATTTTGCGTGCCACATTCAGAAAATATCAACTGTATTGTTTAAACGCAGTATACGCAGTAGTATTGTGAGTAAATACTTAAATACTATTTAAATTATATTCTCATGACGCCAGATTTGCGAAGTGCAGTTTGTCATTTTTGTTAATTCTGAAGAAATTAACAATATTGTTCACGAAACGTCAGCAATAGGGTGGTCCAAAAAACGAGCGTTTCGCTAGAGGGCAACAATCCCCCCAATCTGTTCCATTTCCAGAGAAAAAAAAATCCCCCAAATTTGAATAAAATCTGTTAACGTTAACACGTGCCACCGAGCACCTCAAATTACCCATTTATAATACATTGCAAAAATGCATCTTTTTTCCCTTTTTTTACGTTTCGGATTTAGAAAAAAGTTGCGGGAGATTATCGGAAATTGTTCAAGGAACAAATCCACAACAACTATTTTTTTGTTCACCAGCCCCTACCCTCCCCATAGAACCCTAAACATGAGACAAAAGTTTCCCCAAATTTACAATTTTGCAATGTTACATGTTTTATTATTGCTTTTGGCAGAAGTGCCTATTATTCAATTGTTGACATATTTTTTGTCATTTATTAACTAATTTGAAATTGTTTAAAGAATTTCTCCGCATTTGTTTAAACAAAAATATACAACGGTACGAACATATTTTTAAATTTTTTGCTGATGTTATTAAATTATTGTTTTTTGTCATTTATTAAATAATTAGCAATTGTTTAAACAAAAACCATTTGTTTAAACAAATATATATATATATACAATTTTGCGGACATATTTTCTATTTTTTAAAGGAAATTATTATGAGGAGCCTTTTTAGGCATTTACTAACTAATTTGCAATTGTTTAAACAAATACTATTTGTTTACAAAAATATACAATGTTATGGACATATTTTTCTTTTTTAATGAGAAATTATTATTAGATTGTTGGCATTGTCTGTCATTAATTATAGTTTAAATAAATACCATTTGTTTAAACAAAAACATACAATGGTACTGACGTATCTTTTAAGCAAACATTATTATTGTATTTCTTGTCTTTTTTTTCTTGCCAAATTTGTTAACTAATTTTCAATTATAACCTATAATAATAATTAGTGTTGCAACCACCACACTTGTTTGGCCGATAATAAGAGGTTTTAAGAAGCATAAGAAATTACAAAAAAGACCCGAAATCCTATAATCATTGGTGTCAAAAAATACGTACTACCATTGTATATTACGGTTTAAACAAATTTATTTGTTCAAAAAATTGTACATTAAGTAAAAAACTACAAAAAACATTCCAATAATGTAACAATAATAATTTCTACAAAAAGAAAACAAAAAAAAATTGTTTAAAAAATGTAACTTGTTTAAACAAGAGTATTTGTTTAAACAATTACAAATTAGTTAATAAATGTCCTAAAACTGCCAATAATCTAATAATAATTTATGTATTATATTATGTTTAAACAAATGTTATTTGTTTACACAATTGCAAATTAGTTAATAAATGACAAAAAATACCAATATTGTAATAATTTTTGAAATAATTTTGGAAAAATATGTGCGTAACCACATCTATTTTTACAAATGAATAGTTTATTATAATACAAGTTTTATAAAACAAAACTTGGCACAAGAGTTGTTTTAAATAATAATTTATGTAAAAAATATAGAAAATTATGTCTATTACAATGTCTATATTTGTTTAAACAAATGGTATTTGTTCACAAAATTGCAAATTAGAGCAATTATACCAATAATGTAATTTAATAATTTTGGCAAAATTAGAAAAATATTTGAGTAACAACCTATATTTTTTCAAATGAATAGTATACTATAGTATACTAAGTTTTATAAGAGAAATATTGGGACATGAGTTGTGGAACTGAGGGCTATCACATTTGTTAGATATAATTGTCATAAATCAAGGAAAGGAAGTAGTGGTTACTACCAAACACTTATCTTGACGTACAAATCAAATGTCATCTACTTTGGAAGTACTTTACAGCCCGCCTGTATGTCACCATATTATTAACTTATCACATATACAAACAAATGGTGATTGTTTAAACAATTGGTAATTAGTTAATAAATGAAAAACGCAATAATTTAATTGCAACAAATGGAAAAATGAGTTTAAAACATCGTATATTTTTGTTTAAACAAATGGTAATTGTTTAAACAATTTTTTAATCTTTATAATAATTAATGAATGACTAAAAACATGTCAATAATCCAATAATAATAATTTCTGTCAGAAAAATGATAAATCACGTAACTTTCTAAAATTGTAAATTTGGGGTATATATTATATTTGCCTCATTTTTAGGGTACTGCATGAGAGGGTGGGGGCGGTGAAAAAAATAGTGGTTGTGAATTTTTATCTTTGGGAAGTTCTGAACATTTTCTGATAATCTACCGCAACTTTTTCTCTAAATACGAAACGTAAAAAAAAAGGAAAAACATAAAGAAAACAATACACTTTATAACAACTTTCCACAACCATATCAATAGCCTTTGATCTAGAAGCAAGTTGGTAATTGATGTAAAATATGACAATAAGAAAATGTAGCGTTAATATATTTCGGTACATGAAACACACACTACATATAAATAATATTCGCATAAATCTCAATGGGTTGGTGCTATGGTCGTGTACAGCTAACAGATAATGCTAGATCGACATCGTACTTATTTGCATGTAATTCGGCAATGGAGTTTATCGTACAAGGTCCTTGGTGCGTGCAAATGATACCTTGTTTATATTCAAACGTTGTAAGCAAATTTTAGCAAGGCTATGATGTTCTCTTGCATGAAGACGATTACGGCTGTATATCATTGGGGAGCAACGTAGGCATGTTTATGCTGCCGGTGGAATTATTTGTAGGGTTAATTGGTTAGGTAAAGAGGAATTACGCCGCTTGTTCTCGCATTACAAAGTACGCTCCCTTGAGCACAGGTATGAAGGGACAACACAAAAATTTTAACGAGAATTAATACGATTATGAGCCAGTATTCAAAACATAATTTTTAAACATAGATTTAATCTCTGTAGAGACACGAAAGGAGGCAATTGCACGGCTAAGCAAGAACGAAGTTCCACAATATGACCACTAGGCGGCTGCCGAACCGTTTACCGTCTGTCGAATAAAAACAAACGGTTGCAGTTTGCACCAAACTGTCAAAATTGTGAATATTTATTGCGGTAATGTACCTAGGATAAAAATGTTCCGTGGACAAAGAATCAAAAGAATGGTGTTGTAAGAAGGGGAGCCATATTATTTGTAAATCAATTATTATCGATGATTAATTATTTGAAAATGAATTTAACTGTACTCTTTTAGATAGAAATGGTCATAAATTTCAGGGTTTGTGCATCTGTGATTTTCGGGTAATATCTGTTAACAATCTTCTGCAGTAAAATCTTCTAAAATGGGATAAAACTAATCTACGTATCAATTTTAAATGCCGGACAGTTCTCCTGATGGCACACAGTGGCGAAAAGCTGGCCAAAACCTAATTTAATGAAAATGCTGCAATTGTCAAAAATCCACTTCAGTTACCAAGACAAGGTACCTGCGCATACCTGCGCACCTCCGTCGACTTATTGCACGGGAGAATTATTATTCTTTACTGTAAGTATAATAATTCAATACTGCCTTCAGGTGCAGGTTTTCCTTGTATTCGTGGTTATGAGAATAAGTTTTTACAATGGATATTCTTCCTGGAGGTTTGTACTTACTTAATGTACTTTAATAAAGATGAAAAGCATAAAACATTTCGTTATAATTTAAATTAGAAAATATCTTGTTCGTATTTTTAGTATTCGTTGCGTTTATTTGATTTTAAGTAGTGGAAAAGTTACATATTCCACTCAATCCTGCCGGATGGTGCATACTACCACATAGATAGTACCTTTAGCTTTCAGGTAGTATGAAAATGTCATCAGACTTCATCCGATTTTATAGAAAATGCAATATATTTCTATTGAGTTGCAAACTAATATCGCAGTATCAACCCGGAGACCGTATAATGAGGCAAAATTCACCTTGGGCTATAGTAAAATAAGCACTGTGATTCGAAATATGTCAGATTTAAAGAAGTCAAAATGGCGGATTAAATATGGCGAGCAAAAATATAAAAGCTATGGATTTGCATGAATCTTATTTCCTATCATAATTCAAGCGCCCTTATACCAAATCTCATGTCAGATCTTGTAAATTGGGAAAGATTGATTCAATATGGCGGACCTAAAATCAAAATATATTCAGAGTCACGTGAAACTTTTTTCTTGTGGCATTTGACGATCTCTAAACCCAAATTTGTTCTCAGATTTTCAAAATTCAGAATGGCGGATTTAATATTGCAATCCGAAGTCTATGTATATAATTTTAATAATTTTATATAATTATATATATCTTTAAGCTCTTTCTAGAAACTGTCGGATTTAATTGAAACTTATTTCCTGTGATATTTGAAGCTGTCGATTTCAAATCTGTGAAATTTTCAACAGAATTCACAGGCTGATAAATCGAATTAAATTAACTTTTTTAAGCATTTAGGAAAACTTTGGAAAAACGCACAATTAAACAATAGTACTTCGATGTGTGAAATGTAACTGTCATAAAATGTAACTTGTAATTTTAAGCTCTTTCTCATCTTTGTATAAGCCCCAACAGCAGTCTTGTAATGTTGCAGAAAATAAGTTTTATGCAAATCGAACATTTTTGGTCGCCATATTGATTCCGCCAATTTGAATTTATTAATTGTGATATAAGATTAAGAATCAGGAGAATTATAATATTGCAAGAAATAGTTTTATGCAAATCGGATATATTTTACATTTTCGGTCGCCATGTTGGTTTCGCCATTCTGAGCTTTGAAATTATGTATATCAGATTTGGAATCAGAAGTCTTCTACAATTGTAGGATATAAGTTTCATGGAGTTCGGAAATTCTTTACATTTTCGGTCGGTATATTGATTCCGCCATTTTGAATTTTAAAAATCTATTTTCAGATTGGGGTCAGAAGTCTAGAAATAGTGCAGGAAATAAGTTTCATGCACATCGGATATATTTTAACATTTTTGGTCGCCATATTGGTTCCGCCATTTTGAATTTTGAAAATCTAATACCATATTTGTTTCAAAAAGTAAAAAAGCTTATTACGAGTTTTGACCAGATATATCTCTAGAAGAATATGAAAATAAAAAAAGGTTTTACGTCGATAATTGCGTCGGCTTAAAAATAAATAACGTCTTGCTTGGAGAACAAAGTGGATACACTAAATATCGCTGCTTTATAGTCATCCGTGGTACAGTAGAGCAAAACAGAATCATTAGTCGAAAAAGGTATGGCCCGTAAGTGAAAATATGGCCGTAGGTGTGGAAAACGTTAAACAAGGACTCGTTCCTTGTTTCACAGCGAAAACCTCACTCTTCCACCAATCTATATGAATCTGGGGCTACAGGAACAATTTGTTACGGCGTAAAATTTTGGAATGAACAACACAAAATGACCTCAGAAATGGGATAATACCAATTGCAATAGCTAATATTTATAAAAAACGAAGCAATATTGTCTGATTTCTGACAAGGTTGATAGGTTTATTTTGATCAAACAATAATTCTTCAGTAATTCTTGCATTGCTAGTATATTTCGCTCTTAAGATTGTGAAAACCCTAAACCTACGAGTGTTTCAAGTGTAGGTTGATTTCTCAATTGCCGGTCACATATAGCTCAAAAGGAAAATACTTCATGTATCATTTTGTTCTATTTAGAAGCTTCATAACACCTTAGGTATTGTTTTATGACTTTAAAAATGCTCAAAAACTTACGGTAAAAAATCTTAATTGTAGGAAATTTGTAGATTAAATTTTGTTGTCCTCTATTATCGATCAGTTTACTTATAAACAAAAATTTAATATTAAAAACAAGGCATACTACCTTTGCAATCAGCCTTCTGTCATGTTTTCTTGCCAGATCCCCAGATAATAATAATAATAAACGCCTTTATTGACTACAGAAAGAAAGTACACACGTACATAACAAAAATATAAATACATAGTCCATCCGTAGCCAAAAGGTGAAGATTCAAAATACCATTTACATGGCATCTGTACCATATTACATATTAAACGTGTTAAATTAATTTTGTAAATTTTAAAATTAATTAATATATAAATTCTTCAATACGTCAGTAACTCTTGACAATTGGGCAAATAAGCCCAATTGATGTGATATGATCATATATTT
The DNA here is from genome assembly GCA_964023965.1 of Melinopterus prodromus. Taxonomy (NCBI): domain Eukaryota; kingdom Metazoa; phylum Arthropoda; class Insecta; order Coleoptera; family Scarabaeidae; genus Melinopterus; species Melinopterus prodromus. The sequence continues at coordinate 69,327,027 of OZ030391.1, forward strand.
TGAAATACCTTGGTTGTACGTAACATTTTCGATAAGGAATTTAAGAAATGCTTAATGTTAAATATAACTGCAAAAGTTCAGATCGGAAATATCAAATCCGGTTTGTTTTTGCTATAGTTACCACTTGGCGGACTTACTCGTAGACAATTATTTACGGACAAAGCGAGGGAGGACGAAAACAAATTAACTCCAAGGAAATGGGTATGGGTGGCCGTAAAAATTCATATATTCCGTATGTAGCGACCCCGTTTCCAATTCAATCTACTCTAATCATATATTAAGACGATTCTGGCAATCCTTGCGCAGCCCCGAGGGTCCTCTGGTCTAGCGCGCTTCTGCATCCCCTGAATGTACTGCCATCTACCATTTGGCCGAGTCAATCGTGCCTGCACAAGTGGACCGTTGCTACGTTTCTTCGATGCAGTACCAATGAAGGGGGAAGACTAGTATCAATTTGGGTTACTAAAGCCAAAGCCGACGACGTGGCTATAAACGGTGAATAATGGGTATCATTGGTGAAAATTATTATTTTTTTAAAGAAGCAAAACATGGAAGTTAGTGCTTAAGCATGATAAAGGTTTTTGTATGCATGTTTGGTTTCTGCTTCCTTACGGTGGTGTTACGTTCCAGTGTAGTATGTATGTATTCATACCAGTGCCAGCAAATCTGTCGACAAACGTTACATTTTCTGACTAACATATCTCTGACTAATGTTTACTTGTTTCATGACCTTTCATTTCTAAAAATTTGCAATATGTTTATTCTTTGATAACGTAGTTTCGCCTATTTTCTTTTTACTTTATCATACGCAGTATGTAAAGTATTGTAATCGTGACGAAAAAAAAAATTGGGATTTTAGCGGAAATAGGTCTTTATGGGTCCCCTGAACATTTTTGACCAAGGTACAAAAAAATGTCTGTGTGTGTGTGTGTGTGTATGTGTGTGTGTGTGTGTGTGTGTACCCAATTTTTGTTAATTCATTTCCGGAGAAACTACTAAAGGTATCGGCACGGAACTTCATATTTAGAAGTTTCATGACCAAACTTAGAGTTGAAAAGCTTTTGCTTCAAAAGGGTCCAAAGGAACTGGGTGTTTACTGTAAGCCTTTTTCATGGATTTTAAAAATCAGCCGCCATTTCTGTAATTTCGTCAAAATAGTTAAATAATAAATTAAAGCAGAGGAAATTTTGAATAATTTATGCCTATGACATTTTTTGGTAAAATTAATAGTTTAGCTTTTTAGTTTATTCTAAGCCTTTTTCAAGGATTTTGGAAATGAGCCGCCATTTCTGTAATTTCGACAAAATAGTTAATTAATAAATTAAAGTAGAGGAAATTTTGAATAATTTATGCCTATAACATTTTTTGGTAAAATTAATAGTTTACCTTCAAGAGCAAATTCTATTTGATCGAGATCGGTCGCATCTGCATTGATATGAAATTACATAGTAGCCAGGATTTTGACAAATATTTTTTTGTGTTGTCACATTCGAAAACAGCTGATCTCATCAGAGGTTAGAGAACCACTATGGAACGTGCCGCTGTAGTGCGCAAAATTATAAAATACAAATTTCAAATAAAATAAGATCACCAATTTGATTGTTTGTTGATACGAAATATCAACCCGTCTTTATATCTAATTCTAAAAATGATACATTGAGAAAATTGTAAATAAAGTATAGCGATGAGTGTAGTTTTATTTTAGTATGTTGGTAGGGATGTGTCATGAACAAATATAAATCTGTCAGAATTTGAATTACCTTTTAAGGTGCGCTTTCATTAGTGATAATGGCAGTGGTAGCAGACGCCGTTATAGTATTTCCAATAGAAAATTGCTAGTGACTCATGTTTATGTACATCCAAACTAATATGTGTCATTATCACGATATGTAAGAAATACTATAATTTCGTATTCTACCACCGCCATTAGCTACCATTACCTACCAATCGGAACGCACCTTTCGTCAAAGTGGTACCAACGTAGCATTTACTATACAGAAATAATTTATTTTTTTTAAATACGTATTTCTTAAAAAGCAACACAATAAACGTTGATGTCGCTCCTGCCAAAAACTAGATAGCGCGACTCGCTCATATGCGACGGCTACACTCCGCCTTCGGTGACGCGCCGTATCACCGCTCGTCGCGCTATTCCGTACTTTCGGCATTTGTGACATAAATAACTATTATTCTAATGACGTAGTGTAGGTAGTGTCAAATGCTGATGCTTTGACAATACCTACGATTTATCTCTATAGAATAGATTCTCATGCAGCTAAACTATTAATTTCATATATGTTATGATAAAGTCATGTGCCTGGCCACATCAGATTTTTATTATTACACTGTCATGTGCATGGTGGATAATAGTATATTACATGACAAGAGCTGTAACTAGCATATTACGTGTGAGTGGATAGTTAACATACGAGCCGCGAAGCGGCGAGTTTTGTTATTTTTCACGAGCACGTAATATGCGAGTACAGCTCGAGTATTGTACATAATTTTATCTACGACCGACAGCTTCAATAAATTGTATCAAAAATGTCAAATAAAGGTAAGGATATTTGACGGTTGACGATATTTGACGGTATTCGCGCGACATCTATTGCAACTACGCAGTACTTTGTCTGAAGTGTCGATCGAAAATTCCAATACAAATTCAACATAAATGTTCACGAGCATGTAATATATGTTACAGCTTAAGTATTGCACTTACCTACTACCGAAAATTTAAATAAATAAAAATTGTATCCAAAATGACAAATAATTAATCAAAATATTCGCGCGACATCTGTCATTATGACATTATGCCGTGCGTAAAAAAACAAACTCACAGCCAAACGCACACGTTTGTTATAAGCAATATACGAGCGAAGCAGTCCGTGACGTAGGTAAGGGGCGTTTACACATACGGTCGTAGGTAAAATATTTAAAGGTCAAATACAATGATAAAAATGTTCATAATTACTTGCTAATTTTTAATGATTCTGTGAGTCTGAAAAGTGCTGAGTTGTGCGATAGTGGAGCCGTCTAGTCAGACTAACTATTGTTTACTTTAAAGCAGTAGGCTAAAACATTCTTAATTATTAAAATGACCGAGATGATCGTTGGTGGTGATGATATACGAATGATTTTAACTGTTGAAGTCGGTGTTCCAGACCCTTCCGGCCAATCGGGGTTGGTTAGACAAAACTACTCTGAAATACAAAGTTCTGTTATAAATGAGGAAAATTTGACACGTATGTTGTATGGTATTGCAGATACCATCACCATCGTCTTTTAAAATAAATAACTAGTTTGCAAGCAACTTTCGGCCATTTCCGGCTAGGCACACCAAAGTTTTTCTTAATAAGAAAGTCCAAAGTGGTTCGATGAGGGTATGGATACACTGACTGTCCTCCCCTTCAGGGAGGTGTGCCAAGTACTTCCGGCCAAATGGGCACACCAAGTTATTATGAAAGAATATGTATTTATCTATAAGTGACAAAAGATTGACAGAGGTTTTATGAGGTTACTACGACACCGAATTGCAGCTCATAATTAGCGTAATTAAACACCCTTTCAGCACAACAGCATTTTCCTTTTATTCAAATCATTTTACATTACATATAAATTATTCGTAGTGATGAGGGTATGATTTTGTCGCGGGCACTGTGACTATTAATCAGAGAAAACGTACGTCGGACGTTAATAATCACTTCGTATGTTGAAAGAGTGAACGCAAAACAATCGCTTTTAACTAGCTCTTGTCACTCTTGCCACAAACAAATATTTTTGTCTATGATTTGATGAGACTCGTTAGTTCATCACAAAGTATGAGTCTTGCCCAAAATGTTCATATTTTATAAAATCGACTTATTTTTTGTAACTTAAAGTAATTAGGGTAATTTATATTATGTATGTAAAATATACACAGAACGTTATGAAGATTTATGATAATATTTTTTTTTTTTTTGGTTAACCGGCCTCAAAAACAGATGTTGTTTGTTAGACTTTTGTAAGTTATTCAATATTTTAGTTTCTTCAGGGACAAAAACAAAGAAACAAATACATTATATTGCTAAAATATACACGGCATTTTGTATACACGAATGATAGAAACTGGTGGGAACTGGTCAATAAGAATCTCTCTCACAAAGATAAGCATCAGTTAGACAAAAAACGCCCAAACGCGATATGTCAACGCAATATGTCAACCGTTACTTCAGAAATTTAAAAAACAAAACAAAAGATATATTTATTCAGCGCAGAGAAAAGTGCGACCGTGACCGACAAAGAGACAGATAGCCAGAGGAAAAAACAACTAGATCCATTAGGATTCTCTTGTTTCTTTAAAAGTGTGTACTAATTAATAAGATTCTGTTAACATTTTACGATTTTGTTTCAAAATAACGACCTTACCTTATTCTGCGACTTGTATGAATTTCATTTATCTGTCACGTGGTTTAGTCAAGATAGTGTCACATGCCACACATTTACTGAACTGACATCTTATTGACATCGATGTTTCATACTACTTAATTGATTAGATTTTGACTTCACAGTATTTAGTTAAAGGGTTGATTTTTCTGTGATGATTTATTTAGATGTACACAATACAGCAATAGTCGATAATGTAAGTATAATTATTTTAGATAATTATTTCGATAAGAAGAAACTTTGGTTCGTTATTTTTTTTATAAAAAAAAACGTTTCAGATATATTAACGAATATCAACAAAATTTCTCGTCAACATCATTATTTTGATGACTAAGAAATACCAAAAGTTCCAGTCTGTTGACTAGGTAGTTTTGTAGTGGTGATATTTCACCACTACAAAACTGATACTAATTGTGGAGTACTGTCAAATTAGATTCGGAAAAATCAGTTAAGAGCTAGATTTCTGTGAAATATGATATTCGCACCTTCAAACAGGAAAGTGGGAAAAATTCCCTTTTTTGGCATTATCTCGGAAACTACAACTTTCTCGGAAAAACATGTACTAATATGTATTCCTCACGACACCACTGCTGAGTAACAAAAATATCAGTGTCTTCTTTAAGTTCGAGAATTCTTTCTCTCCTTCACCTCTGGCTCTGGTTGATTTGGCAGGCATTTTATATAAAAATGTTTAGCTACAGAAACAAAATGGTATGTCTATGAAATAAAAAATATTACGAGTTATAGTTTTGAAAATATTGTTTGTTTTTACTGTAAAATCTATAACTAATTATTGCCAAAATACTGACGTTCACCCCCTATAAAATATTTTCCAGTGGTGGTATTGATGGGGAATTTTGATAAATTGTTTAAAAAATCTGAATAAAGCAACACAAGAATCTGACTACAACATTTTCCAATGTTAACAACTAACTTGATTTTAGGGATTTAATACAAAAGGACAGAACCATTCAAATACAGCTCAAATCGCATTTATTTATAATAACTGTGTTACGTCGGCATTGAAATTAAACTCCTCACAGCAAGCAATATATGTGAATACTTATACTACTTCAGAAAAACAGTTGCAATTTATGTGTTTCATTTAATAAATTACTCGATACACGGAATACACTTATTTGTACTAACAATATCTACGACTTCACCGCGTAAAATGAATTTCATTATAAAAGACTACGTTCTATAAATCTCCGAAAATCCGTTTTCAGTCCGCGCAATTTATGAGAAATACTGGAGATTTTCCTTTGTTCCTTTTGGGGCGTATATAGAAAAAAAGCTATTCCATTCCGCCATATCTCCACCGAAAGACCTTTGGTACAGCCGCACCACCGCGATGTATATCAACCCATTAATAACTTTCCGAATTGCAATATGGGAATATATACGAGTACGGTCCGAAACTTAATTAAACCCTAATTTCGGTGTGGTTACGACTGGGACCGAGTTTCCATCCAGATCCCAATACGTTATTGTGCATAGTATCGTTCCCTTCAAGCAGAAGTTCGCAGCTACAAAGACAAGTCACAATATCTGACATTCCGCTGTGTAGACAACAGCTGAACCCATATCAAAACCGTTCAACTAATAAACCTCAGTCGAATGACTTGTCTGTTAACGTTATCGTTTGGACGTTGCTTGCCCTCGTTATGTATCGCGACACGCGGTTGACACAGTTTTAATGTAGTTTTCAGAAAGCGATTATTTTATTTTATAAATGTGGTTACGGAACATGCAATGTTATATTAATTTATGAGTTTATTTTCACATGCTGATTTTTGGCAGTGTTGTTTATTTTGTATGTTATTAGTTTGTTTAGTGCGTCTTATAGTGCTTTCTTTCAAAGCTGGATGCCCTTTTCGGCAAGTATGCCTATGAGAAAATAGAATAGCTAACCTAGATAACAAACAGATTTAGACATCTCGTCCAACTTATTATTAATTAAATAGTTGGGGCTTTTTGGAATATCTGACATAATTAGTCAAATCTGTATTGTCTCTTGATAACTATTCTCATTATTAATTAATTAGTTATAACTATTCATTATTATTAATTTTTGATTAAAATAACATTTTTAGTTTTGGTTTGTTTTTCAACTTGTTGTTTGATGAGCAGTTTGCCATTTTTCTTCGCCAAATTAGATGCAACGATCTTCGAAATAACTGTGCCGGGAGTGATCAGCACACCTGTTCCGTTGTTAGCTATTAAAAACTAGCTATACGTTAACATTTCAGCAAAATCATATTAATTCAGTTGCCTTCAACAGGCCCACCTGCAATGCAAATAATGCATTAAATAAAGCCTGACATACACAACAAATAAAATTGCTTTTTCTAGTTTAGCTACATGTGCAAATACTAAGTGGTCAAGATCGGTCGTGTCTGCATTAATATAAAACTAGTTAGCCAGGATTTGACAGATATTTTGATTCTATTGGCAGTAGGTGTTGTCTATACGACAGCGTTTGATAGCGACAGATTAGAATGAAAATATCTGTCAAATGCTGGCTAACTAGTTTTATATTAATGCAGACAGGACCGATCTTGACCACTTAGTACTTGCACATGTAGCCACTTAGTTTTCGTCTTACTGCCGGCTTTTGATGGCATTAACAAATTCAACTCTGGCAGTCGAATAGTTTTGAAGTTGATATAGTTTTAGTGTACGGAGAGTACGTACTATAACGTTCACCGGACGTTTGAAGAGTACACAGAAAGATATCCTGGCTGAAGACACAGTGTTACATACGTTACAAACATGCGGCGTTCTAGTAGTTCTAGTAGTACACCAAAAACGTCCTCTTTGACCTGGGTTAGACGGACGGATAAAACGCTGCGGGCGACACGCAGCCTTTTTACTTTATCATACGCAGTATGTAAAGTATTGTAATCGTGCCGAAAAAAAAAATTGAGATTTTAGCGGAAATAGGTGTTTTTGGGTCCCCTGAACATTTTTGACCAAGGTCCAAAAAAAGTCTCTGTGTGTGTGTGTGTGTGTGTGTGTGTGTGTGTGTGTGTGTGTGTGTGTGTGTGCGTGCGTGTGTGTGTGTGTGTGTGTGTGTGTGTGTGTGTGTGTGTGTGTGTGTGTGTGTGTGTGTGTGTGTGTGTGTGTGTGTGTGTGTGTGTGTGTGTGTGTGTGTGTGTGTGTGTGTGTGTGTGTGTGTGTGTGTGTGTGTGTGTGTGTGTGTGTGTGTGTATGTGTGTGTGTAAACGATTTTTGTGGAGACGATTCCGGAGAAACTACTGAAGGTATCGGAACGAAAGTTCATATTTAGAAGTTTCATGACCTAACTCAGAGCTGAAAAGCGTTTGGTTCACAAGGGTCCAAAGGAACTAGTAGTTTATTCTAAGCCTTTTTCAAGGATTTTGCAAATGAGCCGCCATTTCCGTAATTTCGTCAAAATAGTTAAATAATAAATTAAACTAGAGGAAATTTTGAATAATTTATGTTTATGACATTTTTTCGTAAAATTCATAGTTTAGCTGCAAGAGCAAATTCTATTTGATCGAGATCGGTCGCATCTGTATTAATAGGAAACTACATAGTAGCCAGGATTTTGACAAATATTTTTTGTGTTGTCACATTTGAAAACAGCTGATCTCATCAGAGGTTGGAGAACCACTATGGAACGTTGCCGCTCTAGTGCGGCAAATTATAATATACAAATTTCAAATAAAATAAGATCACCAATTTGATTTTTTAGTATGTTGGTAGGGATGTGTCATGAACAATTATAAATCTGTCAGAATTTGAATTACCTTTTTAAGGTGCGTTTTCATTAGTGATAATGGCAGTGGTAGCAGACGCCATTATAGTATTTCAAATAGAAAATTGTTAGTGACTCATGTTTATGTACATGCAAACTAATATGTGTCATAATCACGAATGTAAGAAATACTATAATTTCGTATTCTACCACCGCCATTAGATACCATTACCAACACAATAAACGTTGATGTCGCTCCTGCCAAAAACTAGATAGCGCGACTCGCTCACATGCAACGGCGACACTCCGCCTTCGGTGACGCGCCGCATCACCGCTCGTCGCGCTATTCCGTACTTTTGGCATTTGTGACATAAATAACTATTATTCTAATGACGTAGTGTAGGTAGTGTCAAATGCTGATGCTTTGACAATACCTACGATTTATCTCAATAGAATAGATTCTCATGCTGCTAAACTATTAATTTTATATATTGTATGATAAAGTCATGTGCCTGGCCACATCAGATTTTTTTATAAATGGAAGAAATGCCATTATCACGATGGAAAACGCCTTATAACGGCCAACGGGTCTATGTATTTCTTCCATTTGCAAAAGAAAAACTGCGTGTCACCCGCTACGTTTTATGCACCCGTCTAACCACAGCCTTAAAAATCGTAGACGACCAACCTGAGCAGAGACTAGAGAAATGGTTATAGACCTCGGTGTTTCCTATCCTATTGTATTGCAAATTATACGTTATTTTTTACGTTATCTTACTACTTATTATTTTGAACATATTCATGCGCTAAATAATCGCGACCTTTAGCCAGGATGCACATTGCACATCTGTCAGTGGTTTTAGCAAAAATTGGCACTACAAATTTTATCGTTAATGTGATATTCACGTAGGAGTGTTGTTTTACAAGAAACGGGACTTAATTTTCATAACACTTAACATTGGGCAGATGCTAATCCCCATATAATTCGACAGACGCATTTCGAACAACAATTTTCCGTTAATGTGTGGTGCGGACTTTTTTGGGGATAATTAAATTTTTTAGAAAATACCCTCCCGGATTATTTGTATGATATTCCCATCCAAACGCGTATTGGTATGTATTACACGCATGGAAGGGCACCGCAACATATTTTGCGAAATATTTCCCGCAGCGGAACAAATTCGCAAAATGCCGGGAGTTTTTGCTCGAATTCGAAATAACTTTAATAAGCGTTTGCAGGTCTGTGTTTTAGCGGGCGGATATCAGTTCGTACATCTGTTGTAAATCAGCCCCGCTCTGCAAACTTAGGTGAATACCTAAGACCTACATTTTGTGAAGTGTTGTGTGTTTATCGCGCTGGGCACTCTAATAAGAACAAGTGAATAGATAGATACGCAATGTACGGTGCGCGGTATGTAATAGAATCGACTCCAGGCTAGTTTTGGAATAATTCTTTTTAATCTAAAACTTTGAAATTCATTCACTCGAGGTTAGCAGTTATTTTTGAAACACCTTGTTTTTGGATCAAACGCTAACAAAAAATAGTTTAACTGCAGCATTCCAACGTAGTTTTTGTGGTTGTACAGAATTTGTAGTTATTTTGTATTTTTGGGACCAAAATTCCAGACCTACAATTTTTGGTCCTTTGATATTTGCTATTGTTAGTTTTACTAATGTCTGTAATCGTGTTGAAACCAAGAAACAATAAAATGTCATTGTTCTCATTAAAACAAAATAACAACAAATTCATTAAAAAATAAAGAAAATATGTCTATATGATTAACATTTTACTGATTTTTTCTCGTATCTTTTTGAAAGTATTTTTGATACTAAATTAAAAGCATTACCCTTCAATTCTTAGAGCCGCTTTAAGGGGTAACGCTTTTGGAGGTATATTTTTTACAATATAGTAAATGAATTACAAAATCTAAAAAACGATAGAGAACATCAAAGGAAGCCTCTTCCAGCGGACAGGGTTGCACGGCCGGAAAGATTTTGCACGCAGTTTTTCACTTAGCCATAAAAACAAAAAAGAAATTGATTCTATATAATAAAATTATGTCGGGAAGTATACGTACGGAAATTAGAAAATTCCGCTTTAAAACAAAATGGCTCAGGTATGAACATAGATTATCACTTTTAGGTACACAATTAGGTTTAAAATTGTTTATTACAAAGAAACTTTCGAACTTATCGTCAAATCCGTACTAGATAATGTTGTTCTGAAACTGCATATAAAATTTCAAGTCAATTGACGGAGATCAGTTGAAGTTATCTTTCCGGCCAGTTGGACAAATGCGGTTTTGAGAAAACACGGGTTAAAGTATTGTGTAACTTTGATGTATAGAATTGTTATATTATACTATAGTCGGCGATGCCTGGACCATATAATTATCTTTTCAAATTAATATTTCCCTCCTCTTGTTTCTTTCTGTTTGATTTTGATGACAGACCGGCCTGTATGCAGCATCAGTCAGCGATGGCTCTGAAAACATGATGCGCCGTGCGTCAGCCTTTGCGCAGAAATTATTACAGTTTGGCCCGATGCTCATACATTATATCTCCATAATCTTCATAAGGCTGAATAATGCATCATTGACACAACTCGGAATGAAAGTTTGTTCAAAATTCTCACAAGAAACCACGATTTGGCACGGTTGGCACTTTCGGCCAATTTCGCATTACACCTTGTGAAATAGCAGAAAACACATCAACACAGTTCAAAAGATTATAATTAAACGTCATCCACTTCAACGTTGTAATAATCTTTAACCGACATTACTTGTTTGCAGGTGTACACTGTACACTGTGGATACTCTACTTCCAAACGATTCAATGCTTGTCATATTAGTTCTATTTGAAAATCTGCTGCTTCCTTTCGACTCCTTTCGATCACGATATACTCCGGGAATGTCAGTAGTTATTTCTGCTATTTTTTACCAACTAATCAAGAACAACACACGTTACATCGGGCAGCTGTAGCATTGTGCAGTTAGCGTCAGTTCAACGAACGTACCGAGGATATTTCCACAAAATATTTGTGTTTTATAATATTTTATATTTCACACGACGGATATAATTCCTCCAAATAAGATAAGAGCGTATAGGCCTCTAGGCTGTAAACTCTCACGCTACACTATTTGCATGTATGCTCGGCTAGACACTTGGCCGTATGTTCATCAATTGCGGAGTTAAACATTCTTTTCCAATATGAAACGTATTGTACCTTATTTCTAAGATCTCAAGACATGATTTGAGCAATTTATGGCATTACCCCATAAATGTATTTTTTTAAGAATTGGAATAAAATAGGTCATATAAAACTTTTTACTCAGGTGACCTTTTCCTTTCCTGATCGCAGAATTTCCCATTTTAGATAACGTATTCCTCAACCTTTTGAAGCACAATTAAGCTGCGACTATTTTGCCCCAGGTTGCACGCAAAATAGAAAAAAAATATTAAAAACGTTAGTCTACTAGAAAAAAGGTAGTACATAGCGTGCAGCACTATTCAATAATAGGATATTTATAATATATAATAGGTTATAGGTACATATTCCTAGTAAATTTATTTCGCTAATTAAATGCTTGATATTCTAAAAATTGAGAACATACTCAGGGTTTTCGCGCAGTTCTATGCACCCTGATGGAAACTGCAGCTATCACAAGACCATTACAAAATTTCTCGTACATCCGATAAGTTGAAAGGAGACCGATCTTCTAATAGCGTATGCCGTAGAATTATGAGATGCATTCAAGCCGTCTCGGATTTCAATTAGGTACTCGGGAACTAATAGAAAACCAACGGCGGAACATTTTAATACAGATGACAATACGGTGAAATTGCAGAGTTAGAAGATAAGAAAGTTTATGCGAAATCCTCGGGGAGTCTCAATATTCATGGATGCCCAAATTACATTACCTCACGGAATTACTCCGCCTCGTTCTCCCTGTTCTTTTGCACTACACGAAAAGCTGGCGATGTTAGCCGATGTTACCCTAACCAACTTCGATCACCCCCATAAGATAAAATACCATTATGTAAATAGGATTAAATTTGTCAATATGGAAGTTTGTGCGAAGTTACTTTTTATTAAAAATTTACTTAACAAAATATACGAAACATTACTGAAAACACGTGGCGTATTTTCATAATATCTACGGTAATGAGTGTAAACCAATTTCTCCAAAAATGTTAAACTACATATGTTTATTTAAATAAGTAGGTAATTCCTATAAGAAACATTTTCCATCCAAAAAGTACAACATCTTGCTAAACATAATTGCCAAACATAAACACAATTTTTCAAGGTAAAAGATCGTGTGAGTTGGAAACAAACAGAAAATAATGAGAATTTCACTCAAAATTAAGAAACAAATTGAATGACATATTGTTAGGTAATTAATTATCGAGATTATTAATCGCTGTATAATACCCGAGTTGGTTACAATTTGGAATATTTTTTTGTTGATCGTATTGTTCTGGGGAATCAACATACATTTTCTTCGTCGATGTTATTTGGGGTTATAGGCCAGTTATTTTTGTATACGTTATTTGACATTGCCAGTTCTGGAGTACATACGGTTTTCATTGGATTGTTTCATTTTACGAATGTTCGATTGGCTATAATAAATCGTGCATATATGGATATGTTTAATAAACGATTTTATATTCACTAAACAGACTCATAAATAAACGGTTGACAGCAAATAATAGTTATTTATGTACCAAGGGAATTAAACGGATGTTTACGCCCGAGGGTATAAACATCAAATAATGCCCGTGGTACATACAAATTTTTATGTGCTCAATTGATTTTACCCCTCCAGTTTGAATAATATTAATAAATATTTTGATTTAATCGAGTGACTTGCGTATCTACGGAGTTGACTAACAATACAAACAATTTCGAGTTGGGTGGCAATGCAGACAAATAATTGTCATACAGAATAACCTTCGTCAACCTTAGTTTTCAAAAGTGGATTTTAAAAACATCGTTACTTTATCGTTTATTGGGGTAACGAGATAATCCTTTTGATATTGAAAATAATATGTCGCCCTATGGTTTTGTTACTCAAAATTTACTAATATAAATGCCAATAATTGACATTGACGATTTAAAATGTACAATAGCGGAGTTTTGACCTTGAAAAGTGACATATAGGACCTCTGCCCAAGAGAAGTTAGTTACGCTGGTTTGTACATAATAAAATAAATGTTCCTAACAAAACTGGTGACATTGCGTCATATCTGTACCAAATTCCCTGTTTTCAAAGAAGAAGAAATGTAAACATAACCTAACATGTTTGACTAAAGGTTCAAAAAATGAACAATTTCTTTAAAAACAGGGAGTTTGGTGCAGATTGGACCCAATGTCACCAGTTTTTTTAGGAACATTTATTTTATCATGTTCCAACCAGGCGTAACTAACTTCTCTTGGGAAGAGGTCACAAATATCACTTTTCACGGTCAAAACTCCGCTATTCGTATGTAAAATTTTTGATGTATCTGACATATAAACCATGGCAACGCTCAATGTCCACGCGGGCATTAGGAATCCTTAATGCCTGCGCGGGCATAAAGTAGCAGTTTTTGCCCCCGTATCGAAGATGTAAAATGTCACACTATGATCTAGTAAGACATAAAATAAACAATATCAATGGACAGGTTGTCTACTAGGTACCTATTTCATCTATCTTTTTTTCTTTATCAACTAATTCGCCAATTATATGTTACAAAAAATACAGAACTTACAATGCCAAGTTTCATGTACCAGTATTTCAGTGCATCGTTGGTTTTGAGAACTAAACTATTAAAAAATATTTGGATTTTATTCTGTCATTGACACGCTGTCCAGTGTCCACTAAAAACTGGTAAAATTAATTCCAAATTAGAAGAATATGGTTAAAGTAAGCAACATAAAAATTGCACCAAATGATTTAATTTATCCTAATTCGAGCAGATACTTGAGGATTTTCGAATACTTACAATAAAACAGCATACTCAATAAAAACATAATTTCAAGAATACATCCGGTATATGCATGATCTGACAAATATACCAGACGTGATTTAATAGTGATGTTGTAAAAAAGCAATCTGAGTTTTACATCACATGAATAATTCATTATTAATATCAATAATGGTGTATTTTTTCGATGTATAGTTATGCAAAATTACATTTATTTTTTACTGTGTAAGCAAAATGCTTACATTCTGATCATTATTGATAATCCAGATAAATTTCTCCAGAAAGTCCTGAAAACAAAAAAAAATGTAAATCGGTCGAAGAAAACAAAAGACCATCAAAGTTTAACAAAGTCTGTATTAAATTCCTTTAATTGGGCAGGTCTATTAGAATGTGTTTATTATTTTATTATTATTTTCGTGTATTTTTTTAGTTCTAAAGGAACTTTTTGTAACTTTGTATCATTAAGAAAACATAAAAATAGGCTGTCAATGACTGGTTCTGAAGCCAGTATTTTGAGTTAAGAGAGTTGGCAACCCGAAGTGTGACACACTGTATAAACTCTCGAAATGAACAAAACAACAAATTAACCACAAATAACTGCCAAAAAGACAATACCAAACTGTTATTAATTCCAACATTAGGCGAAATTTAGTGGCGGAATTCCGTTTTACCTTCCCTGCACAAGCAGCTTAGGATGATAAGAGCGGCGAAGTAGAGGGTAGGCTTTTGACACGGGGAATAAATTCCCTTAATTGACTAATTGTAGGACTTATCTCTAGGGCCCGTAGCATTGCGTGCGAAGGCTCGTCTCAGTGGTATGTAATTAATAAAATATAGGTAGTTTCCGTATTAAAATTTATCGTCCCTGCGCCGACCACATTTCTGTTTACCGGAGCATTCGCCGCAAAAGCATAAATCTACACTTAAACGACACAGCGTGTAATTTGCTTTTATCAAATTAAACCATCCTTTCGTCTAAAGTAACAGAGTCATACCAATAAAAACGAATCTATTATTATTAGTATTACTAATAAAATAAAAAAAAATAAAAAATGCGTTCCCCCATG
This sequence comes from Melinopterus prodromus, assembly GCA_964023965.1. Lineage (NCBI taxonomy): Eukaryota > Metazoa > Arthropoda > Insecta > Coleoptera > Scarabaeidae > Melinopterus > Melinopterus prodromus. The sequence continues at coordinate 69,342,210 of OZ030391.1, forward strand.
TCAAAGTCAAGCAAAACAGTTCAATCGACAAGCAACACAACACTTGGAATTGAAATGTAACAGGAAGTTCACTTTCTAACGGCATCGGATGTTGACGGGTCCGGAATATGAATATTGGCTCACAAACACCTTGAGGGGTGAAATTCCGAATGTTTCCAAGAGACGGCGCGGCCAAACTTCTGAGTGCGCGACGCTTCCGAATACGACCATTAGGAGGTGTGTGTATGTATGTGTGGGCACACACTGCGAATACAAACGTACTTTTATTTCTATATAGTTCCTTCCATTCGAGTTTGCCAAAACGTCCTCGGAATAAACTTGTACTGCTCTGCATACTGGGAAGTTTTAAGGATCCAAAGTAGCAGGCTTTAGCGACGTGTTTGCATACTAAAGGCGCCCGCCCGCCAGTGCGAATTTTTGCGCTCGCACAGGTGATACGCCGGATAAATAATACTTGTAAGAATGGGTGACACATTTCCCTCGCTCACAACACGGGAGCTTTTGTGTTAAGTCCTGTAAATGTTAATGTGAACAGTTGAAAATGTATTCTCGGCTGCAGTTATTATTAACGATTCAAAATTGCTTTTGGGGATAGCAGCCAAACGGAAGGGGAATTAAGACAACACGTTCATTTGTTCAATCACTAAGCTTTCGGCACAGATTTTTGCCTTCTTCAGAGGGTACGCTATAATAATAAACCCATTAAAATAAATACCAACAAACCACTTACTTACAACTAGACGCGAGTAGGCAGCTACAAGATGGTATGACATTTCACAAAAATATATATAAGGACTGCTACTTCTCTTTGACCATATAAAACAACTACCTACAAATACATTAAAATAAGCAGTTAAAAATTGAAATACAATGAAAACTCTACAGGTTACCTCAAAGTTTTCTTTTATCATTAGTCCACTAACTAACTAACTAACCACTGAGTAAAACAATGAAACTAACAAACACAAGAAATCCAGCAACAAAGTCTCCTACAACAAGCTAATGTCATCTATACGATACCCTGTGGAAGGTGCAATGGGGTCTATATAGGGATGACATCGCAGTACCTTAAGACCACTGTAATAACCACAGAGAGGGAAATGAACGTTCTGTGAACTTCCGTACTGATATTCAAGGTATCAGCTCCACGTATAGCTAGTTGTTACAGATTTATAAAGACAGTGTTGGAGACCATACACTGAATCCGGTATTCTTTTGAATGTTGAATTTGTAGAATCTATTGGTTATGCCTCACCATTGCCACACATACAACGTATTTGGACATGTGATTGTGTTTACCGGTATTGCAGTTTCCATCGCTTGATTTGTTTACATGTGGATAGTTGAAAAGATCTGACAGCCTGATTGACTCTGGTCATTGATTACGTTGCTTGTTGCGCCTGTGTTTTGTTGCTGGATTTCTTGTGTTTATTAGCTTCATTGTTTTTTCAGTGGTTAGTTGGACTATAGATAAAAGAAAATCATGAGGTAACCTGTAGAGTTTTTATGTATTGCAATTTTTTGACTGCTTATTTTAATGTATTTGTAGTTGTTTGGTAGTTGTTTTGTATGGTCAAAGAGAAGTAGCCGTCCACCAACAAGGAAATCATGGTTAGCTGTTGACCAAGTAGGACAGTAATTATATTATAATGTATGATTAAGAAATGCCAGCGTATTATTGCATTTTTTAAACAATATCTGAAATATACCGAAATATAAAGATTTTGGTTTAAAAATATGTAGTAAAGACTTCAAATTGGCGCATGAGTTATTTGTTGCACGAGGAGAGCAGCGAACCAAATGTCCTAATGAAGAAAGGCGCCAAAATGTCTCATAAAACGATTGTAATATACTATTTTTCTACTTTACTAAAATCAAGTTGTCGAAAAATACGCGTCTAGACTATAGCGCTGCCCGGCGCTAAATAAAAGTATGGAGACATGTGTTTGGGGACTCATAACTCTGAAACTACTTATCAAAACCAATGAAAGAATGTTAGCGAATCGTTTTTATTTGTAGCGTACTATTAAAAAAAAATTCTGTGCTTCGGTATAAAGATGAGCGCGAGAGAAGTGTAAAGACGCACCCGATGTTTGCAGTTTTAATTGTTTTAAATTAATTCACGCCTTTCTGATTTTGTCTTCTAAACCTCTTACTGCAAAAATGTCAGATCATGATCGAGTAAAATTTGGAATCTAGTCTATTGCTTAGAATTTATGTAATAATGGTTGTAAACAAGTTTGATTTTTCACTTGTCTCGCCATCAAGTTTAAATTTAAGAGCAGCAGGCAGTTCTGATGGTGATACATGTTATATATAGAAATGTTTCAGGAGTTTTACGCAGTTTATTAGATTCTTTTCCGTTAAGTAGAAGATTTATGAACATCTTTGTGGCGATGCGTTTGAGTATGTTTTAGGGCACAATTCACGTTGCTTGTCAAGTCAAGTGCTCTGACTGCACATGTTCCGCGGCTGTTTATTCACTACAAAATTATAACATTTCTGCAAACTGAAACCGTCGAAATTTCAAAATTGAGTTAATAGTTAATAGTAAGACCACTTACAGTATACTGGGTGTCTCAACAGTGCGATCTCGGAAGATTGTGCCTCTGTTAATAAAGATATTTTAAATCTGATTTCACTGATTTCACATATACAGAGCGCCGAGACGCACATTTTAAAATTATTAGCGTGTATACAGGATGTTCCATAAGGTAGTACCAAACCACACTTGTTTTTTTTAATCGAACAACCTATATTTCGGCACAATTTTGAATTCCTCGCTAAATTTTACGCCAATGAAACTTAACATTACCTACCCTAAACTTTACACTTTTGATTTATTGGCATTTAAAAAAAGAGGAACAGCGGTATAAGAAAAGCAGAGTATCTCAATACCAGTTTTTAATTTTATTGCACATGCTTTGATTATGATTAAGTAAGAACATTATGTACATTATGTTTTTGAGAAAGCATTTCTTAATGTTATGACTTGCCACTCTGTGGTGATTTATAGTAATTTATAGTTCTATGTTTCCTTAGTGCAGTTCATTCTGTGATATCGATGGTGTTAAACAGTGAAAAGTGAAGAAAGCCGAAAAAGCCAGGCTATTTCTTAAAACTTTATGAATATTCAAAATTTGTTCATTTTAGTTTGGCTAATTCATAAATAAACGTTGGAATATGAGTTTGTATGATTTTTTAACAACTGTGGAATCTATAAACATCAATAAAAGGTGCTTAAACATGTTTAAAATATATGCTCTATTTTAAATAGTTATTACAAGTGAAAACTGTTTCTAAAAAAGTTACAATTAAGTTTAAACTATTTTTATTTTTTTACCACACTATCACATTAATTAGTATACATTTTGCATTAAAACCAAATTATATAATTATATAATAATATTGCTTATTCCAGTCATATGTAGTTTAAAACTTACCTCTATAATATCTCGTTGGAATACATCGTAGTGCTTGACAACAGTTTTTTGTGGGCATAAGAATATATTTTTCTGTGCAGCATTTACAACGTTATTCGACCTTATAGCAACGTCACAAAAAATTCAACATAAAATTCGTTGCAGAAGAATTTCTCCAGCTATGAAGCGAATATTTTTCTGCGTTTCGCAAACTTGAAACGTTTTTTATCAAATATAATGTTTTCAAATCTATACCTGGAAACGCACATATCTGACGTTTGGAAATATGCATTTTATTATGTCGATTTCCTATTGATACTGTACAGTTGATAAATTATTCATGCGTGTTCTACTTTTAATAAGGAAAATGAAAATTCACATCCAACCATGCGACAACGATGTTATGCGAAGAGTACCGTTAATATTGATTCCTAACGAGAAAATGTAGGTTTGTTGAATGCTCTATGTAAAACTCCACCAAATTTTGTCCGATTGATCTCGGATAAATTGCATGTTAAAGAATAGGATTCCAGCAGTCCGAAAATACCAAAATCGATAATACTGTGCGACAAGTTTTGATCAACATTATTCCTTCCGTGAAATCTTAGCTTTTAATGACTCTGTATGACCCTCTGAGCAGATCTCCTAAGGCGTTTTTCTAGGTTAGCTCGAATAAGCTGTTATCAGCCATTATATACCGAGTATTTTCTTATGAAAATACTCGGTATATAATGGCAAAATAGTCCAGTCAAATTGTTTCCGATGGTGCCTGTCCAGGAAAAAAATATGGAAGTTTATTTCTTTCATTCTATATGTTTTTTGGGGTGCTGAATCCAAATTTTAACTTTGCTACTTCCTACGGATGTGACTTCCCAACGAAAATCGCAAAAACTTAAAAATTTTCGATTTTTTTCAGATTTTTGCGAAAAAGTGATAAAACTATGTACATTTCGAGGTTGACCATTCCATACAAGAATAAAGTACATTAAATTTCCTATAAGAGCACTCCTGAAATGCATTTTTCCTACTTTATGAAAAACCCAGTTTTTGAGTTAGTTAAAAAGGCTAAAACTACATTAGTTTCCCTATAAATTACACATCTTAATCACTTATTGGCCAAACCATATAGCCGCAAGATTGTGTCAAGAGCCCGAATGTATCTAAAAAAATTAAAAATTACATAATACTTTAAGTATTAATTAAAAACAGCAAAGATAACGTTAATAAATAAATCGTAATTATATAGGTCTCTCCTTAATTTTTGGTGAAGGGCTTTTGTTGCACAGATTGGCCAAAATAACGGATAAAGTTTGCAATTTAATGTAGTTTTATCAGAATCTAAGCTTTTATGTAATTACACGCTTATCACATAAAGAAGGAAAAATCGGAATCAGCTCCCCAAAAACATATAGAATGCTAGAAAAAATACTTCTATATTGTTTTCCTGGCTAAAACACCATTAAAACACCAATAAAATTAAAAATAAATTTGCAAATATCTCGCTTATTCGAGCTAACCTAGTAAAACGCCTTTGTGGAAGTATTCAGGGGGTGATAAGAAATCATTATTAGCTAAAATTTCCCGAGAGGAAATTTTTTATTGCACAGTGTAATTTAGCCGTAAGAGCGCTTTCTTCGGAGCGGGTCACATACATTGAGTTAAATTAGCTTTTACGTAATATAAATTAAGAATATCTCAACAATTTAGATGTACTGTACGTTGCTACATATATGCTATCTAAGAAGTTGTGTTATGTGAACATGAAACCTACTTATGTAAGTAAATGTGGTCCTTACAAATAAACAAATTACGGCCATATCAAAACGACTGGAGATGGGAAAAAGATCATATTCAAAGATCCCAGTCATTGTCTCCTTGTAATCACAACAAAAAATGTGGTTATGTATACTTTTAAGGTTTGATTTCAATTCTACCAATTTAACAAACATAAAAGTTACTAATCAGCTGATAGTTACACCGAAAATAGTGTTACAATGTGTCAACTGTGAATACAAAGTAGAGAAAGGACTAGGTTGCATCATCGTTGGACAGTAAAAAAACGCCAAATTATTTACAGATTCGTAATCATTAGAAAAACTCGCAGATTTAAGCATAAATCCAGAATATCCCTCAATATCCACTGCACCTGGTAACCCTACATATCGCCCATTTACCCATCAACGAACTTGGAAGTGTATTTTTAAGGCATAATTGGCCATAAGTTGCAGCGTTAGTCGACCATATTGATGGAAAACCTGTGTAGTAAGTAGCTTAATTGATTTCTGTGAGGATGTACTTCATCTAGGAATCAGACCAAAAATTACCCATTTACTCTGATTATGAGCAGCAGTTTTCCATTCCCAGCTCAACTCAGGATGTGTAAAACTGGAGGAAAGAACTGCGGGGTAATGATAGCAAATTCATTTTATAGAAATATTCTTGGATTGTTCTGCCTTCGGTTCGTTCCTGAAATGTTATTTCCTCCAGATTTTTAAATGGCATTTCTTTATCTCCTTATTTCGCGGACGACATTGTTTGGTCTACATTAAATAAAGTGCCGCGTGGGCCAGCCCGTAAAATTATGCAAAAAATTCGTTGTCACCCAGAGATTCTGGGATAATATTGACTATCGGTAATTGAATGCAAAGCGAATGCGCCATTCTGGAAATATAATGTCGTACTCAGTTGCGCGCTCGATGTTTATACTCTAATGAATATTAATGTGTTCATTGGGAAGCGTTATACAGCGACTGACACACATTCAATCACCGAAATGTTTACACACTAAAGGCGATGAGAATTTGCATTATTGTAAGGTTAAATATATAGATAACACCCTTCAGGCTGTCGTATGGTAATCAATTTATCCTGTATCGATTGGAATGGTAATATCACGATACAATAAGAATAAGAATAATATTACATTAATTGTTTTCAGTATCAAAAATGTTAATAAGCTTTCCCTCAGTTATCACATGTTACTGAATTGTCGATAAAAAAGAATGGCTTCTTTCTGTTAAGTTTTCAGACATCGACATTTACCAAATGTACACGTCTTCTCCGTAACAAACTTGATCAAAGCCGATTGTACCAATAAAAACAAAATTCAATCAAATTGTTGACAAATGTGTAGAAACATAACCGTTGATGCGAATAGACTTATATTGCTCGTACTCACTGGGAAGTGATTACAAGTGTTTGATAGTCCTTTTTGTGCTCATAACAAATCTAGTCACCAATGATGGGATATTACAAAATGTAAAAAAGCACGTGTTGCTTTTTGCCATTTTTGACCACTGAATTGGTGCAATTTACTACACGATTTTTCCGGTGTTTTCAGTGAGAATGACATTCTTAACACAACTACATATGGCTCGTTATTTTGTATCTCAAGCAACATAAAAATTGCCAAATGAACATTAATTAAAACAATTTTTGCTGAAATTTTATCAGTGGCGCCTTTTACATGATCCAATTGGCTATTGTCAAAGTCGATTTTATCATTGGTAACTACTGATTTTTCGTAGTGAACGTCAATCCCAAACAAACCTCAATTGAATTATAACGTGTTTGCGTTCAAAGAAAACTTCTCTCAATTGGTAACTAGTTCAGAAATTATTTTGATATCCAATGTTTGATATTTTTAATATACACTGAAATATATGCCAGTGCTATTTTCATCATAGAGTTCTCTATCGTACGCTACATGATGCATCACAAAAAACAATACCTGAATGCAGTAGCTACATATTCGCGCCCTGGAGCAAGTAAAATCTGTGCGCCCGCCCCTGGGTTTTCGGAAGAGGTCTGGCATTTTCTTAACATTTAATTTAATGTATTCTACTATCAAATCAGAACTTTTCAGTTCTAGATTGAACCAAAAACGGAGTTTATATATATACAGAAACCTTGAGAAACTCAGTTTTAGGTTGTATGACAATAAAAAACAATTAGTCTTCGATTTCTAATAAATTAAACTAACCCCAAAATTCTTCAAATGAGAAAAGTATTTTATATAAATACCGGCATTATATTTTATGGAATTTTCATCATTTATGACCGTGAATAACTCGCAACCCAGACACGATATCGATGAGTACTTTTACCTGTTATTTCTAATGCCCAATCAAAGGCGTGTGTGTGCTATAATATAAAGAAACAAATTTTATTGTCTATAATTTCTTACTTTTTTCGTTTTTTGTAATTATTAATCTGACAATTCTAAATATTCTAATATCTACAGCTTACAAAGATACAACCGCAATATACAACCGCAAATAAAAGTACCATTAAAGTAATAAAATAACTTTCAACCTTGAAAATATTTTCAGATTTCAGGTGAAGGTCGGTTGAGATGCCACAGTACGCTTTTCTAACATTTATCAAGTTTCGTAGAGATTTTTTTAAAATTTTTGTTCAAGTTATTTAGAAGAAAGCGTTTTAGGGAATTGAAACTTTTACCTACCACTGAATTTTGGTGATGGCAATTTATTTCTGTTAAAATAAGTAAAATTATGTGTTACATATTAACAAGAAAATACTGAAAACTTATTTATGAATAAAAACACACACTCTGGCCAATGGAATTTTTTACAAAAAAGTTTCGTGCGCCTGGAGCAGTTTGCTTCCACTGCTCCCCGTAGCTACGCTCCTGCCTGAGTGGTGTTTTTTCAACATATTCGCAACATATTCTATAGTTTACCCCACTTATAATAAGGACTCCAAATACATCAAACACTAGTCGTCTAATAAAAGTCAATGTAGTGATCATAAATGGCCAAGCTACAATGATAGAAAGCAAACCTAATAAAGCAAACTGTCGGTACTTTGCTATAATGACGTTATCATTAGCCTACTGATAGTATTTCCTTTTTTATTTGCCTACTTTAGACGACTTTCTACGCAAAAATATCTTCGCAAACTATCAAGCATGTATTTTTGTTTCGGAGAAATATTTTTTATCGAATTATCGTGGTGTAGCCATGAATAAAATCTATCGTTTAATAACAAAAGTACCCATGCAACGCAACGTCACTTCAGTGCCATACTAAACGTAGATTCACGAGCTTCTAGAAAATAGATTTTAAAGTACATATAAAAACCATAAAAGTAAAATTTGTTTTGACTATTTTACGAGATTTCGAGATGAGGAATCTTCAACTCCATCTTCAAATCTCGTTTACCTGATGATGTTAATCAAACTTCGAGTTTTTCAACAGCCCGTCGTTTTCCCACCAAATCTCTCGTCTTATATAACGTCAGCGGGCGCAAATTTTATCGTAGTCATAAACCGCATGCAAAGTCCGGGTATTTTGTGGCGAATAAATTAAGAAGTGCCCTTTCAGGCGTTAAATCTTAAAGTTGGGTGCCGCCAGAGAGCCGCTTCCTGTTTATAAAACCGGTGTAGTAAAGTATCAGGGTGCATAGGTAACGTCTCTAATATGAACGTGGTGGCCACATCCACTCCCATCCGACCCCACAATGGCCTTGCTCGTCACGGAAACTTTGCAACCCCTCAAAGCGGCAACAAACTTTCGCAAACAAAGTTGTACTAACTGTGGCGAGTGTAACAACCGTACAATTAAAAATAAATGTGAGATTTTAAACCTCGGTCTTAAAATACACAAAATAAATAACACATATTTTGTTACTTTGTAAAAAGTCAATAGACACCTATGTGCAAGATATCATTTACTATTTTAATTATCTTTTTAGCATAGTTTCAGAAATTTGTCAAGATTTTCAGGTTTCAGCATTGAGTATTCTGACAGATCGTCGGAATAGATAGATGCCTTCTTTTCCGCGCTGTTATATTTAAACCAATAAATTTAGACTTATTGGAAAATACTAATGGTATACTAATGGTAGTTTGTAGCCTAAGCAACTACCTAAAACTTTTATTTGAATGAATTTCCTTTCTCTTCTTAAACTTTTCAGTGGGCAAAATGATGATGTGTAAGAGACATTTCTTTTCTTCACATTACTCCGACCGACATCACTTCAACTACTCCAATTACAACTACAATTAGAATTACATTCATTTGTATAAATCAACCCGCACCAAATAAATGCGTAATTTCCCTTTCTAAATCCAATTTCATGCAATTAAACGGCATGTGGGTAGCAAAATAGGCGAATATCCATTTCCACAAGTTCAGCCGACGCGAGACCCCGAACAAACGACAGCCCGAAAACAGCGCCAACAATTCTTGTACAAATAATAATACGTATTTCTAACTAAAACTTTTGTAATTGTTGTGAACATGCCAAAAGTTAAAAAATAATATGCAAGGTCTAGCTAACATAGGGGTAACTAAATTGGAACCGTTAATAAGAAACATATTACAATAACATATACGCGCGACAGTACGCTACAAGGCATACAGTCATAGTGTTTGTGTTCACTGTACACCGCAACTGGGTATGAAAAAAGTTCATGGCAGCATAATATGCTGTAATTTTGACCAATCCAATAAGTAATATTGTTTTTTCTATTTAGTGTAGATACCTACATGTTTGTCAAAAAGCAGAGCAAGAGATATAATGAAGCTGAATTGAGATGGGATGTCTGTCAGTTCCAATAAATTTGGTCACATTTTGTTTCATTTTATTGTAATCGTTGCTAATCACGTCAGTAAACGTCAGAAAAACCAAGATGTGCCTATGTCCTTCAATTTAAATTAAAATTGGTGAAATTATAGCATTTTATATAAGAAACATTTGATACCCAAAGGATTTTTATACATTTTCAAAACTGCGGGAGTTTTGCCATGATAAATTATATAATCACGTTCAATTTTACCATTAAGATAAAGATACAGATAAAGATAATTGTTTTTAAACCTATACTGGGACAGTACATTCCTCCATTTTATATTATATATTCAAAACACAAGTTTTTATCAGAAACAACAGTTACAACTTGCTCTAACCACGATAAAAAAACATTGCAATTACACAATCTCATGGAAATGCACATGAAACACATGAAAGCAGAATATATGTATTATGTATATTTACATTTCCTGAAATGTAGCTCAACTTTGATATAGTTTTTCAAAGAAATTGCATGATATATCAATATTTTTGCTTTTGCCATATACTTACCATACTTTTGTGTACAAATGGACATAGCGCCATTAAAAACTATATACAAGAAGTGGATACTGTTGTAGCAAGTATCAGGTCCTGTGCGGCGTGCTTGTCTCAACGACGGCGACGTGCACGATAGCTCCTATAAAATTAAACAGAAATCGAAATTTCGGAAGCGCTGTGATACTTGATGGAATTAGTTGGAGGCTATACCAATATTTAGTTAAAAATGTTAAAAATTGACAAAATGGCTGCTGTATGATTTTTAGGATCGATTTTTTACAGCCGATTTTCGGTTTCAAATCGTTATAAATAATATTATTATTTAAAAGTTTCACCTATTATGAAGTTCTGCCTCCAATAAAAACTATTTTCTTTAAGGGAAAGAAAGAATTACTCGATCCGTTAAACGATGCAAAGGTAATCGCGCATGTAAGTTTGGAAGATCGTGTTTCTAGAAAAACGCGTCTGTAGTATCGGTGTAATAAATTCTACAAGAGACGGTAGAAACATGATACTTTTTAAAACTCCTTTTCTATATGAATTCATTGAAATATAATAATTTACTCAACATAAGCACCTAGATCTATACGTTCTCTGTACTGTATTCAAATTTCACATTCCTAATTTAAAGCGTTACCGAAAATTATCATTTGAATAGACACATCTCCTTGCGCCGCCTTAATGTAGGAAATTTTAACCTGAGAATACCATAGGTTATAAAATCGTAAAACTTGCGAGAATCAAAAAACTAGGCTGATTTTATACACTCCAAGGTTTCAAAATATGAAAGAAAAAAAATATTTTTTCAGCCGATTAAAGATTTGAGAACTCAGCTAAAATCAGCTAATTACACTGGCGTCAAATTATATGGCCGTGGGCCTTCGGTGAGCTGGATGGCTGACAATGGAGGAGCTTCGTTTCATCTCGTTATCTTGCTTCCCATATAATAATCACCGTACTAGTCAATGTTGGTTTTAAAAGCAAGCAGACTGTCTCTAGATGAACAATCGCATATCTGACGTAGAATCTGAGAATCTCTAGTAATTATTAAAATTTCTTAACTTTTTCGAATCCGTCAAATTGTAGTATGCAGCCCAATTGTTAAGTATATTTCAAATCACATTTGTGGTATATTTGTAATTTTCATTTATTGCAATAAAGAATATTGTTATTATTATTACATAAATTATCGGTATTTGTAAAACTAAAAAGCGACTTTTAGTGAAACTTGGAGAAATTGTAAAGAAAAGTAAGATAATTATAGAAAATCCGAACTTTTACAAAATAAATTACAAAAAAAAATTTTTCTATAATTTCTATCTAGATCTAGATGACAATATATCATCGTTTTAGTGGGACCGTGCGGAGGTTTCACAGTGTTACGATATGTGGTAAGTAGAGTACTTTCCTATCGGGGAACTTTCTGCGCTCCCCTAGACTCTCACATAATACGGGGATGCTTTTTGAATTAATACCTCTCACTCTTGGTTAGGAGTCTGTAGGTACATATACTGGAAATTCAAAAGATTTTATGGTACTAGCAGAGTATGCCATTAATGTGTTTGTGTTCGATTGGAATGAATGAGAGAAATTTTCTTATACCTGTGAATGCTTTGAAGTTTGAAATTTTTGCTTTAAGTTGCTACAATTTAATTATTCACTAATTATTATTATGCATTAATTTTGTTACCGATTAGAATAAAAGAAGAACTTTTCTTGTACCTTGGATTGCTTTAAACTTCGAGCTATTTTGCTGACATTGTTGCACTAACAACAGTTTCAACAAAAAAGTAAAACTACATAGTTATGAAAAATATTTGCCAACAACTTAAAAACAAAACCGACGATTTGCGATATTAATTGTGACATTAAAAAAAACAAAATTGATAACCCAGTCGTTTTTCATTCCATATTAATATGGCATTTGAAATTTACTGGCATTGATAAAATAGGAATTGTTTTACGTAACAACATCTGAGGTTTCCAAAACTCCTATTGTATGAAAACAATTGTCAAGTAAATTTAATCGTTTCATATTCCCAACGTAACCACTGTATTAAGAGTAATAAATTAAACACAACCCCGACCATATTTCCCCGTATATGGAAATTCGATAGATAATTTCATATCAGGTCGATACATTACTTTTCCTGCGCAGTGTTCGGCTTTGAACTGAAATCCTAAAATATAACAGCACCGGGCCGCCTAAATGGCGAATGGAGCATTACAATCGTCCACATAAATTAGGGAAAGTTGGAAGCCGCAACCTTATAATTAATGGCAGAAGTTATCGAACATCTCTAAGGGGCTAAAATTATAAGCCCACTAAGATCTGTCCGGCTCCATTGTTGCTATTCGTATTGTGTGCTCGAATAGCTAGCACACTAATCAATTTGTTTGCTTCCATTCCACTTCACTACTCTCGGTAAATCTTCTGTCGAATCGTTTAAGGCCCAGTTTTTAACGGAAAAGGACCGATAAATGTCTATAATTAGATTATAGAGAGGATTTATAATATTGACAGCTTGGAAAAATTAAGCAAACATAATTATAATGCCAGATAAAGTAAGCCCGCCCTGACAGTTGATCTATAGTGAAACAATGCAGTTTATTTCAGAAGAGGGTTAGTTGTTCACTCGGACAGTTTGTGAATACAGCAACAAAATGAAATTAACGCCCTAAGCACCAGTCAGTGGCAGCCTATTGTTATATTCTTTTTTCTACTTTGCGTTCGTTATAAGCTCATAACGAAACCGCTTTCGGCGTCCTTATGAAAACACTAGATCACAAACTTTCAGTAACTTTTAGTTTTCCAAGATTGATGAAATTAACGTGAAGTGTCAAGTAAGGCTGACATCTGAATCGATATTGGCTCGCCTCAATCGTATTTGTGAATTTTGGGGGGGTCGATGGCGTATAGGATAGAGCGGCTGCTATCTACGCTGGAGGCCCGGGATCGAATCCCGGCTCGGGCTAAAATCGACTGTCCTGGTATTTTAGGCAGGGAACAAATACGTTTGCATGCCGCCTTCCATCGGATGAGGAAGTAAAGCCGGTGGCCCCGTGTGCTGTCATTATGCGACGTGCACGTTAAAGAACTCTTACTGGATGTTGGAATTCCTTCAGTAGGACAAAATTCCTGGGTGTGTGTAGCCTGCCCTCAGCGTCGGTGATAGTAAAAAAAAGATAAGTAAAAAAAAAATTGTGAATTTTACTACAACTACCAACTGTTGAAGAAAAAAATTACACTAGATAGTAAGATGACAACCGCATTTTTTACATTTATGTGAAATTATTGTCGCAAAGTAGAAAAAATAGTATATAACACTCGTTTTATAAGACGCATTGGCGCACTCGTTCCATTTGGGCACTCCTCGCTACGCTCGTCGTGCCCAAAAGAACTCGTGCGCCAACTTTTGTCTTATAAAACTTGTACTATTAATCTTACAAAGTTAAAAATATCTGTAATCAAAATATACGAATCGCATAACAGGATTTAGTAATATCACTGGCAACCGCTTATATCAAATCTAGAAACCATCTAGTCAATCACTAGTATTGCTTTCAATTGCCGCTTAGAGGATGCCTGCTAGCGTCTAGTTTGCTTGTTTTTCGAACGTTGTTTCTGCAAGTTGGGAACACTTAGATTACACAATTTTTCACACAATTTTGACGGGATTTTGTCAAAAATTGTTGGATGCGGTGTCACTGAGGTTAGTTGTTTTGTTTTTCTTCTAAATTAAGTTATTCGTTGAATGGTATATTGATGGCAAAAATCGTGTTTTAAAAACTAATTTTCCGAGTATTATTTATGACTGAGTATATTTGAATTGAACATATCATTCGCAGCTCCATATTGAAAGTATACCTACTTTTCATTAATCATATTCCGCCATTGCCCAGCAACCGAGCGAACTTTGCTGGTGATATAAATTAAAAAGCAAAATGTTGATAATTGTATAAGGCATGGCTTTATAACAGAGTACTTGCAAAGTTGGTAGCTCCAGTATAATCAGCTTACTATTATTATTATTAATTGCTTTACAATTTTCCGAACAATATACTGCAACTCGGTTACGAAAGGCTTTTCTAATTGCCTATTTTATGCAGTTTATTCTGTTATATCAGCAAATATTTATTAATCAAACTCCTCACCCCCAAAGAGTGCGTACCAAATATTTACGAAATTTATTAAAATTATCGATAAATTGAAAAAAGCAAGTTTTAACAAACAATGTTTTGAGAAATCATTTTATATAAACTGCCTATTGTAGACCAGGCAATAGAGCAGAAAATGACTGAGCTCGTGACAAAAATACCTATTCCTACTCGCAAATATCATTTCTTAATTTGTTATAAACAAAAAACGCCAAAAAAAGTGTTGTTTTTCGTTTTTCGCTTGTAAAAAATGAACCGATGGAGCAATCTTGATGCTTTCAACAGACGAATTGTAGAGAATGAAACGACGAAAAAAATGAACCCTGCACGGACTTGATTGAAATATTATTAACGGAGGAAATTCTGAAAAGCCGGTAAAATCTGCGTCTTTAAAAAAAATTCATAACTACGCCATTTTCAAAGCTGTACCAGAGGCTTTTCGTGTGGAAGTAGCGATTGATAGGTACTTTGAGTGTGGACAACCCAGGGGTTGTGCGATGATTAGTATTTGCACAATTGCGATTTAAATATTTTTATGCAATATGGTTCGGCGAGCCTGGATGCGTCTGTGGTAGTACGATTTAAATGTTTTTTACTTCTTTCGAAAGTATATGTATTGTGCTACAAAACGTCTATTCTGATTTTGCGTTGAAAAGTTGCAAAATAGGCGAAAAATGCTTTCAAATATGACCGAAAACTGCAACGCGCTCCAAAACGGTCGAGTAGTGGGGTAGGCGGCCGACTCGGAGAAACGCGCAACGCGCTGGGATTACTATAGATACGCGTTTCCCCGCGTCTGCCGCCTACCCCCACTACTCGACCGTTTTGGAGCGCGGTGCAGTTTTCGGTCTTATTTGAAAGCATTTTTTGGCTATTTTGCAACATTTTAACGCAAAATCAGAATACATGTTTTGTAGCACAATATTTCTACTTTCGAAATACGTTAAAAAAATTAAAATCGGACAACCTCCGACGCATCCAGGCTCGCCGAACCATATTGCATAAAAAACAATCAAATCGCAGTAGTGCAAAAAGTAATCATCGGACAACGCCTGGGTTGTGCACACTCAAAGTACCCAGCAATCGCTACTTTGTCTCGAAAAGCCTCCGCTACTACTTTAAAAATCGCGGAGTTCTAAAATTTCGAAAAAACGCAGATTTGTACGGTTTTTCCGAATTTCCTCCGTTAGTTTTAATGGGATCAAGTCCGTGTAAAGTTTATTTTTTTCGTCTTTTCATTCTCTACAATTGGTCTGTTGACAGCAACAACATTCTTCCATCGGTTCAGGTTTTACAAGCGAAAAACGAAAAAAAGCACGTTTTTTTGATGTTTTTTGTTTATAACAAATTAAGAAATGATATTTGTGAGTGGGAAACATATCACAATACATCTACGGACTGTTCCACGTGACTTAGGACCATCGGCTTCCTGCTAGTATTTTTGTCACACAAGAATCTCTGTTGCCTGGTCTAATTAGTCCAGTCAAATTAGACATCTAATAGAGAAAAAATAAAATTAAAACAGCTGAATATTTTAATGCAGCTATGTTTTGCCTCATTCTCACACCTGACACGCTTAAAAGTATATTGGGCGAAAGATGACATAAATCGTTTTTTGTTTGCCTCTCATTTGTCCGAAACTTCATTGTTATTGGTTATTAGTAAAATTATAACTGATAAAATTTGCAGTGCGGGAGCTGGTTAGGGACTAGTGGGTTTTCTTATTTGAGCGAAATAATTTTTAAAATCTATAAACCTTTGACCGTAAATGTGGCAAGTACTTACTTAATGTAAACACTTAATTTTTGTGAAATACTAGTATCGAAGGGAAATAACTACACTGACAAAATAAATAAATAACATATCTTATTGTGGTATGCTTTCTTTTCTAGAATATGAACCTGAAGGCAGAAATTGTGAATTGTGCCCAAGGGCGTAGCCAGAAGTTTTAGCAGAGGGGGGGGGGCAAGGAGTCAGAAAAATACCAAAATTTAAGTAAGTCAGTTTTTCTTATCGCATATCTTTTTGTTTATAAAAATATATGTGTGAGGTATGTACATAATAATTAATATGCTAATAATGTTAAGTTTCCGCTTGTTTTTTGGCAAACTTCTGCAGGACAGATTCTCTGAAATGCTCTTCGTTGACAATGTTGCGATGAACGCTGTGCATGAACAATCCATTTAACCTTTTTCCTACCATAGTAGATCGTAGCCAAATAATTAATAATACTTACTAAAATAGTTTCTTATATCTATTGCAAAAAACACTGCGGTAATCCACGTTCAGTAACTGCACATCATATCCAGTAATATACAAAGTCAATAGGCTGATATATGGTTTAGGTTGCCAAACCAAAAATATAATGTTGTTTGTAATAACGCAATCTACTTGTCGGTTGCTTAAACAATGCCTCTATTAGTTCCCAATAAGCGCATACTAAACAATAAATACCTCACCCTGTATTGAGATTTGGAGATACTTTTATTTGAGTTGCATACTCGAAGGTATTAAATTATATTTTTTTCTGTGACAAAAAAAATTTGACATTTTATCTCTGTGGCCAGGTATTAAACTGTAACTTTTTATGAAATTAGTAGTTTTTTCCCGGATATATATATATATAGGTAAGTATATACACATAATTAAAGGTAGTCATTTCCTTAGTAACGCAGGTCTACTTGTGTATAACATTCTACCAGTATAAAAATTCAAATGCCACATCGATGGACTATAATATATTGTAGTAATATGTTTTTCAATATAAAATCGTCAGTTTTACCGGTCACAGTTTTCTGTGATATTGGAAACACTGGAGACACTAGATACACTGGAAAAAATGTTAGATTTTCGGTTTTTTGTCTCCATCCGCTTTGCATCGGGAGACAACACAACCTCTAGCTACAATCTAATACTTTTTTCCCTTGTATAATAAATAATTATTTCTCATAAAATAAGCACAAATAGCTTTTACAGTACATGTAATGTGTCTTTGTAAATTTATTATGTACCTAACACAATTTTCTGCATTTTTATCTTGGGAAAATCGTGCGTTTATAGGGCTTTTTAGTAAATGATTTTCTATTCAGTAAACATACTCATAAATAAACGATCGATGGAAGAAGGTATTTATCGACGACTCACATATAAGTTCATTGCATACGCATTTATGACTATATAATCCCCATCATGATACACGCTAATGATTATAATGAAACTACCGTTGTATAATAACGACAGTTCGTTGAAATAACGACTTTATTATTTGAACAAACTGTCATCATTATATGAATATACTGTCAAAGTCTGTCGAAACCTACGTGGATGACAGTTGTTTGACAGTTTCCTTCGCCGCCAGTGACAAATACATTTAAAATATTTTACATAAAGTGGAATTTATGAAACGTAGATAAAACGTCGTATTTGGCTCACACATAACGGATATAAGTTGCACGCTCACCTAATCTCGCGTATAAACTTCATCCTCGCGATTAATACCCTTAACTATGTGCTCGTCAAACAATATACTATTATTATTCCATGTTATTTTCAAAACTAAAAAAAAACAATTACAATCAAAAGTTATTTTCGTAATGGTACGTACTACAATACTACAATAGTTTTAAATATTCGATACAATAAGCTAAGAGCGTTTTGAAGCAAAAAAATCTGAGCGTTGGAATGATTATGACGGCACTGTTGAGTTATTTTCTGCGGCTAGGTAGTAGTGTCTTACAAAAACCAGGAAGCGGTAAACCTAGTAAACAACATGAAGACGTTATTAATTCGGCTAGTGATATCATGGAGAGTGACTCTAGAACATGTCTAGAATATTATCAGTTAGCGCAGCAGGTCGATTTATTATAGGAACGTGCCACATTCTGTTACGGAAAGATCTGCAATTTTAGCGGTTGACCGCAGTGCACGAAATATTACTCATTACTATCTTAGATGATTGACGTGTCAGTAATTTTTATATAGTATGAATGTTGTAGTTTTAAGACAGTTTTCTATCCTAGATGATTGACGTGTCAGTGATTTTTATATACTATGAATGATACTGTTTTAAGACAGTTTTCTTTTCAATGAAGAGGCAAGGTTTTATAAAGATTCTATCCAATGTGACGTAACTGAATCGTCAGTTATGACGTTCTCCCACCGCGAACTTATTTTAAGTTTACCGTTAGCATCCTGATAAAAACAAACAACCATAATGGTTGGAGATAACGATAGACCGTTGAAACGAAAATAGAATTTATTCCACCTCCGCGTTCCACGCGACAAAACGAAACGATTAAAACAAACTAAAGTGGTTGTATGTTGCCGAGGTCGGTTGAACGAGTGCAAACTGTTGCGTGGCATTTTAGGTCCAAAGGGAATACTTTTTTTATAGTAGCAGCAGTGAAAATGTGGTAAACTTCCCAACAAACTTTAATTGCTTTCGATTATTTTTGTTGGCTAGAGCTTGGCGACAATGCTTTCCGCAAACTTCTACACGAATTATTTATGTAGCTTCTCATCAATAATTCGTAAACATTTCGTTGAGGGAGGAAAGTATAATGCCTGATTTCTTGCAATTAAAATTGATCCAATAAAGCGAATAGATATATAAGCGAATAGCTATCAACTGATGGTTGAGTAATTTATTGTTATTCAGGGCAATACCACTTCAAATAGTCATGTAGTTTGTTTGTGAATTACTTATTGGGAGGGTATTGTTTACCTTGAGTCCGAATTATCTAGGTAAGTTGAAATGAATGCTTAAACTTTGAACTTGCAGATGTAGAGGAGGTACCTTGTTCGATATTTTTGATATTGGAGAAAGTGATAAATTATTTTCGATTCTTTTGTTTATGACATAATTAGTAATTGGAAATCTGGCGTTGGTTTGATATCTACACTCAATAGTTGACGGATTATTTTTAGTTTCTTTTGTTTGATTAGTTAATTGGTGTATACAAATTTATTAAAATGAACAAACAAAAATATATATTGTAAATAAAATTGTAATTGATTTTATTTAAGCTTGACAGCTGGTAGTAACCACTCTAGATTCTGGATTTGTCGAGAAGGCAGGTGTAAACCCGCAGCACTTGGGGCACAGTAGGCCCCCTGTACTTCCCCAAGACGGTAGGCTTAGCGGTCCAGCCAAACGCACTTTTGTGGCGAAGGCTAAGACTGTACCGGGCTCCGCCGTCCTGATTCCCCTGGTTCCAGCCTCTATTACTCCAAATATGGAATACCTAAGTTCTTGAAAGGTCTCGCATCACACAATATATGTCGTGCTGAGTCTTCTTCTTCTCCGCATCCTCTGCAGATGTCTGTATCACTGTCACCTAGGGTGTACATACTGTACATGTGCTTTAGAAGATGGCAGTGTCCCGCTAGTAATCCATTGACTAGTCCTAGATTCTTCCTAGACATCCTCATATATATATAGGGCAGTCCTCTTAGCATTGGGGTAGCAAAGCATTTGTATCGCTTGACGACTGCCTGGTATTTATTTCAGTGGTCTAGGAATTTTCGCTCAGTTTCTTTCCTTACTATTTCTGTAAGTGCTGACATTGTTAGAGCGAGGTAAGGTTCTGGCGAGCATGGGTTCCTGCCGGCTTTTTTGCGTGCCAGCTTGTCCGATCTCTCTTGCCCAACCTCTCCTGTGTGCCCCTGGTAGTAACCACTAAGTATTACTTTAAAATTATGATAAAGTTATGAAATACCTCTTGTAATTGTTCTTTAAGTCATACAGCATTTTGAAATATTGCCTGGCATTTACCAAATAAGAACTGGCCTAATCTACTAATTTCCAATTTCATATTTATTAATGGAACACATACTTATAGCAAAAAAGCCAATTCGCCCATCTTTAAACGGTAAATCCCCGCGATATCAAATGAAATCAAATAACAGTCAAGAAGTTATATTATGGATTTTATGTTTGAAAGTTAAATTATTGGAAACTTAATTGTCCAAAATGTTCAAATCATAAGTTTTATGAAAATTAAACAATATGGAGAACAAGTTCGTAATGGATTAAATTAATTTAATGGGTTATATTGGGGTATATTGTACCTACTGTGACATTTTTTAAAAATAAAACGTAACTATTTAAAAGTTAGTAGCATTTTTCTGTTTCAAATATAGAAAAGTAATAAATGTCAAAAGTTTTATAATAAGTCTTTGTAATTGACAGTATCTGCTAACTAGTGAACATTTTCTATATAATATCCCTAATAGGATTTTTTTTAATTTATTGTACTTGGTATTAACATAAATGAAAAAAAAAATGATTTTAGATATTTTGCCTTACTTCTTAAGAAAATATAATGGGAACAATTTGTTTTCCAGGTTCATAATCATAATCTACTGAAAACGTGCTCTATCGTAATAATCTGTCATAACTTTTGCAATAAAAACGTGTTGTGATGTAAATTGGACTGTTCGCATTTGTTCCGACAAAAACATGAACCTGACCGTTTTTATGGTAAAATTTAGTAAATTTGAAACCGATAAAACTTGTGTTTTTTAAGCCCAATTATGAAAAAATACTCCTCCACTTTTTCAGCTCAATTTTCTTTAAGTTTTAATAAGAAAATATGGGAAAAACGTAGTCGTCTTTTAATGATGAGTATGTGCAATTTTAACTCCAACTGTGACTCAAATTTGCAAGGGAAGAAATCTGAAACTTCTCTAAAGCCACTATACGGTAATACTAATAATACTACGGTAATACCGCAAATATACAGACCGGCAGAAATAAAAGAACGCTTAAACCAATTTAGTTTTGTTGCACAATAACTTTCGTAGTCTTTGAATTAGTTTTTTTTACTTCTTCTGGACATTATGAAGAAAATCGTCGACATTATTATTTACTTTAAAATTTTTGAAAAGGAATGTTACTGTTGATTCTCCTGGGAGAAACAAAATGATGCTTATGGTCAAAATTCGATGCCACGTCGACTGCGTGCTGAAATTTTAACAAGACCTGGGTATTATGTTTAATTAAACTATTGCCGATATTACAAACAATAGTCCAATATGTACTCTCAATCAAGTAAGATTTACTGCAAGGTATAGCGACATTTCAAATTGTGTTTAGATACAATTGTGTATCTTTAGCAATAATTCACTTGGTTTACCCGGAATAATCAGATGTAGGTAACATTATGTTATTAAAAATTAATATAGTATATAATTTAGATGAAGTTTCTTAGAATATTAGGAAAAAATAATGAAAACTAGTTAAAGATTACATAAGTTATTGAACATCAAATCTTAGCAGAATAGTTACTTGACATACGTAATCCCATTAAAATTTACTAAAGATGTATACTTGTTTCTTGAGAAAAGTAACTTTTATAAAAGGGGAGAGCAACATGAAGAAGTGCTGTTGGGGTATTTATTCTGGAATGGACCTAATTTGTAGGTGCCGAAATTATTTTCTTTTATTGGAAGTTTGCCCTTCCCTATGCTGAACCTGGCTGTGGAGGCAGGTAGGGACGCCTGCTTAAGGTATTCCCTGAGGGGAGATCGAGAATTAACAGCCACCGTTTCAGTCATTTTCCATTCCGTTCCATGTTCCTTCTCAGTAATGGGCTTCAGGAGAACTTCGGAATCGGCGGCGTTTACCAAACAATGTAACTTCGCCGGAAGCAAGATATAAACGAGAAAATATTTTGTTTGGTAATCCTCGAGCGTTTTTCTACTTAGCTTTAAACGTTATGGATTCGCTTTATAAATATATTCAGTCCACTCCAAAGAGACTTCCATTGAGCATTTAATAACAATATCATTAACTTCTATTTTTCTGTACTCGTCTTGTTTTTAGGTAGCACTTGATAAGCTCACTGGTCGGAGGTAGCATTTTATCAAAATCGTTGGGACTGCAAAATATTAGACGAATGACTTCGTCCCGTAATGAAAACATTGAAACTAGCATTGCTAGTTGAGATTTGATAGAATATTGTAATACTGATGATGTTCACTGATATTGCTGTTGACACCGGAATATTAGTGAAATGAGAAATAACGATGAGCACTGTAAAACCGTTATGCGACAATAAGAGAAATCGTCAGCGTTAACGATAAAAATTAGTTCAGAAGACTGAAAAGAACGCTACCACTACATTCCCTTGAAAAACGTTTTACAATAATGCTTTTTATTATAGTCTTAGCTATAAGTGAGATGTTGCTGAAACAATATTTCTTAAAGTGATGAAAGTTTAAAATAATAATGGCTACATCATACTTACCTAAACGCCTTCGAAACACGTATATCAAACCTAATATTTCTGACTTTGAAATGGACATATTTATTCAACACACATAAAATATGACTGGTGAAAATTTTAAATTGATTTAGTTAAATACAAGTTTTTTTACGAGTTTTTTTAGGTATTTGTGCTTCCCTGATACAAATTAATTGTAACAACATATGCATTTAATTATAATTTAAGCATAGTATGATGAGCATGGGCGTATCCAGGGGGGGGCAAGGGGGTTGTTTTGGTATTATGTTTATTAGATAGCACTATTTCCCTTATGAACACTAGGGTGGTTATTTTTATTTAGAAAGCAACGATCCCCTCTCATCATTTTCAATATTTCATTAAATGAGTACAGGCAACAGTTCCAGACAGCAACAAATCAACATTATTTTGCGACACACAGAGGTAGGAAATCAAAATAAGAAATGGAGAAAGAAATGTGATTAATAAAATTTGTTGACTTTAGGAAATTTAATATTAAAAAAAATGTAACTCCCCAATTTCCCGAAAACAATGATTTAAAACCATTTATTTTTTTTTAATAAACGATATTGAAAGCGTATAATAATTTATTATTTAAACAATGGAAATCATCCCAAAATATAAATGATGTCACTTGAGAATAACAGATGGCAAGACCGATCTAAAAAATGAATTTTAAGTAAATTGCGAACAAAAATTGTTTATACAAATGGACTTTGTTTAATCAAATGTGGGTTTTTTAGATATTATAGATAATAGGTTTCCTAAATTTCTCGAACATTAAAATTATAAGTTAATTTCACAAAAACTAACTTTTCTACCATAATTAGAAAAAAGAGGAAAATGAATAATAATTGTTTGTTTAAAGAATAGGAAGAAATTTTTTAATGAATAATGTCGCTGTAAGATAATAATTTGCCATTTCGAACTCAGAAAACAGAATTCAGACAGATTTTCGATGAAAACGGCTTATTTTAATAAATAGAATTTGTTTAAACAAATGTAAATTAACTGACAATTCTTTATAAACATTCCACTAGATATCTAGTAATAATTTCAATGAGAAAGAGGAGACTGAAATGAATAGAAGGATCAATTATCTGAAGAATGTCCTTTTTACTTTATCATACGCAGTATGGTAAAGTATTGTAATCGTGCCGAAAAAAAAAAAAATTGGGATTTTAGCGGAAATAGGTCTTTTTGGGTCCCCTGAACATTTTTGACCAAGGTACAAAAAAATGTCTGTGTGTGTGTGTGTGTGTGTGTGTGTGTGTGTGTGTGTGTGTGTGTGTGTGTGTGTGTGTGTGTGTGTGTATGTGTGTACCCGTTTTTTTGTGACGACGGTTCCGGAGAAACTACTAAAGGTATCGGGACGAAATGTCTATGGCTGTCACCACGCTGTCACACTCGGAGAACCGCATGGAACGTCATCTACAGTGTCATGAACGAATAATAAATCTGTCAGAATTTGAATTAGCTTTTTAAACTTGACATTTCGTTGAAGTGGTATCGACCTAACATTTTCTATACCGAAATATAACCATTTTTGATTTTTTTTAAATACGTATTTCTCAAAAAGCAACACAAAAACGTTGATGTCACTCCTGCCGAAAACTACATAGCGCGACTCGCTCACATGCGACGACGACGCTCCGCCATCGGTGACGCGCCGCATCACCGCTCGTTGTGCTATTCCGTACTTTCGGCACTTGTGAGATAAACAACTATTATTCTGATGACAGTAGGTAGTGTCAAATGCTGATGCTTTGACAATACCTTCGATTGATACTATTGACTATCAAAATATCTGTCAAATCCTGGCTAACTAATTTAATTTTAATGCAGACACCATTTATCTCAGTCAAATAGATTCTCATGCAGCTAAACTATTAATTTTATATATTGTATGATAAAGTCATGTGCCTGGCCACATTAGATTTTTTCATTTAAGGGTAGTTTTCAGGGCACTATGGGGATGGATTGTGGGGAGTCAAATCCATATGTGTGTTGTATAATAGGTAAACTTCTTCCCTGGAAAGTCCTCTGCAATGCAAGTCCTTAAGTAATCTTAAGTTTTTCCAACCCCGAGCAACTATTTGAAAAATACCAAAAAAATTCTTTTTCCCATGCATTTTCCCATGTAAATTTAGGTCCTCTAAAAGTACGGTTAAAAATAACAATTTCAAAAAATAGGTGTCCACTTTTTATGGATTTGGAAACGATTTGGGGATCGTTCCTTCAATCATCACAAAAAAATGCAACGCGTTTTTGAATCAGCCTAATGGGCACCCTTCTCCGATTTGAGCTGGATACGCCCTTGATGATGAGAACAGATAAACTGCGTTCATTTCTATAATACCATTAAACACGAAGTGCGAAATTAAAAACAACTATATTATCTTTGTTAGTTTGGAATAGTATGAACGACACTAAATATGAAAATGTTTTGTAATTTTTCTATGTACCCTAACCGGCACAATTAAGGGAGCTAGTTTGCTTGTTGGTGTTCAGTTACTTTTGTAATCTTTGACCAACTTTAATTATTCTTAGATTTATTTTGTAAAAAATGTTAACATGCTCACAGACAATTTTAATTTTGAAAGACAAAATTTTTCACCCGATTTCTATAAACCGGTAAACCATAATGATCCATTTTCTATATTTCAATGTCTACTGTCGACACATGCTGTGGAACAACTAAGGAGCCTGGGAGTCTAGTTTTTTATCTTTTTGAAGCGAATGTACGAGACTTTTTGAATGGTTTTGACGGATTGTGGTCATCGGCACTAACTACTTCCGCCGATATCCCCACTCCTTCTCACCTAACCATCCGAAAAGACTCGTCTTCGCTTCAAAAAGATGACAAAACTAGACTCCCTGGGCAAGGTTTAAAGTACTCTATTTTGGTTCATTCTAATATATGCATTTTTGTGGAATACACACAATTTCAAGTAAGCCCTTGCAATTTGAAATGCGTTATAACCGTTTTGGAATTATTACGAATAGTCTGCTTATTGAGATTGGTTGAGTATTACTTTTAAGACCAGCAACGATTTATTTTAATGTATAAATAATTCATATAGATATTAGCTTTGAAAATATTCGAATTGGCGAAGAATTAAAGAATAATGACCGCATAATGCCTTACATTAATAAAATCAACCCTGTACCTTTTTATCAAAATTATTAATTTCGAAGACCGCAGTCACATTGCACGAAAACAATAAACAATGCAGCCGCTGCGCCATCCTGCTGCACAATCAAATTATCAACGCTAGATTACGATAGAATTAACATATTTAATTAAACACGTGTTAAGAACAAGCGGCTTATACCAACAATATACCAACAATTAAGCCAGGTTAGATATAGATACTAACTCGATTTAACTTTGAGTGGCAAGCCCCGCAAAGCACTTCGCCATTGCATCGCATGCACCAGCCGCATTATACACAGGGTGCAGGTATACGTGAGGCTAAACGTCTTTCCCATTATACGATAAAATCCATCCCGTCTCTCTGTGCCACTAGCTATAGCGCCTTATACTTGAAGACATTGTCCCGCATAATGGCTGTGCTATTAAGCAATATGTCTCGTTGCGTTAACAAAATGATGAATTTTTAAACCGTTTATAATGATGTAGTTTATATATCCCCCTCATACTGCAACAAGGAGCTAGGTCAAAATACGTTTTTTTATGTTGTGTTGGCTAGTTTTCAGGGTTGTTATGATGACTTTCAGGGTAGCCTTACTATAACCTTTCTAGGCACTGGTCTGCATAAGTTCCTTTGTAGTTACCAAGTCATAACCTGTGGCTATCTTGGTATTAATTCTTCCTCCATGGTTTTAAGCATTTAAATACAAAATGATATAAAGAATGTTGGTAACAGAAGGCTGTTTCAACGCTAGCGTTGCGACATATACCTCTATCTCATCCGACGTAGTGCCACTGTACACACTACGCATTCATCAAGTTCGTGGATTTGATTGGCTGGATTGGATCCACAGGCTGCCAGAGAGCTGCGACCAGCTGCCACATGTATAAGGTTATCTATGGGCTGTCAGTGGTTTGGCGTTAGTGATGCCGAGTATTACCGGCTAACGGCCGCGGTAATACCGACCGCGGTAATACCGACCGCGCACTTTAAGCTACAACAGCGCCATTTGTCAACTGTCCTGGGCACCATATCGATAGCAAAAATATATATCTCCGTCTCACATTGTTGGAATCAAGACTACACATTGGCGCAATAGGACAAGCGCCGTATATCCCCTAATACGTATATGGTTTTAAGTAATATTATATAATAATATCTTAAAGAAAATAAACTTAAAAATGTTTATGTTCTTTATAATCACTGTCATATATTGCTGCTTCTGGGATTACATCGATTGTCTACATTGTCTGTCTGTCAATTTCAATACCAGACTTGCTTATCTTTTTCTTATTTGGTAATTTTTTGTTTTGTGGTAAGTAAGACAATGTAATCAATAAGACAGAGGTAGACCCTCTGCCTTTTACATTGTTTTATAGTTTTTCTGTGTCGAAACTGTGATCGTATCTTTATTTTTAAGACCTAATAAATTTTAATAATAAAAATCCATTGGCCTGCTTGACAAGTTTTGGGAAGCATTTTGGAAAAGCCGCAACTGTTATTTTTTGTTTCGCATATTTCTGACCATTACTAGCGAATGTTACTGCATTTCATAGCAAAAGTGGCATACAAAGCTATAAAATTAGAAATAAAATTTGTTACCATTTCAATTATAATAGTTGACTATACAACGACAAAACGATGCAGTTTTCTGCCATTTGCAAATAATCTATTTTCCTTCGAAATTTAAAACCAAAATATTTTACATAACTCAAAAGAATTATACGGACATACAGTATATTATACATATAATTATAACATTTTTGTTCTTTATATACAAATAAGTTTTGTCTGATTTTTTTACGACTTTTAAGTTTTAACTTTACAATTGCTCCTTTTTCCTGTGCCATAGCTCGTAAACTATAAATCTAAAAAGGGAAGGTTCCTAATAGAAAAATAGTAGAAAATTAATATTTCCGACAAATTTGTACCTTTGGTCTATAATGAGGTGGAAACTAGATATAAGAAAACACCTATTTACCAGAATTTCTATTTTAAGAAAAAGCTTTAAAAAATGGCTACCGCGGTGAACTCATTGGCAGGGGTGTAGATTGTGAATTTTTATTAGAGCTATAAAATTACCATAATTTACAAAGAACAAACTTTAAGACTTTTGTAAGCTCAAGCATCTTCTTGACTAGATTGAACATCAATTAACGAAGTACGAGATGCATTTATTGTAATAGTGGTAAAGCATTAAATACACATATGTTACACCTTATCTTTACAACACTTTCTAATATTATCCTCTTATTAGACACATACTTACCTATAAGTATATGGGTATAATTACCCCGTTTTTCAACAAAATGTTAATGAGTTTTACTTTAACCCGACGATACATTCCTTGAATGTATATTATTGTATTATTTTATATTATATTATATATTATTTTCTAGATACAACTTTGTAATTTATTTTTATTGTATCGAACTTCAATAACCTCTTGAAACATTCCAAATTAGGTACAGAAACTTTCATGTCATCTACTCCTTCATTCTTAAGAACTAATGATGATATGTCTCCAAATATGATAGCTCAATAAACTTGAACGGGCAAATGGGTTGTGGCGGAAACCGGGAGAAAATAAAAAAGCGATTTGTCCGTTATTGACCGCAGTAAATCTTCAATTTCCTCAGAAGCGACGCTCGGTCTCAGCCAGTCGCCGAAAAGAAACAAGCAGATCTAAGTAGAAATCTATTACTGTCACTGTGAGAGGATTTCTTGGGAGAGTAATTGAGATGAATCAGTGCAGATGTGGTGGAATGTGGGAGGCCTTCTACTACGACGAAAGTCCCGAAACCCGCAAGCTCGCAGACGATGGGTAATTGTTACAATTCTGGGGGTTTGAAGTAATATAAGCTGAAATGCCGTAAGAATTTTATTTGTCAGTTTAAATAAAACTGCAATCTATGTATGTAATTTATTCCGAGTGTTAAAAATTGAATCATTTTGTGGATTATTAATTATTTATCGTGTGACATGATGATGTCATAGGGATAAACTCGATTGCTCTACTTTTTAAAATAACAATTAAATATTGTTTTAACGTGCTTTTCTTTAATTACGCTGGTCGAATGTTTTGGTAGCAGTAATGACACTATATTTTGTTGATATTTATGTAAGCATGTTATATATAAATTTTTCCAGTTTCTTAGAAATTCTGGAAAATCAAAGCATGTCCCTTTTCATGTATATAATCTATTTTATTGCCACTGTGCCTAGTGAATATGATCTGCACTTGTTTTTCGGGATGTATTTTCAGCAGATTATTTCTTTTAAATCGCCACTATATTACAAACATGAACGAAAACCAGTGTTTAAATTCGCCAAACAACATTTCTCACGTATATGACTTTACCATGACAGCCAAGAAGAAAACAGTTACAGAAATACTGAAACAAGTCTTTACTTTGCTTTTCGTATTAACGAGCAAACAGAATGACATGAAAAACATGAAAACACCTCGCGACTCGCGGAAAGAATCTCTAAGATGTTCTCGGCAAAATATCTAAAAAACTATTTAATGAATGTTGATCGGTCTTTTACATACAAATGCTTTATAATGCAAAGAATACTTCAGGGAAAGCCAGAACAAAATTAGTTATTCTTTATTTCCGTTATATCGCCACAAAAATTGATGGAGTATATTCTTTGGGCATGTTCAGGTTAACGCATACAGGTCGCGCGGAACGTATGTAAATCTCTGAGACGATTTGTGGATTTAAACAACTTCTTGAACTAGTCGAGTTTCAATTATTAAAATATACATTTTTAAGAAAAAGTAAATTTCCGACCATAAATTGTTACTGACTCCGTCGTCATTGACAGCTTTTTGGAAACCCCTTACGGCAACCCCTTATTTTTTACTGTGTGCATTAATGGTAACGGAAACATTTTATGGCTTGACATCAGCAAAGTAGCAAGTAAAATTTTGTATGATCTACTATCGGAATGCTTGTAGTGATACACAGTTAACTGCAAATACAATTTTGCAATTTTATGAAACTCATATCTCTCTCATAAGGTACGAATGTGCAAATTGATAAGTAAGAGTTGCTCTAAAAATAATTAATCAATTATTATTACAATTATTCTTACAATTTTCGAAAATCCCGGTATAGTGGTGAAAAAATTCGAATGATATTGGTATGAATGTATTTTTTTATGAAATTTGTGTTTCTGTTTCTAGTCTAATTGTCAAATAAAGAAATACGTGTTAAACAATTCTCTTCAAGCTGCCAGTAAAGTCTTAGTAACAGTTTGGGAGCAATTTTGTGGCGTACATTCCCCCTACATTCCAATAGTAGGAAACCCTGTGATGTATAGTGTGTTGTAACTACTAGTGTTCAGTGCCTGTAACATCTCCAGGCTTTGAGATGTGACTTCGCTATTCAAATTACAACTTCATTTGTCCATTTTGTGGAAGAAATTACAAACCCGAATTTAAATATGTTGCCTCTTATTGCAAATGTACAATGGTGGTTTACCCTAGCCTTAACCTAGCCTTAACCTACTTTCGGGGCCCTATATTCCATCCCTTCATAAACAAAAATAAAAAATATATATTTGAAACAAAAATTAAGTTACGTTGTGTATTAGTTTTAAATTATTCGTATTAATGTATCGAAATACATAAATACTAATACTAATAATTGTATTAGTCAATTCAGCATTAAATACTAAAAGTGAAGCTTATCTTATAAAATTTTAGAATAAAGGCTCCATGATGATAATTTAAGAAATGATAATGGAGCTGGTATTTTACTAACGTCTTTATAAAATGAAATTGTTTTAACGGCATGTCACCGTATGATTAACCTATGATAAGTCTATATTAAAGTTTTATTGGCAATATGTATCGAAACAATTGTTTGTTGTCGTCAGGCTACGCTAAAAAAAGCTATAAAAACATGATCACAATCGAATATTTTACATATTAAGATCGAAGATCTAACGTCGGAATTTAATTTGATATATTTTGCTATAGTCTCTATATTCTCGGGTTTGGAGATATTAATAAAAACATTGGTGTAAACCGGTTCCACTATAAACATTTTGTTTTAGCGGAAAACATTTTCAATCATTTTTAATTTTCAATATTCTTCAACAATTCTAGTTTACACGATAGCGATAGCGATCCGAATAATTGTGGAAAACATAAAACTATATGTCTACATGTCTCATAGCATTGTCTACTCTCAACTGAGTAAATAAATAAAAATTATTGTGGAATTTCGGATATGGAACTTTTTGTTTACGACATTAAAATGAAAAATAAATAAATTAAAAGAAAAATCAAAAAATTCTGTTGTCATTTTTTAGGTCAAGTGACCGAAAACCCAAGCTCAATCATCGCCGTGAATATAGTTTATAAAGTCATGCACGCTTGTTGATATGCAGTAAAATTTACGAAACTATGGAAAACCATCATTTTTTTACATAACTGATTTTGATCCAAACTTAACATTTTTTATTAACTTTATTAACTTTTTATTAACTTTGTCGAATCTGTATAAATATAAACAATCTAAAATATAATTAATTAAATATACCATTTTATTAATTCCAGTATCCATGTCGCTCTTCTGAGATCTGAGAGTTCCTCGGTGTATATTTAACAAAGTAAACCAAACAAGTAATCTTTAATAAAATTCCCCTAAATCCGAAATTTCCTCTGGGTTTCCAAAAGCGGTGGGCAACAACACAATGAAGTCCGTAATGATTAAACACTAAATCCATCCGCTCCCGGTACAAATAAAGTTTGTATCGCGATTGTCCCAGTGGATATTACGGCCATTCATTTCGGAATATCTCCATCCTCCCCGTGTACCCTCCCCCAAAAGTTGTAATCGTATTTTATGTAAAGAAACTTGGGATACATAAATACGCGAAAAATATTTTTCGGTTAAAAGGGGCCGATATTAAATTCCGCGAGGATGTTTTTTTCGAGACCTCCGAGGGTTTTATAAGTTTTGCGAACGGTAGCAAAACCGAACTTTGATCGCAAATCTGATGGTTATCGTCGATTCCAGACAACCTTCCATATGAAATATTTAATGAAAGGGATATATAAAGTTTTTTGATGTTATATTAATGATGAATTTATATTGGATGTCGTCTCCATCAGCGCACATAACCTTCGTATGCCTCATCCAAAAGTGAATAGTTTAGCTGCATGAGTTTCTATTTGATCGAGATCGCTTGTGTCTACATTAAAATAAAACTAGGTAGTCAGGATTTGACAGCTATAATGATTCTATTGATAGTAGGTATTGTCAAAACATCAGCGTTTGGCACTAACTGTCATCAGAATGAAAATATCTGTCAAATGCTGGCTAACTAGTTTTATATTAATGCAGACATTTTCTTAACACCCAGTATACCGCAAGCATTTTAGGTTTAAGACAATACAGACACTTTTTTTCGGAAATGTTTCCCATTTGTGTCCAACTTAGTTCCGGACACGTTATTTGACATTTGAATCAAACCAAAATTTACGATTCTATGAGGGGGCTTCTCCTAATTATACAGGGTGTCTCAACAGTGCAATACTTATTTTATGGTACTGTAATATTATTGTTAACAAAAAAATGGGAATATAGGCGGCCAATAGTATTATTCATATACAGGCTGTCTCAACAGTGCGATCTCGGAAGATTGTAACTCCGTTAATGAAGATAGTTTAAAACTGATTTCACTCATATATACAGAACGCCGCGGCGCAAATTTCTAAAATTATTAGCGTGTATACAGGGTGTTTCATAAGGTAGTACCTATCCAAACTTTGTTTTTTTTTTAAATGGAACAACCTATATTTCGGCACAATTTTAAATTCCTTGTTAAATTTTACGCCAATGAAACATAACATTACCTACACTAAACTTTATACTTTTTGATTTACCTATTGGCATTTTTATGGAAATACAGTAGTCTAAGGAAAACTGTATATCTCAATAACTCTTATTAATTTTATTTTGCGCGCTTCGATTATGATTAAGTAAGAAGCGTTCTATTATCATGATTACCCACCATATCCAAATTGTGTACATGGTGGTCATAATCTGCAGCTAAATAAAGCAAACAGTTTTTCCTAAGAAAGTTAATTTTTTACATGGAACACCCTGTATCTAATTCTTTTCCTTGAATTCTACGCATCGTTCTGTACAAAAGAGAACTAGTACATACACACTAGCGCTAAAATAAACCATTGCTCAGGTTACTAGTCTTCCTAATAAAAAAATCTGATGTGGCCAGGCACATGACTTTATCATACAATATATAAAATTAATAGTTTAGCTGCATGAGAATCTACCATCCGTACAAACATACTACTTGGTAGGTAATGGTAGCTAATGGCGGTGGTACAGTACGAAATTAGAGTATTTCTTACATATCGTGATAATGACATATATTAGTTTGCATGTACATAAACATGAGTCACTAGCATTTTTCTATTGGAAATACTATAATGGCGTCTGCTACCACTGCCATTATCACTAATGAAAACGCACCTTAAAAAGCTAATTCAAATTCTGACAGATTTATATTTGTTCATGACAGATCCCTATTACTTATTGTTTTTAGAATTAGATATAAAGACGGGTTGATATTTCTTATTAACAAACAATCAAATTGGTGACCTTATTTTATTTGAAATTTGTATTGTGTACTTTGCTGCACTAGAGCGGCACCGTTCCATAGCGGTTCTCCAACCTCCAACCGCTGTTTTCGAGTGTGACAGCACAAAAAATATTTGTCAAAATCCTGGCTACTATTTAGTTTCATATCAATGCAGATGCGACCGATCTCGATCAAATAGAATTTGCTCTTGTAGCTAAACTATTAATTTTACAAAAAAAAGTCATAGGCATAAATTATTAAAAATTTCCTCTACTTTAATTTATTATTTAACTATTTTGACGAAATTACAGAAATGGCGGCTCTTTTGCAAATCCTTGAAAAGGGCTTAGAATAAACTACCAGTTCCTCTGGACCCTTTTGAACCAAAAGCTTTTCAGCTCTAAGTTTGGTCATAAAACTTCTAAATATGAACTTTCGTCCCGATACCTTTAGTAGTTTCTCCGGAATCGTCGCCACAAAAATCGTTTACACACATACATACACACAGACACACACACACACACACACACACACACACACACACACACACAGACATTTTTTTGTACCTTGGTCAAAAATGTTCAGGGGACCCATAAAGACGTATTTCCGCTAAAATCTCAATTTTTTTTTCGGCACGATTACAATACTTTACATACTGCGTATGATAAAGTAAAAAGTTGAACATTGCAACCGTTGGTGATAGAAAGGTCTACCCACTACCAAATGATAGCTCTCGTTGAGTCTATCAAAAATATGTATAGTTTTACATGTCTAAGATTTACCATTTTCATGTTATGTGGTCCATTTCACTTATTTTTGCATTATTTGAAATACCGTAATTTCAGCACAACTCGGTAACCAGTAGAGACAGAGACTTTTCCTATGTAAATTTGTAATCAGCGCACCCATTTTAGTAAGATAGGAAAGGTTTCATGTTGATCCGCGTCCTTGTTTTTGAGATAGGTGTGCTACTTCAAAATTATTTTTTAAAATATGTGATTTCTTACAAAATTTTAGCCAGTCGGCAAAAACCCAAGTACCTTCAATCAAATTAAGGTTGTGGTTCTTGGTACAATTTTTGACGCTGATTACGCCGGTATAATTAGATTTTACTTATTTGGAACGGTTCGGCAGTTATTACGTTCCCAATTATCAAAAATTATGCTAAAAGCAACCATTTTACTATATAAGAAATTTTGAACGCAAACTGTGTCCGATCTAATGGACCGATGTTGACGGTTCAAACGGCATCGGATGGGAAATTGGCCGAGGAATTCATTTCTGAAAGCCACGTTGCTCTAAGGTGTGCGGTTCTCGAGAAAAACGCGATAAACCGCGGAAATTGTAGTTTCTCACTTTCTAGCCAAACCGTACACGCTACGGGAGTACCGACCTCACCGTTGAATTCAGGACATCCTAATGCATAAGCATGACTACATTAGAACGCTCTATCTCTCAAAAAGTTACAATTGTTTTTTCATTCTAAATTTGGCACTTTTAGATAGAAAAAAATTGAACATTGCAACCGTTGGTGATAGAAAGGTCTACCCACTACCAAATGATAGCTCTCGTTCAGTCTATCAAAAATATGTATAGTTTTACATGTCTAAGATTTACCATTTTCATGTTAAGTGGTCCATTTCACTTATTTTTGCATTATTTGAAATACTGAAATTTCAGCACAACTCGGTAACCAGTAGAGACAGAGACTTTTCCTATGTAAATTTGTAATCAGCGCACCCATTTTAGTAAGCTAGCAAAGGTTTCATGTTGATCCGCGTCCATGTTCTTGAGATAGGTGTGCTACTTCAAAATTATTTTTTAAAATATGTGATTTCTTACAAAATTTTAGCCAGTCGGCAAAAACCCAAGTACCTTCAATCAAATTAAGGTTGTGGCTCTTGGTACAATTTTTGACGCTGATTACGCCGGTATAATTAGATTTTACTTATTTGGAACGGTTCGGCAGTTATTACGTTCCCAATTATCAAAAATGATGCTAAAAACAACCATTTTACTATATAAGAAATTTGGAACGCAAACTGTGTCCGATCTAATCGACCGATGTTGACGGTTCAAACGGTATCGGATGGGAAATTGGCCGAGGAATTCATTTCTGAAAGCCGCGTTGCTCTAAGGTGTGCGGTTCTCGAGAAAAACGCGATAAACCGCGGGAATTGTAGTTTCTCACTTTCTAGCCAAACCGTACATGCTACGGGAGTACCGACCTCACCGTTGAATTCAGCACATCCCAATGCATAAGCATGACTACATTAGAACGCTCTATCTCTCAAAAAGTTACAATTGTTTTTTCATTCTAAATTTGGCACTTTTAGATAGAAAAAAATTGAACATTGCAACCGTTGGTGATAGAAAGGTCTACCCACTACCAAATGATAGCTCTCGTTGAGTCTATCAAAAATATGTATAGTTGTACATGTCTAAGATTTACCATTTTCATGTTAAGTGGTCCATTTCACTTATTTTTGCATTATTTGAAATACTGTAATTTCAGCACAACTCGGTAACCAGTAGAGACAGAGACTTTTCCTATGTAAATTTGTAATCAGCGCACCCATTTTAGTAAGCTAGCAAAGGTTTCATGTTGATCCGCGTCCATGTTCTTGAGATAGGTGTGCTACTTCCAAATTATTTTTTAATATATGTGATTTCTTAAAAAATTTTAGCCAGTCGGCTAAAACCCAAGTACCTTCAATCAAATTAAGGTTGTGGCTCTTGGTACAATTTTTGACGCTGATTACGCCGGTATAATTAGATTTTACTTATTTGGAACGGTTCGGCAGTTATTACGTTCCCAATTATCAGAAATGATGCTAAAAACAACCATTTTACTATATGAGAAATTTTGAACGCAAAATGTGTCCGATCTAATCGACCGATGTTGACTGTTCAAACGGTATCGGATGGGAAATTTGCCGAGGAATTCATTTCCGAAAGCCGCGTTGCTCTAAGGTGTGCGGTTCTCGAGAAAAACGCGATAAACCGCGGGAATTGTTGTTTCTCACTTTCTAGCCAAACCGTACACGCTACGGGAGTACCGACCTCACCGTTGAATTCAGCACATCCCAATGCATAAGCATGACTACATTAGAACGCTCTATCTCTCAAAAAGTTACAATTGTTTTTTCATTCTAAATTTAGCACTTTTAGATAGAAAAAAATTGAACATTGCAACCGTTGGTGATATAAAGGTCTACCCACTACCAAATGATAGCTCTCGTTGAGTCTATCAAAAATATGTATAGTTTTACATGTCTAAGATTTACCATTTTCATGTTATGTGGTTCATTTCACTTATTTTTGCATTTTTTGAAATACCGTAGTTTCAGCACAACTCGGTAACCAGTAGAGACAGAGACTTTTCCTATGTAAATTTGTAATCAGCGCACCCATTCTAGTAAGATAGCAAAGGTTTCATGTTGATCCGGGTCCTTGTTTTTGAGATAGGTGTGCTACTTCAAACTTAATTTTTAAAATATGTGATTTCTTACAAAATTTTAGCCAGTCGGCAAAAACCCAAGTACCTTCAATCAAATTAAGGTTGTGGCTCTTGATACAATTTTTGACGCTGATTACGCCGGTATAATTAGATTTTACTTATTTGGAACGGTTCGGCAGTTATTACGTTCCCAATTATCAAAAATGATGCAAAAAACAACCATTTTACTATATAAGAAATTTTGAACGCAAACTGTGTCCGATCTAATTGACCGATGTTGACGGTTCAAACGGTATCGGATGGGAAATTGGCCGAGGAATTCATTTCTGAAAGCCGCGTTGCTCTAAGGTGTGCGGTTCTCGAGAAAAACGCGATAAACCGCGGGAATTGTAGTTTCTCACTTTCTAGCCAAACCGTACATGCTACGGGAGTATCGACCTCACCGTTGAATTCAGCACATCCCAATGCATAAGCATGACTACATTAGAACGCTCTATCTCTCAAAAAGTTACAATTGTTTTTTCATTCTAAATTTGGCACTTTTAGATAGAAAAAAATTGAACATTGCAACCGTTGGTGATAGAAAGGTCTACCCACTACCAAATGATAGCTCTCGTTCAGTCTATCAAAAATATGTATAGTTTTACATGTCTAAGATTTACCATTTTCATGTTAAGTGGTCCATTTCACTTATTTTTGCATTATTTGAAATACTGAAATTTCAGCACAACTCGGTAACCAGTAGAGACAGAGACTTTTCCTATGTAAATTTGTAATCAGCGCACCCATTTTAGTAAGCTAGCAAAGGTTTCATGTTGATCCGCGTCCATGTTCTTGAGATAGGTGCGCTACTTCAAAATTATTTTTTAATATATGTGATTTCTTAAAAAATTTTAACCAGTCGGCTAAAACCCAAGTACCTTCAATCAAATTAAGGTTGTGGCTCTTGGTACAATTTTTGACGCTGATTACGCCGGTATAATTAGATTTTACTTATTTGGAACGGTTCGGCAGTTATTACGTTCCCAATTATCAGAAATGATGCTAAAAACAACCATTTTACTATATGAGAAATTTTGAACGCAAACTGTGTCCGATCTAATCGACCGATGTTGACGGTTCAAACGGTATCGGATGGGAAATTGGCCGAGGAATTCATTTCCGAAAGCCGCGTTGCTCTAAGGTGTGCGGTTCTCGAGAAAAACGCGATAAACCGCGGGAATTGTTGTTTCTCACTTTCTAGCCAAACCGTACACGCTACGGGAGTACCGACCTCACCGTTGAATTCAGCACATCCCAATGCATAAGCATGACTACATTAGAACGCTCTATCTCTCAAAAAGTTACAATTGTTTTTTCATTCTAAATTTGGCACTTTTAGATAGAAAAAAATTGAACATTGCAACCGTTGGTGATAGAAAGGTCTACCCACTACCAAATGATAGCTCTCGTTGAGTCTATCAAAAATATGTATAGTTTTACATGTCTAAGATTTACCATTTTCATGTTATGTGGTTCATTTCACTTATTTTTGCATTTTTTGAAATACCGTAATTTCAACACAACTCGGTAACCAGTAGAGACAGAGACTTTTCCTATATAAATTTGTAATCAGCGCACCCATTTTAGTAAGATAGCAAAGGTTTCATGTTGATCCGGGTCCTTGTTTTTGAGATAGGTGTGCTACTTCAAAATTATTTTTTAAAATATGTGATTTCTTACAAAATTTTAGCCAGTCGGCAAAAACCCAAGTACCTTCAATCAAATTAAGGTTGTGGCTCTTGGTACAATTTTTGACGCTGATTACGCCGGTATAATTAGATTTTACTTATTTGGAACGGTTCGGCAGCTATTACGTTCCCAATTATCAAAAATGATGCTAAAAACAACCATTTTACTATATAAGAAATTTGGAACGCAAACTGTGTCCGATCTAATCGACCGATGTTGACGGTTCAAACGGTATCGGATGGGAAATTGGCCGAGGAATTCATTTCTGAAAGCCGCGTTGCTGTAAGGTGTGCGGTTCTCGAGAAAAACGCGATAAACCGCGGGAATTGTAGTTTCTCACTTTCTAGCCAAACCGTACATGCTACGGGAGTACCGACCTCACCGTTGAATTCAGCACATCCCAATGCATAAGCATGACTACATTAGAACGCTCTATCTCTCAAAAAGTTACAATTGTTTTTTCATTCTAAATTTGGCACTTTTAGATAGAAAAAAATTTAACATTGCAACCGTTGGTGATAGAAAGGTCTACCCACTACCAAATGATAGCTCTCGTTGAGTCTATCAAAAATATGTATAGTTGTACATGTCTAAGATTTACCATTTTCATGTTAAGTGGTCCATTTCACTTATTTTTGCATTATTTGAAATACTGTAATTTCAGCACAACTCGGTAACCAGTAGAGACAGAGACTTTTCCTATGTAAATTTGTAATCAGCGCACCCATTTTAGTAAGCTAGCAAAGGTTTCATGTTGATCCGCGTCCATGTTCTTGAGATAGGTGTGCTACTTCAAAATTATTTTTTAATATGTGTGATTTCTTAAAAAATTTTAGCCAGTCGGCTAAAACCCAAGTACCTTCAATCAAATTAAGGTTGTGGCTCTTGGTACAATTTTTGACGCTGATTACGCCGGTATAATTAGATTTTACTTATTTGGAACGGTTCGGCAGTTATTACGTTCCCAATTATCAGAAATGATGCTAAAAACAACCATTTTACTATATGAGAAATTTTGAACGCAAACTGTGTCCGATCTAATCGACCGATGTTGACGGTTCAAACGGTATCGGATGGGAAATTGGCCAAGGAATTCATTTCCGAAAGCCGCGTTGCTCTAAGGTGTGCGGTTCTCGAGAAAAACGCGATAAACCGCGGGAATTGTTGTTTCTCACTTTCTAGCCAAACCGTACACGCTACGGGAGTACCGACCTCACCGTTGAATTCAGCACATCCCAATGCATAAGCATGACTACATTAGAACGCTCTATCTCTCAAAAAGTTACAATTGTTTTTTCATTCTATATTTAGCACTTTTAGATAGAAAAAAATTGAACATTGCAACCGTTGGTGATAGAAAGGTCTACCCACTACCAAATGATAGCTCTCGTTGAGTCTATCAAAAATATGTATAGTTTTACATGTCTAAGATTTACCATTTTCATGTTATGTGGTTCATTTCACTTATTTTTGCATTTTTTGAAATACCGTAATTTCAACACAACTCGGTAACCAGTAGAGACAGAGACTTTTCCTATGTAAATTTGTAATCAGCGCACCCATTTTAGTAAGATAGCAAAGGTTTCATGTTGATCCGGGTCCTTGTTTTTGAGATAGGTGTGCTACTTCAAAATTATTTTTTAAAATATGTGATTTCTTACAAAATTTTAGCCAGTCGGCAAAAACCCAAGTACCTTCAATCAAATTAAGGTTGTGGCTCTTGGTACAATTTTTGACGCTGATTACGCCGGTATAATTAGATTTTACTTATTTGGAACGGTTCGGCAGTTATTACGTTCCCAATTATCAAAAATGATGCTAAAAACAACCATTTTACTATATAAGAAATTTTGAACGCAAACTGTGTCCGATCTAATTGACCGATGTTGACGGTTCAAACGGTATCGGATGGGAAATTGGCCGAGGAATTCATTTCTGAAAGCCGCGTTGCTCTAAGGTGTGCGGTTCTCGAGAAAAACGCGATAAACCGCGGGAATTGTAGTTTCTCACTTTCTAGCCAAACCGTACATGCTACGGGAGTATCGACCTCACCGTTGAATTCAGCACATCCC
This sequence comes from Melinopterus prodromus, assembly GCA_964023965.1. NCBI lineage: Eukaryota > Metazoa > Arthropoda > Insecta > Coleoptera > Scarabaeidae > Melinopterus > Melinopterus prodromus. Next base: position 69,383,172 of record OZ030391.1, read on the forward strand.
AATGCATAAGCATGACTACATTAGAACGCTCTATCTCTCAAAAAGTTACAATTGTTTTTTCATTCTAAATTTGGCACTTTTAGATAGAAAAAAATTGAACATTGCAACCGTTGGTGATAGAAAGGTCTACCCACTACCAAATGATAGCTCTCGTTCAGTCTATCAAAAATATGTATAGTTTTACATGTCTAAGATTTACCATTTTCATGTTAAGTGGTCCATTTCACTTATTTTTGCATTATTTGAAATACTGAAATTTCAGCACAACTCGGTAACCAGTAGAGACAGAGACTTTTCCTATGTAAATTTGTAATCAGCGCACCCATTTTAGTAAGCTAGCAAAGGTTTCATGTTGATCCGCGTCCATGTTCTTGAGATAGGTGCGCTACTTCAAAATTATTTTTTAATATATGTGATTTCTTAAAAAATTTTAACCAGTCGGCTAAAACCCAAGTACCTTCAATCAAATTAAGGTTGTGGCTCTTGGTACAATTTTTGACGCTGATTACGCCGGTATAATTAGATTTTACTTATTTGGAACGGTTCGGCAGTTATTACGTTCCCAATTATCAGAAATGATGCTAAAAACAACCATTTTACTATATGAGAAATTTTGAACTCAAACTGTGTCCGACCTGATCGACCGATGTTGACGGTTCAAATGGTATCGGATGGGAAACTGGCCGAGGAATTCATTTCCGAAAGCCGCGTTGCTCTAAGGTGTGCGGTTCTCGAGAAAAACGCGATAAACCGCGGAAATTGTAGTTTCTCACATTCTAGCCAAATCGTACACGCTACGGGAGTACCGACCTCACCGTTGAATTCAGCACATCCCAATGCATAAGCATGACTACATTAGAACGCTCTATCCCTCACAAAGTTACAGTTGTTTTTTCATTCTAAATTTGGCACTTTTAGATAGAAAAAAATTGAACATTGCAACCGTTGGTGCAACCGTTAGAAAGGTCTACCCACTACCAAATGATAGCTCTCGTTGAGTCTATCAAAAATATGTATAGTTTTACATGTCTAAGATTTACCATTTTCATGTTAAGTGGTCCATTTCACTTATTTTTGCATTATTTGAAATACCGTAATTTCAGCACAACTCGGTAACCAGTAGAGACAGAGACTTTTCCTATGTAAATTTGTAATCAGCGCACCCATTTTAGTAAGCTAGCAAAGGTTTCATGTTGATCCGCGTCCTTGTTCTTGAGATAGGTGTGCTACTTCAAAATTATGTTTTAAAATATCTGATTTCTTACAAAATTTTAGCCAGTCAGCAAAAACCCAAGTACCTTCAATCAAATTAAGGTTGTGGCTCTTGGTACAATTTTTGACGCTGATTACGCCGGTATAATTAGATTTTACTTATTTGGAACGGTTCGGCAGTTATTACGTTCCCAATTATCAGAAATGATGCTAAAAACAACCATTTTACTATATGAGAAATTTTGAACGCAAACTGTGTCCGATCTAATCGACCGATGTTGACGGTTCAAACGGTATCGGATGGGAAATTGGCCGAGGAATTCATTTCCGAAAGCCGCGTTGCTCTAAGGTGTGCGGTTCTCGAGAAAAACGCGATAAACCGCGGGAATTGTAGTTTCTCACTTTCTAGCCAAACTGTACATGCTACGGGAGTACCGACCTCACCGTTGAATTCAGCACATCCCAATGCATAAGCATGACTACATTAGAACGCTCTATCTCTCAAAAAGTTACAATTGTTTTTTCATTCTAAATTTAGCACTTTTAGATAGAAAAAAATTTAACATTGCAACCGTTGGTGATAGAAAGGTCTACCCACTACCAAATGATAGCTCTCGTTGAGTCTACCAAAAATATGTTTAGTTTTACATGTCTAAGATTTACCATTTTCATGTTATGTGGTTCATTTCACTTATTTTTGCATTTTTTGAAATACCGTAATTTCAGCACAACTCGGTAACCAGTAGAGACAGAGACTTTTCCTATGTAAATTTGTAATCAGCGCACCCATTTTAGTAAGATAGCAAAGGTTTCATGTTGATCCGGGTCCTTGTTTTTGAGATAGGTGTGCTACTTCAAAATTATTTTTTAAAATATGTGATTTCTTACAAAATTTTAGCCAGTCGGCAAAAACCCAAGTACCTTCAATCAAATTAAGGTTGTGGCTCTTGGCACAATTTTTGACGCTGATTACGCCGGTATAATTAGATTTTACTTATTTGGAACGGTTCGGCAGTTATTACGTTCCCAATTATCAGAAATGATGCTAAAAACAACCATTTTACTATACGAGAAATTTTGAACGCAAACTGTGTCCGATCTAATCGACCGATGTTGACGGTTCAAACGGTATCGGATGGGAAATTGGCCGAGGAATTCATTTCTGAAAGCCGCGTTGCTCTAAGGTGTGCGGTTCTCGAGAAAAACACGATAAACCGCGGAAATTCTAGCCAAACCGTACACGCTACGGGAGTACCGACCTCACCGTTGAATTCAGCACTTCCCAATGCATAAGCATGACTACATTAGAACGCTCTATCTCTCAAAAAGTTAAAATTGCTTTTTCAAAAATGATGCTAAAAACAACCATTTTACTATATAAGAAATTTTGAACGCAAACTGTGTCCGATCTAATCGACCGATGTTGACGGTTCAAACGGTATCGGATGGGAAATTGGCCGAGGAATTCATTTCTGAAAGCCGCGTTGCTCTAAGGTGTGCGGTTCTCGAGAAAAACACGATAAACCGCGGAAATTCTAGCCAAACCGTACACGCTACGGGAGTACCGACCTCACCGTTGAATTCAGCACTTCCCAATGCATAAGCATGACTACATTAGAACGCTCTATCTCTCAAAAAGTTAAAATTGCTTTTTCAAAAATGATGCTAAAAACAACCATTTTACTATATAAGAAATTTTGAACGCAAACTGTGTCCGATCTAATCGACCGATGTTGACGGTTCAAACGGTATCGGATGGGAAATTGGCCGAGGAATTCATTTCCGAAAGCCGCGTTGCTCTAAGGTGTGCGGTTCTCGAGAAAAACGCGATAAACCGCGGGAATTGTAGTTTCTCACTTTCTAGCCAAACTGTACATGCTACGGGAGTACCGACCTCACCGTTGAATTCAGCACATCCCAATGCATAAGCATGACTACATTAGAACGCTCTATCTCTCAAAAAGTTACAATTGTTTTTTCATTCTAAATTTGGCTCTTTTAGATAGAAAAAAATTTAACATTGCAACCGTTGGTGATAGAAAGGTCTACCCACTACCAAATGATAGCTCTCGTTGAGTCTATCAAAAATATGTATAGTTTTACATGTCTAAAATTTACCATTTTCATGTTAAGTGGTCCATTTCACTTATTTCTGCATTATTTGAAATACTGTAATTTCAGCACAACTCGGTAACCAGTAGAGACAGAGACTTTTCCTATGTAAATTTGTAATCAGCGCACCCATTTTAGTAAGCTAGCAAAGGTTTCATGTTGATCCGCGTCCTTGTTCTTGAGATAGGTGTGCTACTTCAAGATTATTTTTTAAAATATGTGATTTCTTACAAAATTTTAGCCAGTCGGCAAAAACCCAAGTACCTTGAATCAAATTAAGGTTGTGGCTCTTGGTACAATTTTTGACGCTGATTACGCCGGTATAATTAGATTTTACTTATTTGGAACGGTTCGGCAGTTATTACGTTCCCAATTATCAGAAATGATGCTTAAAACAACCATTTTACTATATGAGAAATTTTGAACGCAAACTGTGTCCGATCTAATCGACCGATGTTGACGGTTCAAACGGTATCGGATGGGAAATTGGCCGAGGAATTCACTTCCGAAAGCCGCGTTGCTCTAAGGTGTGCGGTTCTCGAGAAAAACGCGATAAACCGCGGGAATTGTTGTTTCTCACTTTCTAGCCAAACCGTACACGCTACGGGAGTACCGACCTCACCGTTGAATTCAGCACATCCCAATGCATAAGCATGACTACATTAGAACGCTCTATCTCTCAAAAAGTTACAATTGTTTTTTCATTCTAAATTTAGCACTTTTAGATAGAAAAAAATTTAACATTGCAACCGTTGGTGATAGAAAGGTCTACCCACTACCAAATCATAGCTCTCGTTGAGTCTATCAAAAATATGTATAGTTTTACATGTCTAAGATTTACCATTTTCAAGTTATGTGGTCCATTGCACTTATTTTTGCATTATTTGAAATACCGTAATTTCAGCACTACTCGGTAACCAGTAGAGACAGAGACTTTTCCTATGTAAATTTGTAATCAGCGCACCAATTTTAGTAAGATAGCAAAGGTTTCATGTTGATCCGCGTCCTTGTTTTTGAGATAGGTGTGCTACTTCAAAATTATTTTTTAAAATATGTGATTTCTTACAAAATTTTAGCCAGTCGGCAAAAACTCAAGTACCTTCAATCACATTAAGGTTGTGGCTCTTGGTACAACTTTTGACGCTGATTACGCCGGTATAATTAGATTTTACTTATTTGGAACGGTTCGGCAGTTATTACGTTCCCAATTATCAGAAATGATGCTAAAAACAAGCATTTTACTATATGAGAAATTTTGAACGCAAACTGTGTCCGATCTAATCGACCGATGTTGACGGTTCAAACGGTATCGGATGGGAAATTGGCCGAGGAATTTATTTCCGAAAGCCGCGTTGCTCTAAGGTGTGCGGTTCTCGAGAAAAACGCGATAAACCGCGGGAATTGTAGTTTCTCACTTTCTAGCCAAACCGTACACGCTACGGGAGTACCGACCTCACCGTTGAATTCAGCACATCCCAATGCATAAGCATGACTACATTAGAACGCTCTATCTCTCAAAAAGTTACAATTGTTTTTTCATTCTAAATTTAGCACTTTTAGATAGAAAAAAGTTGAACATTGCAACCGTTGGTGATGGAAAGGTCTACCCACTACCAAATGATAGCTCTCGTTGAGTCTACCAAAAATATGTTTAGTTTTACATGTCTAAGATTTACCATTTTCATGTTATGTGGTTCATTTCACTTCCTTTTGCATTTTTTGAAATACCGTAATTTCAGCACAACTCGGTAACCAGTAGAGACAGAGACTTTTCCTATGTAAATTTGTAATCAGCGCACCCATTTTAGTAAGATAGCAAAGGTTTCATGTTGATCCGGGTCCTTGTTTTTGAGATAGGTGTGCTACTTCAAAATTATTTTTTAAAATATGTGATTTCTTACAAAATTTTAGCCAGTCGGCAAAAACCCAAGTACCTTCAATCAAATTAAGGTTGTGGCTCTTGGCACAATTTTTGACGCTGATTACGCCGGTATAATTAGATTTTACTTATTTGGAACGGTTCGGCAGTTATTACGTTCCCAATTATCAGAAATGATGCTAAAAACAACCATTTTACTATACGAGAAATTTTGAACGCAAACTGTGTCCGATCTAATCGACCGATGTTGACGGTTCAAACGGTATCGGATGGGAAATTGGCCGAGGAATTCATTTCTGAAAGCCGCGTTGCTCTAAGGTGTGCGGTTCTCGAGAAAAACACGATAAACCGCGGAAATTGTAGTTTCTCACTTTCTAGCCAAACCGTACACGCTACGGGAGTACCGACCTCACCGTTGAATTCAGCACTTCCCAATGCATAAGCATGACTACATTAGAACGCTCTATCTCTCAAAAAGTTAAAATTGCTTTTTCAAAAATGATGCTAAAAACAACCATTTTACTATATAAGAAATTTTGAACGCAAACTGTGTCCGATCTAATCGACCGATGTTGACGGTTCAAACGGTATCGGATGGGAAATTGGCCGAGGAATTCATTTCCGAAAGCCGCGTTGCTCTAAGGTGTGCGGTTCTCGAGAAAAACGCGATAAACCGCGGGAATTGTAGTTTCTCACTTTCTAGCCAAACTGTACATGCTACGGGAGTACCGACCTCACCGTTGAATTCAGCACATCCCAATGCATAAGCATGACTACATTAGAACGCTCTATCTCTCAAAAAGTTACAATTGTTTTTTCATTCTAAATTTGGCTCTTTTAGATAGAAAAAAATTTAACATTGCAACCGTTGGTGATAGAAAGGTCTACCCACTACCAAATGATAGCTCTCGTTGAGTCTATCAAAAATATGTATAGTTTTACATGTCTAAGATTTACCATTTTCATGTGAAGTGGTCCATTTCACTTATTTCTGCATTATTTGAAATACCGTAATTTCAGCACAACTCGGTAACCAGTAGAGACAGAGACTTTTCCTATGTAAATTTGTAATCAGCGCACCCATTTTAGTAAGATAGCAAAGGTTTCATGTTGATCCGGGTCCTTGTTTTTGAGATAGGTGTGCTACTTCAAAATTATTTTTTAAAATATGTGATTTCTTACAAAATTTTAGCCAGTCGGCAAAAACCCAAGTACCTTCAATCAAATTAAGGTTGTGGTTCTTGGCACAATTTTTGACGCTGATTACGCCGGTATAATTAGATTTTACTTATTTGGAACGGTTCGGCAGTTATTACGTTCCCAATTATCAGAAATGATGCTAAAAACAACCATTTTACTATACGAGAAATTTTGAACGCAAACTGTGTCCGATCTAATCGACCGATGTTGACGGTTCAAACGGTATCGGATGGGAAATTGGCCGAGGAATTCATTTCTGAAAGCCGCGTTGCTCTAAGGTGTGCGGTTCTCGAGAAAAACACGATAAACCGCGGAAATTGTAGTTTCTCACTTTCTAGCCAAACCGTACACGCTACGGGAGTACCGACCTCACCGTTGAATTCAGCACTTCCCAATGCATAAGCATGACTACATTAGAACGCTCTATCTCTCAAAAAGTTAAAATTGCTTTTTCAAAAATGATGCTAAAAACAACCATTTTACTATATAAGAAATTTTGAACGCAAACTGTGTCCGATCTAATCGACCGATGTTGACGGTTCAAACGGTATCGGATGGGAAATTGGCCGAGGAATTCATTTCCGAAAGCCGAGTTGCTCTAAGGTGTGCGGTTCTCGAGAAAAACGCGATAAACCGCGGGAATTGTAGTTTCTCACTTTCTAGCCAAACTGTACATGCTACGGGAGTACCGACCTCACCGTTGAATTCAGCACATCCCAATGCATAAGCATGACTACATTAGAACGCTCTATCTCTCAGAAAGTTACAATTGTTTTTTCATTCTAAATTTGGCTCTTTTAGATAGAAAAAAATTTAACATTGCAACCGTTGGTGATAGAAAGGTCTACCCACTACCAAATGATAGCTCTCGTTGAGTCTATCAAAAATATGTATAGTTTTACATGTCTAAGATTTACCATTTTCATGTTAAGTGGTCCATTTCACTTATTTCTGCATTATTTGAAATACTGTAATTTCAGCACAACTCGGTAACCAGTAGAGACAGAGACTTTTCCTATGTAAATTTGTAATCAGCGCACCCATTTTAGTAAGCTAGCAAAGGTTTCATGTTGATCCGCGTCCTTGTTCTTGAGATAGGTGTGCTACTTCAAGATTATTTTTTAAAATATGTGATTTCTTACAAAATTTTAGCCAGTCGGCAAAAACCCAAGTACCTTCAATCAAATTAAGGTTGTGGCTCTTGGTACAATTTTTGACGCTGATTACGCCGGTATAATTAGATTTTACTTATTTGGAACGGTTCGGCAGTTATTACGTTCCCAATTATCAGAAATGATGCTAAAAACAACCATTTTACTATATGAGAAATTTTGAACGCAAACTGTGTCCGATCTAATCGACCGATGTTGACGGTTCAAACGGTATCGGATGTGAAATTGGCCGAGGAATTCATTTCCGAAAGCCGCGTTGCTCTAAGGTGTGCGGTTCTCGAGAAAAACGCGATAAACCGCGGGAATTGTTGTTTCTCACTTTCTAGTCAAACCGTACACGCTACGGGAGTACCGACCTCACCGTTGAATTCAGCACATCCCAATGCATAAGCATGACTACATTAGAACGCTCTATCTCTCAAAAAGTTACAATTGTTTTTTCATTCTAAATTTAGCACTTTTAGATAGAAAAAAATTTAACATTGCAACCGTTGGTGATAGAAAGGTCTACCCACTACCAAATCATAGCTCTCGTTGAGTCTATCGAAAATATGTATAGTTTTACATGTCTAAGATTTACCATTTTCAAGTTATGTGGTCCATTGCACTTATTTTTGCATTATTTGAAATACCGTAATTTCAGCACTACTCGGTAACCAGTAGAGACAGAGACTTTTCCTATGTAAATTTGTAATCAGCGCACCAATTTTAGTAAGATAGCAAAGGTTTCATGTTGATCCGCGTCCTTGTTTTTGAGATAGGTGTGCTACTTCAAAATTATTTTTTAAAATATGTGATTTCTTACAAAATTTTAGCCAGTCGGCAAAAACTCAAGTACCTTCAATCACATTAAGGTTGTGGCTCTTGGTACAATTTTTGACGCTGATTACGCCGGTATAATTAGATTTTACTTATTTGGAACGGTTCGGCAGTTATTACGTTCCCAATTATCAGAAATGATGCTAAAAACAACCATTTTACTATATGAGAAATTTTGAACGCAAACTGTGTCCGATCTAATCGACCGATGTTGACGGTTCAAACGGTATCGGATGGGAAATTGGCCGAGGAATTTATTTCCGAAAGCCGCGTTGCTCTAAGGTGTGCGGTTCTCGAGAAAAACGCGATAAACCGCGGGAATTGTAGTTTCTCACTTTCTAGCCAAACCGTACACGCTACGGGAGTACCGACCTCACCGTTGAATTCAGCACATCCCAATGCATAAGCATGACTACATTAGAACGCTCTATCTCTCAAAAAGTTACAATTGTTTTTTCATTCTAAATTTAGCACTTTTAGATAGAAAAAACTTGAACATTGCAACCGTTGGTGATGGAAAGGTCTACCCACTACCAAATGATAGCTCTCGTTGAGTCTATCAAGAATATGTATAGTTTTACATGTCTAAGATTTACCATTTTCATGTGATGTGGTCCATTTCACTTATTTTTGCATTATTTGAAATACCGTAATTTGAGCACAACTCGGTAACCAGTAGAGAAAGCGACTTTTCCTATGTAAATTTGTAATCAGCGCACCAATTTTAGTAAGATAGCAAAGGTTTCATGTTGATCCGCGTCCTTGTTCTTGAGATAGGTGTGCTACTTCAAAATTATTTTTTAAAATATGTGATTTCTTACAAAATTTTAGCCAGTCGGCAAAAACCCAAGTACCTTCAATCAAATTAAGGTTGTGGCTCTTGGTACAATTTTTGACGCTGATTACGCCGGTATAATTAGATTTTACTTATTTGGAACGGTTCGGCAGTTATTACGTTCCCAATTATCAGAAATGATGCTAAAACTACCATTATACTATATGAGAAATTTTGAACGCAAACTGTGTCCGATCTAATCGACGGATGTTGACGGTTCAAACGGTATCGGATGGGAAATTGGCCGAGGAATTCATTTCCGAAAGCCGCGTTGCTCTAAGGTGTGCGGTTCTCGAGAAAAACGCGATAAACCGCGGGAATTGTAGTTTCTCACTTTCTAGCCAAAGCGTACACGCTACGGGAGTACCGACCTCACCGTTGAATTCAGCACATCCCAATGCATAAGCATGACTACATTAGAATGCTCTATCTCTCAAAAAGTTACAATTGTTTTTTCATTCTAAATTTGGCACTTTTAGATAGAAAAAAATTGAACATTGCAACCGTTGGTGATAGAAAGGTCTACCCACTACCAAATGATAGCTCTCGTTGAGTCTATCAAAAATATGTATAGTTTTACATGTCTAAGATTTACCATTTTCATGTTAAGTGGTCCATTTCACTTATTTTTGCATTATTTGAAATACTGTAATTTCAGCACATCTCGGTAACCAGTAGAGACAGAGACTCTTCCTATGTAAATTTGTAATCAGCGCACCCATTTTAGTAAGCTAGCAAAGGTTTCATGTTGATCCGCGTCCTTGTTCTTGAGATAGGTGTGCTACTTCAAAATTATTTTTTAAAATATGTGATTTCTTACAAAATTTTAGCCAGTCGGCAAAAACCCAAGTACCTTCAATCAAATTAAGGTTGTGGTTCTTGGTACAATTTTTGACGCTGATTACGCCGGTATAATTAGATTTTACTTATTTGGAACGGTTCGGCAGTTATTACGTTCCCAATTATCAAAAATGATGCTAAAAACAACCATTTTACTATATAAGAAATTTTGAACGCAAACTGTGTCCGATCTAGTCGACCGATCTGGACGGTTCAAACGGTATCGGATGGGAAATTGGCCGAGGAATTCATTTCCGAAAGCCGCGTTGCTCTAAGGTGGGCGGTTCTCGAGAAAAACGCGATAAACCGCGGGAATTGTAGTTTCTCACTTTCTAGCCAAACCGTACATGCTACGGGAGTACCGACCTCACCGTTGAATTCAGCACATCCCAATGCATAAGCATGACTACATTAGAACGCTCTATCTCTCAAAAAGTTACAATTGTTTTTTCATTCTAAATTTAGCACTTTTAGATAAAAAAAAGTTGAACATTGCAACCGTTGGTGATGGAAAGGTCTACCCACTACCAAATGATAGCTCTCGTTGAGTCTATCAAAAATATGTATAGTTTTACATGTCTAAGATTTACCATTTTCATGTTATGTGGTCCATTTCACTTATTTTTGCATTATTTGAAATACCGTAATTTTAGCACAACTCGGTAACCAGTAGAGAAAGAGACTTTTCCTATGTAAATTTGTAATCAGCGCACCAATTTTAGTAAGATAGCAAAGGTTTCATGTTGATCCGCGTCCTTGTTTTTGAGATAGGTGTGCTACTTCAAAATTATTTTTTAAAATATGTGATTTCTTACAAAATTTTAGCCAGTCGGCAAAAACCCAAGTACCTTCAATCAAATTAAGGTTGTGGCTCTTGGTACAATTTTTGACGCTGATTACGCCGGTATAATTAGATTTTACTTATTTGGAACGGTTCGGCAGTTATTACGTTCCCAATTATCAGAAATGATGCTAAAAACAACCATTTTACTATATAAGAAATTTTTTACGCAAACTGTGTCCGATCTAATCGACCGATGTTGACGGTCCAAACGGTATCGGATGGGAAAGTGGCCGAGGAATTCATTTCCGAAAGCCGCGTTGCTCTAAGGTGTGCGGTTCTCGAGAAAAACGCGATAAACCGCGGGAATTGTAGTTTCTCACTTTCTAGCCAAACCGTACATGCTACGGGAGTACCGACCTCACCGTTGAATTCAGCACATCCCAATGCATAAGCATGACTACATTAGAACGCTCTATCTCTCAAAAAGTTACAATTGTTTTTCATTCTAAATTTGGCACTTTTAGATAGAAAAAAATTTAACATTGCAACCGTTGGTGATAGAAAGGTCTACCCACTACCAAATGATAGCTCTCGTTGAGTCTATCAAAAATATGTATAGTTTTACATGTCTAAGATTTACCATTTTCATGTTAAGTGGTCCATTTCACTTATTTTTGCATTATTTGAAATACTGTAATTTCAGCACAACTCGGTAACCAGTAGAGACAGAGACTTTTCCTATGTAAATTTGTAATCAGCGCACCCATTTTAGTAAGCTAGCAAAGGTTTCATGTTGATCCGCGTCCTTGTTCTTGAGATAGGTGTGCTACTTCAAAATTATTTTTTAAAATATGTGATTTCTTACAAAATTTTAGCCAGTCGGCAAAAACCCAAGTACCTTCAATCAAATTAAGGTTGTGGTTCTTGGTACAATTTTTGACGCTGATTACGCCGGTATAATTAGATTTTACTTATTTGTAACGGTTCGGCAGTTATTACGTTCCCAATTATCAAAAATGATGCTAAAAACAACCATTTTACTATATGAGAAATTTTGAACGCAAACTGTGTCCGATCTAATTGACCGATGTTGACGGTTCAAACGGTATCGGATGGGAAATTGGCCGAGGAATTCATTTCTGAAAGCCGCGTTGCTCTAAGGTGTGCGGTTCTCGAGAAAAACACGATAAACCGCGGAAATTGTAGTTTCTCACTTTCTAGCCAAACCGTACACGCTACGGGAGTACCGACCTCACCGTTGAATTCAGCACATCCCAATGCATAAGCATGACTACATTAGAACGCTCTATCTCTCAAAAAGTTACAATTGCTTTTACATTCTAAATTTAGCACTTTTAGATAGAAAAAAGTTGAACATTGCAACCGTTGGTGATGGAAAGGTCTACCCACCACCAAATGATAGCTCTCGTTGAGTCTATCAAAAATATTTATAGTTTTACATGTCTAAGATTTACCATTTTCATGTTATGTGGTCCATTTCACTTATTTTTGCATTATTTGAAATACCGTAATTTGAGCACAACTCGGTAACCAGTAGAGAAAGAGACTTTTCCTATGTAAATTTGTAATCAGCGCACCAATTTTAGTAAGATAGCAAAGGTTTCATGTTGATCCGCGTCCTTGTTCTTGAGATAGGTGTGCTACTTCAAAATTATTTTTTAAAATATGTGATTTCTTACAAAATTTTAGCCAGTCGGCAAAAACCCAAGTACCTTCAATCAAATTAAGGTTGTGGTTCTTGGTACAATTTTTGACGCTGATTACGCCGGTATAATTAGATTTTACTTATTTGTAACGGTTCGGCAGTTATTACGTTCCCAATTATCAAAAATGATGCTAAAAACAACCATTTTACTATATAAGAAATTTTGAACGCAAACTGTGTCCGATCTAATCGACCGATGTTGACGGTTCAAACGGTATCGGATGGGAAATTGGCCGAGGAATTCATTTCCGAAAGCCGCGTTGCTCTAAGGTGTGCGGTTCTCGAGAAAAACGCGATAAACCGCGGGAATTGTAGTTTCTCACTTTCTAGCCAAACCGTACATGCTACGGGAGTACCGACCTCACCGTTGAATTCAGCACATCCCAATGCATAAGCATGACTACATTAGAATGCTCTATCTCTCAAAAAGTTACAATTGCTTTTTCATTCTAAATTTAGCACTTTTAGATAGAAAAAAGTTGAACATTGCAACCGTTGGTGATGGAAAGGTCTACCCACTACCAAATGATAGCTCTCGTTGAGTCTATCAAAAATATGTATAGTTTTACATGTCTAAGATTTACCATTTTCATGTTATGTGGTCCATTTCACTTATTTTTGCATTATTTGAAACACCGTAATTTGAGCACAACTCGGTAACCAGTAGAGAAAGAGACTGTTCCTATGTAAATTTGTAATCAGCGCACCAATTTTAGTAAGATAGCAAAGGTTTCATGTTGATCCGCGTCCTTGTTCTTGAGATAGGTGTGCAACTTCAAAATTATTTTTTAAAATATGTGATTTCTTACAAAATTTTAGCCAGTCGGCAAAAACCCAAGTACCTTCAATCAAATTAAGGTTGTGGTTCTTGGTACAATTTTTGACGCTGATTACGCCGGTATAATTAGATTTTACTTATTTGGAACGGTTCGGCAGTTATTACGTTCCCAATTATCAAAAATGATGCTAAAAACAACCATTTTACTATATAAGAAATTTTGAACGCAAACTGTGTCCGATCTAGTCGACCGATCTTGACGGTTCAAACGGTATCGGATGGGAAATTGGCCGAGGAATTCATTTCCGAAAGCCGCGTTGCTCTAAGGTGTGCGGTTCTTGAGAAAAACGCGATAAACCGCGGGAATTGTAGTTTCTCACTTTCTAGCCAAACCGTACATGCTACGGGAGTACCGACCTCACCGTTGAATTCAGCACATCCCAATGCATAAGCATGACTACATTAGAACGCTCTATCTCTCAAAAAGTTACAATTGTTTTTTCATTCTAAATTTAGCACTTTTAGATAAAAAAAAGTTGAACATTGCAACCGTTGGTGATGGAAAGGTCTACCCACTACCAAATGATAGCTCTCGTTGAGTCTATCAAAAATATGTATAGTTTTACATGTCTAAGATTTACCATTTTCATGTTATGTGGTCCATTTCACTTATTTTTGCATTATTTGAAATACCGTAATTTTAGCACAACTCGGTAACCAGTAGAGAAAGAGACTTTTCCTATGTAAATTTGTAATCAGCGCACCAATTTTAGTAAGATAGCAAAGGTTTCATGTTGATCCGCGTCCTTGTTTTTGAGATAGGTGTGCTACTTCAAAATTATTTTTTAAAATATGTGATTTCTTACAAAATTTTAGCCAGTCGGCAAAAACCCAAGTACCTTCAATCAAATTAAGGTTGTGGCTCTTGGTACAATTTTTGACGCTGATTACGCCGGTATAATTAGATTTTACTTATTTGGAACGGTTCGGCAGTTATTACGTTCCCAATTATCAGAAATGATGCTAAAAACAACCATTTTACTATATAAGAAATTTTGAACGCAAACTGTGTCCGATCTAATCGACCGATGTTGACGGTCCAAACGGTATCGGATGGGAAAGTGGCCGAGGAATTCATTTCCGAAAGCCGCGTTGCTCTAAGGTGTGCGGTTCTCGAGAAAAACGCGATAAACCGCGGGAATTGTAGTTTCTCACTTTCTAGCCAAACCGTACATGCTACGGGAGTACCGACCTCACCGTTGAATTCAGCACATCCCAATGCATAAGCATGACTACATTAGAACGCTCTATCTCTCAAAAAGTTACAATTGTTTTTTCATTCTAAATTTAGCACTTTTAGATAGAAAAAAGTTGAACATTGCAACCGTTGGTGATGGAAAGGTCTACCCACTACCAAATGATAGCTCTCGTTGAGTCTATCAAAAATATGTATAGTTTTACATGTCTAAGATTTACCATTTTCATGTTATGTGGTCCATTTCACTTATTTTTGCATTATTTGAAATACCGTAATTTTAGCACAACTCGGTAACCAGTAGAGAAAGAGACTTTTCCTATGTAAATTTGTAATCAGCGCACCAATTTTAGTAAGATAGCAAAGGTTTCATGTTGATCCGGGTCCTTGTTTTTGAGATAGGTGTGCTACTTCAAAATTATTTTTTAAAATATGTGATTTCTTACAAAATTTTAGCCAGTCGGCAAAAACCCAAGTACCTTCAATCAAATTAAGGTTGTGGCTCTTGGTACAATTTTTGACGCTGATTACGCCGGTATAATTAGATTTTACTTATTTGGAACGGTTCGGCAGTTATTACGTTCCCAATTATCAGAAATGATGCTAAAAACAACCATTTTACTATATAAGAAATTTTGAACGCAAACTGTGTCCGATCTAATCGACCGATGTTGACGGTCCAAACGGTATCGGATGGGAAAGTGGCCGAGGAATTCATTTCCGAAAGCCGCGTTGCTCTAAGGTGTGCGGTTCTCGAGAAAAACGCGATAAACCGCGGGAATTGTAGTTTCTCACTTTCTAGCCAAACCGTACATGCTACGGGAGTACCGACCTCACCGTTGAATTCAGCACATCCCAATGCATAAGCATGACTACATTAGAACGCTCTATCTCTCAAAAAGTTACAATTGTTTTTCATTCTAAATTTGGCACTTTTAGATAGAAAAAAATTTAACATTGCAACCGTTGGTGATAGAAAGGTCTACCCACTACCAAATGATAGCTCTCGTTGAGTCTATCAAAAATATGTATAGTTTTACATGTCTAAGATTTACCATTTTCATGTTAAGTGGTCCATTTCACTTATTTTTGCATTATTTGAAATACTGTAATTTCAGCACAACTCGGTAACCAGTAGAGACAGAGACTTTTCCTATGTAAATTTGTAATCAGCGCACCCATTTTAGTAAGCTAGCAAAGGTTTCATGTTGATCCGCGTCCTTGTTCTTGAGATAGGTGTGCTACTTCAAAATTATTTTTTAAAATATGTGATTTCTTACAAAATTTTAGCCAGTCGGCAAAAACCCAAGTACCTTCAATCAAATTAAGGTTGTGGTTCTTGGTACAATTTTTGACGCTGATTACGCCGGTATAATTAGATTTTACTTATTTGTAACGGTTCGGCAGTTATTACGTTCCCAATTATCAAAAATGATGCTAAAAACAACCATTTTACTATATGAGAAATTTTGAACGCAAACTGTGTCCGATCTAATTGACCGATGTTGACGGTTCAAACGGTATCGGATGGGAAATTGGCCGAGGAATTCATTTCTGAAAGCCGCGTTGCTCTAAGGTGTGCGGTTCTCGAGAAAAACACGATAAACCGCGGAAATTGTAGTTTCTCACTTTCTAGCCAAACCGTACACGCTACGGGAGTACCGACCTCACCGTTGAATTCAGCACATCCCAATGCATAAGCATGACTACATTAGAACGCTCTATCTCTCAAAAAGTTACAATTGCTTTTACATTCTAAATTTAGCACTTTTAGATAGAAAAAAGTTGAACATTGCAACCGTTGGTGATGGAAAGGTCTACCCACCACCAAATGATAGCTCTCGTTGAGTCTATCAAAAATATTTATAGTTTTACATGTCTAAGATTTACCATTTTCATGTTATGTGGTCCATTTCACTTATTTTTGCATTATTTGAAATACCGTAATTTGAGCACAACTCGGTAACCAGTAGAGAAAGAGACTTTTCCTATGTAAATTTGTAATCAGCGCACCAATTTTAGTAAGATAGCAAAGGTTTCATGTTGATCCGCGTCCTTGTTCTTGAGATAGGTGTGCTACTTCAAAATTATTTTTTAAAATATGTGATTTCTTACAAAATTTTAGCCAGTCGGCAAAAACCCAAGTACCTTCAATCAAATTAAGGTTGTGGTTCTTGGTACAATTTTTGACGCTGATTACGCCGGTATAATTAGATTTTACTTATTTGTAACGGTTCGGCAGTTATTACGTTCCCAATTATCAAAAATGATGCTAAAAACAACCATTTTACTATATAAGAAATTTTGAACGCAAACTGTGTCCGATCTAATCGACCGATGTTGACGGTTCAAACGGTATCGGATGGGAAATTGGCCGAGGAATTCATTTCCGAAAGCCGCGTTGCTCTAAGGTGTGCGGTTCTCGAGAAAAACGCGATAAACCGCGGGAATTGTAGTTTCTCACTTTCTAGCCAAACCGTACATGCTACGGGAGTACCGACCTCACCGTTGAATTCAGCACATCCCAATGCATAAGCATGACTACATTAGAATGCTCTATCTCTCAAAAAGTTACAATTGCTTTTTCATTCTAAATTTAGCACTTTTAGATAGAAAAAAGTTGAACATTGCAACCGTTGGTGATGGAAAGGTCTACCCACTACCAAATGATAGCTCTCGTTGAGTCTATCAAAAATATGTATAGTTTTACATGTCTAAGATTTACCATTTTCATGTTATGTGGTCCATTTCACTTATTTTTGCATTATTTGAAACACCGTAATTTGAGCACAACTCGGTAACCAGTAGAGAAAGAGACTGTTCCTATGTAAATTTGTAATCAGCGCACCAATTTTAGTAAGATAGCAAAGGTTTCATGTTGATCCGCGTCCTTGTTCTTGAGATAGGTGTGCAACTTCAAAATTATTTTTTAAAATATGTGATTTCTTACAAAATTTTAGCCAGTCGGCAAAAACCCAAGTACCTTCAATCAAATTAAGGTTGTGGTTCTTGGTACAATTTTTGACGCTGATTACGCCGGTATAATTAGATTTTACTTATTTGGAACGGTTCGGCAGTTATTACGTTCCCAATTATCAAAAATGATGCTAAAAACAACCATTTTACTATATAAGAAATTTTGAACGCAAACTGTGTCCGATCTAGTCGACCGATCTTGACGGTTCAAACGGTATCGGATGGGAAATTGGCCGAGGAATTCATTTCCGAAAGCCGCGTTGCTCTAAGGTGTGCGGTTCTTGAGAAAAACGCGATAAACCGCGGGAATTGTAGTTTCTCACTTTCTAGCCAAACCGTACATGCTACGGGAGTACCGACCTCACCGTTGAATTCAGCACATCCCAATGCATAAGCATGACTACATTAGAACGCTCTATCTCTCAAAAAGTTACAATTGTTTTTTCATTCTAAATTTAGCACTTTTAGATAAAAAAAAGTTGAACATTGCAACCGTTGGTGATGGAAAGGTCTACCCACTACCAAATGATAGCTCTCGTTGAGTCTATCAAAAATATGTATAGTTTTACATGTCTAAGATTTACCATTTTCATGTTATGTGGTCCATTTCACTTATTTTTGCATTATTAAAAATACCGTAATTTTAGCACAACTCGGTAACCAGTAGAGAAAGAGACTTTTCCTATGTAAATTTGTAATCAGCGCACCAATTTTAGTAAGATAGCAAAGGTTTCATGTTGATCCGCGTCCTTGTTTTTGAGATAGGTGTGCTACTTCAAAATTATTTTTTAAAATATGTGATTTCTTACAAAATTTTAGCCAGTCGGCAAAAACCCAAGTACCTTCAATCAAATTAAGGTTGTGGCTCTTGGTACAATTTTTGACGCTGATTACGCCGGTATAATTAGATTTTACTTATTTGGAACGGTTCGGCAGTTATTACGTTCCCAATTATCAGAAATGATGCTAAAAACAACCATTTTACTATATAAGAAATTTTGAACGCAAACTGTGTCCGATCTAATCGACCGATGTTGACGGTCCAAACGGTATCGGATGGGAAAGTGGCCGAGGAATTCATTTCCGAAAGCCGCGTTGCTCTAAGGTGTGCGGTTCTCGAGAAAAACGCGATAAACCGCGGGAATTGTAGTTTCTCACTTTCTAGCCAAACCGTACATGCTACGGGAGTACCGACCTCACCGTTGAATTCAGCACATCCCAATGCATAAGCATGACTACATTAGAACGCTCTATCTCTCAAAAAGTTACAATTGTTTTTTCATTCTAAATTTAGCACTTTTAGATAGAAAAAAGTTGAACATTGCAACCGTTGGTGATGGAAAGGTCTACCCACTACCAAATGATAGCTCTCGTTGAGTCTATCAAAAATATGTATAGTTTTACATGTCTAAGATTTACCATTTTCATGTTATGTGGTCCATTTCACTTATTTTTGCATTATTTGAAATACCGTAATTTTAGCACAACTCGGTAACCAGTAGAGAAAGAGACTTTTCCTATGTAAATTTGTAATCAGCGCACCAATTTTAGTAAGATAGCAAAGGTTTCATGTTGATCCGGGTCCTTGTTTTTGAGATAGGTGTGCTACTTCAAAATTATTTTTTAAAATATGTGATTTCTTACAAAATTTTAGCCAGTCGGCAAAAACCCAAGTACCTTCAATCAAATTAAGGTTGTGGCTCTTGGTACAATTTTTGACGCTGATTACGCCGGTATAATTAGATTTTACTTATTTGGAACGGTTCGGCAGTTATTACGTTCCCAATTATCAGAAATGATGCTAAAAACAACCATTTTACTATATAAGAAATTTTGAACGCAAACTGTGTCCGATCTAATCGACCGATGTTGACGGTTCAAACGGTATCGGATGGGAAATTGGCCGAGGAATTCATTTCCGAAAGCCGCGTTGCTCTAAGCTGTGCGGTTCTCGAGAAAAACGCGATAAACCGCGGGAATTGTAGTTTCTCACTTTCTAGCCAAACCGTACATGCTACGGGAGTACCGACCTCACCGTTGAATTCAGCACATCCCAATGCATAAGCATGACTACATTAGAACGCTCTATCTCTCAAAAAGTTACAATTGTTTTTTCATTCTAAATTTGGCACTTTTAGATAGAAAAAAATTTAACATTGCAACCGTTGGTGATAGAAAGGTCTACCCACTACCAAATGATAGCTCTCGTTGAGTCTATCAAAAATATGTATAGTTTTACATGTCTAAGATTTACCATTTTCATGTTAAGTGGTCCATTTCACTTATTTTTGCATTATTTGAAATACTGTAATTTCAGCACAACTCGGTAACCAGTAGAGACAGAGACTTTTCCTATGTAAATTTGTAATCAGCGCACCCATTTTAGTAAGCTAGCAAAGGTTTCATGTTGATCCGCGTCCTTGTTCTTGAGATAGGTGTGCTACTTCAAAATTATTTTTTAAAATATGTGATTTCTTACAAAATTTTAGCCAGTCGGCAAAAACCCAAGTACCTTCAATCAAATTAAGGTTGTGGTTCTTGGTACAATTTTTGACGCTGATTACGCCGGTATAATTAGATTTTACTTATTTGTAACGGTTCGGCAGTTATTACGTTCCCAATTATCAAAAATGATGCTAAAAACAACCATTTTACTATATGAGAAATTTTGAACGCAAACTGTGTCCGATCTAATTGACCGATGTTGACGGTTCAAACGGTATCGGATGGGAAATTGGCCGAGGAATTCATTTCTGAAAGCCGCGTTGCTCTAAGGTGTGCGGTTCTCGAGAAAAACACGATAAACCGCGGAAATTGTAGTTTCTCACTTTCTAGCCAAACCGTACACGCTACGGGAGTACCGACCTCACCGTTGAATTCAGCACATCCCAATGCATAAGCATGACTACATTAGAACGCTCTATCTCTCAAAAAGTTACAATTGCTTTTACATTCTAAATTTAGCACTTTTAGATAGAAAAAAGTTGAACATTGCAACCGTTGGTGATGGAAAGGTCTACCCACCACCAAATGATAGCTCTCGTTGAGTCTATCAAAAATATTTATAGTTTTACATGTCTAAGATTTACCATTTTCATGTTATGTGGTCCATTTCACTTATTTTTGCATTATTTGAAATACCGTAATTTGAGCACAACTCGGTAACCAGTAGAGAAAGAGACTTTTCCTATGTAAATTTGTAATCAGCGCACCAATTTTAGTAAGATAGCAAAGGTTTCATGTTGATCCGCGTCCTTGTTCTTGAGATAGGTGTGCTACTTCAAAATTATTTTTTAAAATATGTGATTTCTTACAAAATTTTAGCCAGTCGGCAAAAACCCAAGTACCTTCAATCAAATTAAGGTTGTGGTTCTTGGTACAATTTTTGACGCTGATTACGCCGGTATAATTAGATTTTACTTATTTGTAACGGTTCGGCAGTTATTACGTTCCCAATTATCAAAAATGATGCTAAAAACAACCATTTTACTATATAAGAAATTTTGAACGCAAACTGTGTCCGATCTAATCGACCGATGTTGACGGTTCAAACGGTATCGGATGGGAAATTGGCCGAGGAATTGATTTCCGAAAGCCGCGTTGCTCTAAGGTGTGCGGTTCTCGAGAAAAACGCGATAAACCGCGGGAATTGTAGTTTCTCACTTTCTAGCCAAACCGTACATGCTACGGGAGTACCGACCTCACCGTTGAATTCAGCACATCCCAATGCATAAGCATGACTACATTAGAATGCTCTATCTCTCAAAAAGTTACAATTGCTTTTTCATTCTAAATTTAGCACTTTTAGATAGAAAAAAGTTGAACATTGCAACCGTTGGTGATGGAAAGGTCTACCCACTACCAAATGATAGCTCTCGTTGAGTCTATCAAAAATATGTATAGTTTTACATGTCTAAGATTTACCATTTTCATGTTATGTGGTCCATTTCACTTATTTTTGCATTATTTGAAATACCGTAATTTGAGCACAACTCGGTAACCAGTAGAGAAAGAGACTTTTCCTATGTAAATTTGTAATCAGCGCACCAATTTTAGTAAGATAGCAAAGGTTTCATGTTGATCCGCGTCCTTGTTCTTGAGATAGGTGTGCTACTTCAAAATTATTTTTTAAAATATGTGATTTCTTACAAAATTTTAGCCAGTCGGCAAAAACCCAAGTACCTTCAATCAAATTAAGGTTGTGGCTCTTGGTACAATTTTTGACGCTGATTACGCCGGTATAATTAGATTTTACTTATTTGGAACGGTTCGGCAGTTATTACGTTCCCAATTATCAGAAATGATGCTAAAAACAACCATTTTACTATATAAGAAATTTTGAACGCAAACTGTGTCCGATCTAATCGACCGATGTTGACGGTCCAAACGGTATCGGATGGGAAAGTGGCCGAGGAATTCATTTCCGAAAGCCGCGTTGCTCTAAGGTGTGCGGTTCTCGAGAAAAACGCGATAAACCGCGGGAATTGTAGTTTCTCACTTTCTAGCCAAACCGTACATGCTACGGGAGTACCGACCTCACCGTTGAATTCAGCACATCCCAATGCATAAGCATGAGTACATTAGAACGCTCTATCTCTCAAAAAGTTACAATTGTTTTTTCATTCTAAATTTAGCACTTTTAGATAGAAAAAAGTTGAACATTGCAACCGTTGGTGATGGAAAGGTCTACCCACTACCAAATGATAGCTCTCGTTGAGTCTATCAAAAATATGTATAGTTTTACATGTCTAAGATTTACCATTTTCATGTTATGTGGTCCATTTCACTTATTTTTGCATTATTTGAAATACCGTAATTTTAGCACAACTCGGTAACCAGTAGAGAAAGAGACTTTTCCTATGTAAATTTGTAATCAGCGCACCAATTTTAGTAAGATAGCAAAGGTTTCATGTTGATCCGGGTCCTTGTTTTTGAGATAGGTGTGCTACTTCAAAATTATTTTTTAAAATATGTGATTTCTTACAAAATTTTAGCCAGTCGGCAAAAACCCAAGTACCTTCAATCAAATTAAGGTTGTGGCTCTTGGTACAATTTTTGACGCTGATTACGCCGGTATAATTAGATTTTACTTATTTGGAACGGTTCGGCAGTTATTACGTTCCCAATTATCAGAAATGATGCTAAAAACAACCATTTTACTATATAAGAAATTTTGAACGCAAACTGTGTCCGATCTAATCGACCGATGTTGACGGTTCAAACGGTATCGGATGGGAAATTGGCCGAGGAATTCATTTCCGAAAGCCGCGTTGCTCTAAGCTGTGCGGTTCTCGAGAAAAACGCGATAAACCGCGGGAATTGTAGTTTCTCACTTTCTAGCCAAACCGTACATGCTACGGGAGTACCGACCTCACCGTTGAATTCAGCACATCCCAATGCATAAGCATGACTACATTAGAACGCTCTATCTCTCAAAAAGTTACAATTGTTTTTTCATTCTAAATTTAGCACTTTTAGATAAAAAAAAGTTGAACATTGCAACCGTTGGTGATGGAAAGGTCTACCCACTACCAAATGATAGCTCTCGTTGAGTCTATCAAAAATATGTATAGTTTTACATGTCTAAGATTTACCATTTTCATGTTATGTGGTCCATTTCACTTATTTTTGCATTATTTGAAATACCGTAATTTTAGCACAACTCGGTAACCAGTAGAGAAAGAGACTTTTCCTATGTAAATTTGTAATCAGCGCACCAATTTTAGTAAGATAGCAAAGGTTTCATGTTGATCCGCGTCCTTGTTTTTGAGATAGGTGTGCTACTTCAAAATTATTTTTTAAAATATGTGATTTCTTACAATATTTTAGCCAGTCGGCAAAAACCCAAGTACCTTCAATCAAATTAAGGTTGTGGCTCTTGGTACAATTTTTGACGCTGATTACGCCGGTATAAGTAGATTTTACTTATTTGGAACGGTTCGGCAGTTATTACGTTCCCAATTATCAGAAATGATGCTAAAAACAACCATTTTACTATATAAGAAATTTTGAACGCAAACTGTGTCCGATCTAATCGACCGATGTTGACGGTCCAAACGGTATCGGATGGGAAAGTGGCCGAGGAATTCATTTCCGAAAGCCGCGTTGCTCTAAGGTGTGCGGTTCTCGAGAAAAACGCGATAAACCGCGGGAATTGTAGTTTCTCACTTTCTAGCCAAACCGTACATGCTACGGGAGTACCGACCTCACCGTTGAATTCAGCACATCCCAATGCATAAGCATGACTACATTAGAACGCTCTATCTCTCAAAAAGTTACAATTGTTTTTTCATTCTAAATTTAGCACTTTTAGATAGAAAAAAGTTGAACATTGCAACCGTTGGTGATGGAAAGGTCTACCCACTACCAAATGATAGCTCTCGTTGAGTCTATCAAAAATATGTATAGTTTTACATGTCTAAGATTTACCATTTTCATGTTATGTGGTCCATTTCACTTATTTTTGCATTATTTGAAATACCGTAATTTTAGCACAACTGGGTAACAAGTAGAGAAAGAGACTTTTCCTATGTAAATTTGTAATCAGCGCACCAATTTTAGTAAGATAGCAAAGGTTTCATGTTGATCCGGGTCCTTGTTTTTGAGATAGGTGTGCTACTTCAAAATTATTTTTTAATATATGTGATTTCTTACAAAATTTTAGCCAGTCGGCAAAAACCCAAGTACCTTCAATCAAATTAAGGTTGTGGCTCTTGGTACAATTTTTGACGCTGATTACGCCGGTATAATTAGATTTTACTTATTTGGAACGGTTCGGCAGTTATTACGTTCCCAATTATCAGAAATGATGCTAAAAACAACCATTTTACTATATAAGAAATTTTGAACGCAAACTGTGTCCGATCTAATCGACCGATGTTGACGGTTCAAACGGTATCGGATGGAAAATTGGCCGAGGAATTCATTTCCGAAAGCCGCGTTGCTCTAAGCTGTGCGGTTCTCGAGAAAAACGCGATAAACCGCGGGAATTGTAGTTTCTCACTTTCTAGCCAAACCGTACATGCTACGGGAGTACCGACCTCACCGTTGAATTCAGCACATCCCAATGCATAAGCATGACTACATTAGAACGCTCTATCTCTCAAAAAGTTACAATTGTTTTTTCATTCTAAATTTGGCACTTTTAGATAGAAAAAAATTTAACATTGCAACCGTTGGTGATAGAAAGGTCTACCCACTACCAAATGATAGCTCTCGTTGAGTCTATCAAAAATATGTATAGTTTTACATGTCTAAGATTTACCATTTTCATGTTAAGTGGTCCATTTCACTTATTTTTGCATTATTTCAAATACTGTAATTTCAGCACAACTCGGTAACCAGTAGAGACAGAGACTTTTCCTATGTAAATTTGTAATCAGCGCACCCATTTTAGTAAGCTAGCAAAGGTTTCATGTTGATCCGCGTCCTTGTTCTTGAGATAGGTGTGCTACTTCAAAATTATTTTTTAAAATATGTGATTTCTTACAAAATTTTAGCCAGTCGGCAAAAACCCAAGTACCTTCAATCAAATTAAGGTTGTGGTTCTTGGTACAATTTTTGACGCTGATTACGCCGGTATAATTAGATTTTACTTATTTGTAACGGTTCGGCAGTTATTACGTTCCCAATTATCAAAAATGATGCTAAAAACAACCATTTTACTATATGAGAAATTTTGAACGCAAACTGTGTCCGATCTAATTGACCGATGTTGACGGTTCAAACGGTATCGGATGGGAAATTGGCCGAGGAATTCATTTCTGAAAGCCGCGTTGCTCTAAGGTGTGCGGTTCTCGAGAAAAACACGATAAACCGCGGAAATTGTAGTTTCTCACTTTCTAGCCAAACCGTACACGCTACGGGAGTACCGACCTCACCGTTGAATTCAGCACATCCCAATGCATAAGCATGACTACATTAGAACGCTCTATCTCTCAAAAAGTTACAATTGCTTTTACATTCTAAATTTAGCACTTTTAGATAGAAAAAAGTTGAACATTGCAACCGTTGGTGATGGAAAGGTCTACCCACCACCAAATGATAGCTCTCGTTGAGTCTATCAAAAATATTTATAGTTTTACATGTCTAAGATTTACCATTTTCATGTTATGTGGTCCATTTCACTTATTTTTGCATTATTTGAAATACCGTAATTTGAGCACAACTCGGTAACCAGTAGAGAAAGAGACTTTTCCTATGTAAATTTGTAATCAGCGCACCAATTTTAGTAAGATAGCAAAGGTTTCATGTTGATCCGCGTCCTTGTTCTTGAGATAGGTGTGCTACTTCAAAATTATTTTTTAAAATATGTGATTTCTTACAAAATTTTAGCCAGTCGGCAAAAACCCAAGTACCTTCAATCAAATTAAGGTTGTGGTTCTTGGTACAATTTTTGACGCTGATTACGCCGGTATAATTAGATTTTACTTATTTGTAACGGTTCGGCAGTTATTACGTTCCCAATTATCAAAAATGATGCTAAAAACAACCATTTTACTATATAAGAAATTTTGAACGCAAACTGTGTCCGATCTAATCGACCGATGTTGACGGTTCAAACGGTATCGGATGGGAAATTGGCCGAGGAATTCATTTCCGAAAGCCGCGTTGCTCTAAGGTGTGCGGTTCTCGAGACAAACGCGATAAACCGCGGGAATTGTAGTTTCTCACTTTCTAGCCAAACCGTACATGCTACGGGAGTACCGACCTCACCGTTGAATTCAGCACATCCCAATGCATAAGCATGACTACATTAGAACGCTCTGTCTCTCAAAAAGTTACAATTGTTTTTTCATTCTAAATTTGGCACTTTTAGATAGAAAAAAATTGAACATTGCAACCGTTGGTGATAGAAAGGTCTACTCACTACCAAATGATAGCTCTCGTTGAGTCTATCAAAAATATGTATAGTTTTACATGTCTAAGATTTACCATTTTCATGTTAAGTGGTCCATTTCACTTATTTTTGCATTATTTGAAATACTGTAATTTCAGCACAACTCGGTAACCAGTAGAGACAGAGACTTTTCCTATGTAAATTTGTAATCAGCGCACCCATTTTAGTAAGCTAGCAAAGGTTTCATGTTGATCCGCGTCCTTGTTCTTGAGATAGGTGTGCTGCTTCAAAATTATTTTTTAAAATATGTGATTTCTTACAAAATTTTAGCCAGTCGGCAAAAACCCAAGTACCTTCAATCAAATTAAGGTTGTGGTTCTTGGTACAATTTTTGACGCTGATTACGCCGGTATAATTAGATTTTACTTATTTGGAACGGTTCGGCAGTTATTACGTTCCCAATTATCAAAAATGATGCTAAAAACAACCATTTTACTATATAAGAAATTTTGAACGCAAACTGTGTCCGATCTAATCGACCGATGTTGACGGTTCAAACGGTATCGGATGGGAAATTGGCCGAGGAATTCATTTCCGAAAGCCGCGTTGCTCTAAGGTGTGCGGTTCTCGAGAAAACCGCGATAAACCGCGGGAATTGTAGTTTCTCACTTTCTAGCCAAACCGTACATGCTACGGGAGTACCGACCTCACCGTTGAATTCAGCACATCCCAATGCATAAGCATGACTACATTAGAACGCTCTATCTCTCAAAAAGTTACAATTGTTTTTTCATTCTAAATTTGGCACTTTTAGATAGAAAAAAATTGAACATTGCAACCGTTGGTGATAGAAAGGTCTACCCACTACCAAATGATAGCTCTCGTTGAGTCTATCAAAAATATGTATAGTTTTACATGTCTAAGATTTACCATTTTCATGTTATGTGGTCCATTTCACTTATTTTTGCATTATTTGAAATACCGTAATTTGAGCACAGCTCGGTAACCAGTAGAGAAAGAGACTTTTCCTATGTAAATTTGTAATCAGCGCACCAATTTTAGTAAGATGGCAAAGGTTTCATGTTGATCCGCGTCCTTGTTTTTGAGATAGGTGTGCTACTTCAAAATTATTTTTTAAAATATGTGATTTCTTACAAAATTTTAGCCAGTCGGCAAAAACCCAAGTACCTTCAATCAAATTAAGGTTGTGGCTCTTGGTACAATTTTTGACGCTGATTACGCCGGTATAATTAGATTTTACTTATTTGGAACGGTTCGGCAGTTATTACGTTCCCAATTATCAGAAATGATGCTAAAACAACCATTTTACTATATGAGAAATTTTGAACGCAAACTGTGTCCGATCTAATCGACCGATGTTGACGGTTCAAACGGTATCGGATGGGAAATTGGCCGAGGAATTTATTTCCGAAAGCCGCGTTGCTCTAAGGTGTGCGGTTCTCGAGAAAAACGCGATAAACCCGCTGGAATTGTAGTTTCTCACTTTCTAGCCAAACCGTACATGCTACGGGAGTACCGACCTCACCGTTGAATTCAGCACATCCCAATGCATAAGCATGACTACATTAGAACGCTCTATCTCTCAAAAAGTTACAATTGTTTTTTCATTCTAAATTTAGCACTTTTAGATAGAAAAAAGTTGAACATTGCAACCGTTGGTGATGGAAAGGTCTACCCACTACCAAATGATAGCTCTCGTTGAGTCTATCAAAAATATGTATAGTTTTACATGTCTAAGATTTACCATTTTCATGTTATGTGGTCCATTTCACTTATTTTTGCATTATTTGAAATACCGTAATTTGAGCACAACTCGGTAACCAGTAGAGAAAGAGACTTTTCCTATGTAAATTTGTAATCAGCGCACCAATTTTAGTAAGATAGCAAAGGTTTCATGTTGATCCGCGTCCTTGTTTTTGAGATAGGTGTGCTACTTCAAAATTATTTTTTAAAATATGTGATTTCTTACAAAATTTTAGCCAGTCGGCAAAAACCCAAGTACCTTCAATCAAATTAAGGTTGTGGCTCTTGGTACAATTTTTGACGCTGATTACGCCGGTATAATTAGATTTTACTTATTTGGAACGGTTCGGCAGTTATTACGTTCCCAATTATCAGAAATGATGCTAAAAACAACCATTTTACTATATGAGAAATTTTGAACGCAAACTGTGTCCGATCTAAGCGACCGATGTTGACGGTTCAAACGGTATCGGATGGGAAATTGGCCGAGGAATTCATTTCCGAAAGCCGCGTTGCTCTAAGGTGTGCGGTTCTCGCGAAAAACGCGATAAACCGCGGGAATTGAAGTTTCTCACTTTCTAGCCAAACCGTACACGCTACGGGAGTACCGACCTCACCGTTGAATTCAGCACATCCCAATGCATAAGCATGACTACATTAGAACGCTCTATCTCTCAAACAGTTACAATTGCCTTTTCATTCTAAATTTAGCACTTTTAGATAGAAAAAAGTTGAACATTGCAACCGTTGGTGATGGAAAGGTCTACCCACTACCAAATGATAGCTCTCGTTGAGTCTATCAAAAATATGTATAGTTTTACATGTCTAAGATTTACCATTTTCATGTTATGTGGTCCATTTCACTTATTTTTGCATTATTTGAAATACCGTAATTTGAGCACAACTCGGTAACCAGTAGAGAAAGAGACTTTTCCTATGTAAATTTGTAATCAGCGCACCAATTTTAGTAAGATAGCAAAGGTTTCATGTTGATCCGCGTCCTTGTTTTTGAGATAGGTGTGCTACTTCAAAATTATTTTTTAAAATATGTGATTTCTTACAAAATTTTAGCCAGTCGGCAAAAACCCAAGTACCTTCAATCAAATTAAGGTTGTGGCTCTTGGTACAATTTTTGACGCTGATTACGCCGGTATAATTAGATTTTACTTATTTGGAACGGTTCGGCAGTTATTACGTTCCCAATTATCAGAAATGATGCTAAAAACAACCATTTTACTATATGAGAAATTTTGAACGCAAACTGTGTCCGATCTAAGCGACCGATGTTGACGGTTCAAACGGTATCGGATGGGAAATTGGCCGAGGAATTCATTTCCGAAAGCCGCGTTGCTCTAAGGTGTGCGGTTCTCGAGAAAAACGCGATAAACCGCGGGAATTGAAGTTTCTCACTTTCTAGCCAAACCGTACACGCTACGGGAGTACCGACCTCACCGTTGAATTCAGCACATCCCAATGCATAAGCATGACTACATTAGAACGCTCTATCTCTCAAACAGTTACAATTGCTTTTTCATTCTAAATTTAGCACTTTTAGATAGAAAAAAGTTGAACATTGCAACCGTTGGTGATGGAAAGGTCTACCCACTACCAAATGATAGCTCTCGTTGAGTCTATCAAAAATATGTATAGTTTTACATGTCTAAGATTTACCATTTTCATGTTATGTGGTCCATTTCACTTATTTTTGCATTATTTGAAATACCGTAATTTGAGCACAACTCGGTAACCAGTAGAGAAAGAGACTTTTCCTATGTAAATTTGTAATCAGCGCACCAATTTTAGTAAGATAGCAAAGGTTTCATGTTGATCCGCGTCCTTGTTCTTGAGATAGGTGTGCTACTTCAAAATTATTTTTTAAAATATGTGATTTCTTACAAAATTTTAGCCAGTCGGCAAAAACCCAAGTACCTTCAATCAAATTAAGGTTGTGGCTCTTGGTACAATTTTTGACGCTGATTACGCCGGTATAATTAGATTTTACTTATTTGGAACGGTTCGGCAGTTATAACGTTCCCAATTAGCAGAAATGATGCTAAAACAACCATTTTACTATATGAGAAATTTTGAACGCAAACTGTGTCCGATCTAATCGACCGATGTTGACGGTTCAAACGGTATCGGATGGGAAATTGGCCGAGGAATTCATTTCCGAAAGCCGCGTTGCTCTAAGGTGTGCGGTTCTCGAGAAAAACGCGATAAACCGCGGGAATTGTAGTTTCTCACTTTCTAGC
Source organism: Melinopterus prodromus (assembly GCA_964023965.1). Lineage (NCBI taxonomy): Eukaryota > Metazoa > Arthropoda > Insecta > Coleoptera > Scarabaeidae > Melinopterus > Melinopterus prodromus. The sequence continues at coordinate 69,413,615 of OZ030391.1, forward strand.
CAAACCGTACACGCTACGGGAGTACCGACCTCACCGTTGAATTCAGCACATCCCAATGCATAAGCATGACTACATTAGAACGCTCTATCTCTCAAAAAGTTACAATTGTTTTTTCATTCTAAATTTAGCACTTTTAGATAGAAAAAAATTGAACATTGCAACCGTTGGTGATAGAAAGGTCTACCCACTACCAAATGATAGCTCTCGTTGAGTCTATCAAAAATATGTATAGTTTTACATGTCTAAGATTTACCATTTTCATGTTAAGTGGTCCATTTCACTTATTTTTGCATTATTTGAAATACTGTAATTTCAGCACAACTCGGTAACCAGTAGAGACAGAGACTTTTCCTATGTAAATTTGTAATCAGCGCACCCATTTTAGTAAGCTAGCAAAGGTTTCATGTTGATCCGCGTCCTTGTTCTTGAGATAGGTGTGCTACCTCAAAATTATTTTTTAAAATATGTGATTTCTTACAAAATTTTAGCCAGTCGGCAAAAACCCAAGTACCTTCAATCAAATTAAGGTTGTGGTTCTTGGTACAATTTTTGACGCTGATTACGCCGGTATAATTAGATTTTACTTATTTGGAACGGTTCAGCAGTTATTACGTTCCCAATTATCAAAAATGATGCTAAAAACAACCATTTTACTATATAAGAAATTTTGAACGCAAACTGTGTCCGATCTAATCGACCGATGTTGACGGTTCAAACGGTATCGGATGGGAAATTGGCCGAGGAATTCATTTCCGAAAGCCGCGTTGCTCTAAGGTGTGCGGTTCTCGAGAAAAACGCGATAAACCCGCTGGAATTGTAGTTTCTCACTTTCTAGCCAAACCGTACATGCTACGGGAGTACCGACCTCACCGTTGAATTCAGCACATCCCAATGCATAAGCATGACTACATTAGAACGCTCTATCTCTCAAAAAGTTACAATTGTTTTTCATTCTAAATTTAGCACTTTTAGATAGAAAAAAGTTGAACATTGCAACCGTTGGTGATGGAAAGGTCTACCCACTACCAAATGATAGCTCTCGTTGAGTCTATCAAAAATATGTATAGTTTTACATGTCTAAGATTTACCATTTTCATGTTATGTGGTCCATTTCACTTATTTTTGCATTATTTGAAATACCGTAATTTGAGCACAACTCGGTAACCAGTAGAGAAAGAGACTTTTCCTATGTAAATTTGTAATCAGCGCACCAATTTTAGTAAGATAGCAAAGGTTTCATGTTGATCCGCGTCCTTGTTCTTGAGATAGGTGTGCTACTTCAAAATTATTTTTTAAAATATGTGATTTCTTACAAAATTTTAGCCAGTCGGCAAAAACCCAAGTACCTTCAATCAAATTAAGGTTGTGGCTCTTGGTACAATTTTTGACGCTGATTACGCCGGTATAATTAGATTTTACTTATTTGGAACGGTTCGGCAGTTATTACGTTCCCAATTATCAGAAATGATGCTAAAAACAACCATTTTACTATATGAGAAATTTTGAACGCAAACTGTGTCCGATCTAAGCGACCGATGTTGACGGTTCAAACGGTATCGGATGGGAAATTGGCCGAGGAATTCATTTCCGAAAGCCGCGTTGCTCTAAGGTGTGCGGTTCTCGAGAAAAACGCGATAAACCGCGGGAATTGAAGTTTCTCACTTTCTAGCCAAACCGTACACGCTACGGGAGTACCGACCTCACCGTTGAATTCAGCACATCCCAATGCATAAGCATGACTACATTAGAACGCTCTATCTCTCAAACAGTTACAATTGCTTTTTCATTCTAAATTTAGCACTTTTAGACTAGAAACGGGGCAGACCTAATAGGTCTGCGCATCGCCTAGACGGGTAGATCGCCGATTCGGGTAGATCGGCGATGCGGGTAGAACGCCGGTGCGGGTAGATCGCCGATGCGGGTAGATCGCCGAACCGGGTAGAGCGCAGATCCGGGTAGATTGCCGACTCGGTAGATCTCCGATCCGGCTAGATCGCCGATCCGCGTAAATCGCTGAACCGGGGAGACCGCCGATCTGGACAGATCGCCGAACTGGGCAGATCGCCGATCCGGGTAGACCGCCGATCTGGGCAGATCTCCGATCCGGGTAGAACCCAGATCCAGGTTGATCGTCGATCCGGGTAGTTCGCTGATGCAGGTAGATCGCCGATCCGGATAGATCGCCGACGCCGAAATCTGTAGGTTTTCACCATCTGTCGTACTGGGCAAAGTCGCGCAAGCGCGACTTTGCCGTATACAGTGCTCGCAATAATTATTTAACATTTTGACAATGAATAATTGATTTTCAAAATGTTTGAAAAATAAAAGAACACAAATTTAAAACAACCAAGTAAAAAGTTTCATATGGTTTTTTGCTTTCATTCAAAGCGTAAAACAAATGTGTGACCCCTTTTGTCAGGGGATAAACTCCTTATTTTTGAATTATAAACAGGGATGTTAGACAAACATTTTTTGTTATTTTGAAGGACACAAACAATTTTTTTTATAAAATGATGTGTTTAACAGAACGATGTTTTTAAACACTACGCAGAAAACATGTTCAAAACATGAAATAAAACATGTTTTAAATCACATACAAAAAAAAAAACAGAATAAAAATATCACGCAAAAATTTTATTTGTCTGCATCCTTTTCATCAAACTGTTTAAACATGTTTAAACAAAATAGTTTAAACAAAGTATTTGTTTTAAAACATGTTAAAACACCGTTTTAAACAAACTGAAAACAAACTGTTTTAAACATAACAACTGTTGGTATAAACAACTAATCAAAATTTGTGCAGAAGAAAGTGCAGAAACAATTAAAGGGAAAGAATTTTCAAAAAATTTCTAATAGTTTTTTTTTTTTTTGTTTTAAAGAGGGTATCAGGTAATTATATTTATAATATATACGGTGTTCTTTTTTATTAAAAACTTGGTAACATTTTTTTCTAATACAACACGCTGTATATTTTTACATTTTTTAATTCCAAGATCAATTCTAAAAATTTTTTATGGTAATCATTTTTTTATAAAATTGCATATTTTTTAGTTATAAGCAATTAATCAAAACTCATGAAATTACATTTTAACCAAACGAATTATTAATTTAAAAAAATAATAAACAAAAAAATTAAATTAAATAGAATTAAATTTAAAGTTGAAACTGCCAAATTAAAATAAATTTGTATGTATGGAGACACATTCTTAATTTGGGGTTTTGCTTATAATTAAAAAATAACGAATTTTATTAAAAATAATACCTACAAAAAATTGTTTTTTTTATAAAATGTTTTTTAACGGAACAATGTTTTTAAACACTACGCAAAAAAATGTTCAAACTTCTAAACATGAAATAAAACATGTTTTAAATCACACACAAATAAAACAGAGATCGAAACATTTTAAATCACGCAAACATTTTATTGTCGGCATTTTAATCGACGTCTTTCCATTCCTTATTTTACAAAAATAAAAAACAACTGATATTGTATTACTATACTTTCTAAAAAACAACAAAAGCTGTTCAAATTTCGGTAGTTTTAAAAACGTTTAAAACACAACACAACAAACTCTTTTTTAAAATTAAATACTTCAAACAAAGTATTTGTTTTAAAACATGTTAAAAACACTGTTGTAAACATAACAACCGTTGGTGTAAACAATTAATCAAAATTTGTGCCGAAACAATTAAATTTTCCAACAGGGTTTTTTTTTGTTTTAAAGTAGCTATCAGCTAAATGTATTTTTAATATCCAGTGTGTCCCACGGGACGTTGGATTGTATGCGTACTTTTGTTACTATTAGAGATATATGCTCTTTCATAATCTGTTCAGAAAACAGTTGAATTGCCAATGGCTTCCAAGCTATTTTGAAAACCCAAAAAACGTTATATTTTAATTATGGTCGTAACTTATTTATTTGGGATCCTCACAAAAAAAGCATTTTTATATTATAAACGCACTTTTTTTGTCTACAATTTGATTATGTCAGTTTAAAATTTAAAACACACAAATGACAAAAATGTCCTTTTGTTCAAATAATAATAATAATCTAGTAAAATTATTACTATTAATAAGATAACCAAACAAGCATTCGGCAAAACCATAGACATAAAACCAGCGACGGTGGCGCCCAGCAGTGGAGAAAACTGAACTTGTCTGTGATAGATAAATGAGGTTATGTTGTGTTTATTGTTTACAACTATCACGAGAACTATGGTGGTAATAATAACCAAAAACAACGTCGATCAGCACCCTTAACTTTGTTATAAAGATATAACAATCAAGTAAACTTACCGAATGTAGTGTTTTCGTAATAAACACAATAAGTTAAGAAATAACCCAAATAACCTATCTATCATAGAACCACCATATTGATGAATCGCAGCGCCACCTATAGTCCGTGATTTCTCCGAATAATAACATTTATGTGTATTGCAGTTACCTGTAATACGTGCGTTACCGACTGTTATGTATTGTAAGTACACAGATATTACAGGTAACTGTACTATCTGAGTTACCGACCGTATGTATGCAGCATAGGACATGCGGAACCGAATGTTGTATCGTAACTAAGTGAAGCGAATACAATAAACATTATAGTAAAGTGTTGGTTTCATTTGATAAAGAAACACAATATTAAAATAAATAACATGTTCTTTACCAACCAATTGGATTTTGATGACAATAATTATTGTCCTTGAAGGAAAGTAGTGTATTTGGTTGCATATGTGGTGCACGACTTTTTTTTGCGCACATAGTACATACCATTTTGGGAAAAGTATCATATACGAAACAAAAATAAATTAATATTCATAAAAAAATGTCAAAACGAAGAAACAATAATAAAGAAAGCCATAAAACTAATACAAAATAAATAAATGTAGGAATAAACAAACAAATCGGTAAATAAACTTTAAACTAAAACTAAAAAAAAACATTTAAATTTGAACATTTGATTAATAAAACTGGTTACTTTTGAGTTTTCTGCCAATTAAATATCATTTTGAGTAAAAGTTTAAAACACATATCAAACAATGGGATAACCAGCAATGTGTACCAAACAGTATATAGTACAATAATAAAAAGTAAATAAACTAAGGAACAGTAATTAAATGCAAAAATAACCGAATAAAATTAAAAAAAAAATCAAATTAGTTCATATGAAACATTACCATTACTATTTACTTTTTTTTTAGTAAAGTAAATGTTATTCCGAATAAAAAGTTTCCTTTGAAGTTATTTGTTTTTCAATTCTTTATAGAGTTACAGGAATGTGAACTACTAATAAAACAAAGAAAGTAACAAATTAAAATTTATAACAAACAATGAAAGTACAAAGAAATCCCATTGAACCTTAGAGTTTTTTTTAGAGAGTACATGTCATTCTGTGTGAAGTATGATTATTCATAAAATTACAGAAGTGTGATATATTAGCAAAACAAAGAAAATGAAAATTCATATCAAACGACAAAAACAAAGATAAAATAACACATGAGAGCCATAAAAATAAATAAATTTAAGAATAAACAAAGAAATCCATAAATAAATTTTCAACTAAAACTTTTTACTCAGTAAAAACTTGAACTTGAGCATTTGATTAGAAAAAATTTTAATACAATTTTCAAAAAGTGAATATTAACAAATACTGCAATAAAAGCTTAATATGTAAGTTTGTTTTAATTTATAAAATCAGATTACTATAAAGACAAAAATGCTAGCTGTAATAAAAAACAGTTTGGTTTCTCAATTCCTTAAAAAGTTATCATTAAAAATATTACCAAAGTAATAGAAATCTTAAAAATGCTCAAATCAAGATACTCAACCATACCAAACCGTTCCTGAATACAAAATAATTACTCCATAAGTATTTCAAGTAATGTTTTCTCTTCACATTTTCTATATACCTTAATATTTTTAAAAATTTGTTCATACTAAACGAAAAGAAATGTTAGGGGAAACGTTCTCTATCAAACTTAGTTTATTTTATATTTTCACTCTTTTCTAAATTTATGGAAGTTTTTAGTAGGCCAAACCTGATGTGAACATGATGTGGTAAAGAGGATAGGCAATTATTTATTTACCACCCTATGTCACTGAGCTTTCTTACTAAATTTATATCCTTTTCTTACTAAAGTTCAACCAAATTTGTATAATTTAATAAATGAAAGACTACTCTAAATGAATTGATAGTTAACACTTTTACGTTTTTCATCTTCGCATGACTATAATGGATAAGTTTAATATAATTGATAAAAAACAATATCTGAACTAAACTTTAACTGGCAGTGAGTAATTCAGTTAATAAAAAAATTCAAATTTAATTTATATTTCGGAAAATTAATTTCCAGCCCATTTTATAATTTACTTTTATAATCAACATATTTCTGTCACCATTCTAATGTCCCATAATAATTACTTTATATAGGTTTTCTCTCGTACACATTTTCCATGGATTGCCTATATTTTGCATCGAGCCGATCAATTTTTGCATTCCGGTTGTTAGTTTTTCTTCACAGAGATCATATTGCTTCATGAAGATCGGTTGCTTCTTTCTTCATATTCCTCCAATGCTGCTGATTTCGTGTTCCTCAAACATGGTTATTCCTCAAATAAGAAGATGATTCTATTCTGATAATTTTCTTTGACCCCTGCGTATAATAAAAACCTATAAGCAAAGACAATATTTAATAATTCTATTTATTAGAATGCAATTATCTGCATGCTTTATCGTTTCAATTCCTAAAAGTTACAGCCGTTTGAAATATTAACAAAATAATAAAGAGTAAAGAAAATTGGGCAGTGAGGAATACATTCATTAAAACAAATGGGTCTAACATCTTAAAGAATTCAAAATTTCCATAAGTCCTGAGGAAACTTTTTACTCGGCATGACATTTACTTTCTAAAAACTGAGTAAATAGTTTTAGTTCTGTATATATATATAGTTTCAGTTCTGCATATAGTGAATCATACCGCCATTTCAATTTATTGATCTTAATCGACTTATTGAATGAATCGTTATAGTTTTATAGGGTATATCCTAACATGTGGAAACAACAAAAATTTAAACAATGAAATACGTATATTTAATTTACAATCTCTCATATTTAAACCTTCGTATTTTTAGCAGCTGAAGCTTAAATATCTATTACATAAGAAGATTTGTAGGAAAAGGGTCAATGAAGATAATTACATCTGATATATATATTACCATTCGCATTGATGTTGACAAAATTGTATAAATTTATAACCAATTACAATTTTTGTGATCTTTGTTCTTTAGAAAAAGAATCCGCTTTCATTATTAAAATTTATTCATATTTTATGGTAACTTCAACATAACCACACTTTGTATAAATTTAAAGACACAAAGAAGAAAAATACCATTTTACGATTGTTTCGTAGAAAATATAAAATAGCACATAACGAAATTATTAATAAATATGTAGTCGGTACTTACTGTCAGTCTTTTGTGTCCATATCAATTATCAGAAGTGTGAAGTTCTAAAGGCCAGGTGAAATGTTCCCTCCAACCGCAGTACGGTATAATTCTCCTTCGGACAATTCTAAAATTTGTGACAAAAAGCACATGTAGCATATGTATATAGATTAATTTTTCAATGAATTACAAATATGTAAAAAAAACACAGAAAAATTAATCAGATAAAAACAAATTAGGTACTATTTACTTACTTTGAAAGTTCTTGAAACAACGTGCGTGTATGCAACCAACATGACAGCAAACGGATAAACTCTCATCACATGTTTATCGATTAGTTCTATTTGCTTGAATGTGCAGTACACTTTCTCATATTTCGATTTCGAATCATTCTGTTTTGTGAATCTGGAAACATCTCTCAATTTCTAGCCTAGAAGCACACAACAAACCATTAACTAAAGAATACTAAGTAGAATGTTAAATTATGTACTTACCTACCATAATGAAATTGCACTTTAATAACAGCCAGGCACTTGTTGTTACGTTGATTGTAAACATAATTGCAGAGAATTTATGCCTTGTTCCCTTGTTCGCGGCTTTCCACTTTCCATATTTCATGGTTATGTTTGACAGATCGTAGCGCATATCTATTCTGTGTTTCTGTGCACAGGGGCCCCCCGCCCCACCATGACGGGTTTGTAGGTTGGGATTGTTGGGAACAGCTGTTCTCTAGACTCACGCATGCGCAAATCGAAATATCTAGATCGCGCGAATTTGGGCGGTTTATCTACATACCGTTTCAAATTTTAAAGCTTGGAGTTGACGCGCGTTTTATATAGAGTCGATATTAGCGTACTTTTTGAGTAAAATGTCGTCGCCCGAGAAGGAAATGAAACCCCGGGCGCGATTTGGCCCGTCCGGGGCGCGGTCGAAAGGGTGATTTGGGGCAATTCTGACCTGACAGAAGTCGAGTGGAATACGTACATTTTTAGGCTACGAAAGCACGCTTGTCCCTGGCGCATATCTATTATTTTTCCGTTGGTAATTCTTCAAACTAAACCTAATTATGATCGCGTAGTTGCCAGGGAACGCCTGCGACACCATTTTATCGCTATTCTGGCCGCTATTTCTGCCACTTCGAGCAAAACGATAGCAGTAAGACGAAAATAGCGTTGTCATATTCAGAATGTCAAAAAACACGTAACTGTCATGTTATTATGCCGTCGTCATGGCGCCTGGAGTAGAAGTACAGTCAGAAATCGATATGCATAAATTTACTCAAATTGAAGGAAATAAATTCGAAAACTTGGCAAAATATCGACAAATAGATTGGCCTACGCGATAGAGCTTTCTGTTTTGAGCAATAAATGTCGCGGTTGACCGCCCATCGTTGCTTCTCCTAGGATCCTTTGAAAACACAAAGGGTAAAATTTTCGGGCAAGTGCCGAACGGAGAGTACCCACTCCAAAAAATTTTTGCAATGTAATTCAAACGGCGGAATTGCCGTACGTCGATTTTTCGCTAAAAATTAAGAGAAATGGGCGCTAAATCCGCAATTCGCGAGTCTACACAGCAGCGAAACGGCATTTTGAAGGCAAAACCGCGGCCGCGTCCGCGGTTTCGCGGTTTTCGCGAAGAAAGACTCGAAAATCCAGCGTTTAGACGTCGTTGATTTTGTCTTTTAGTTATTATGATAGAAAAAAGTTGAACATTGCAACCGTTGGTGATGGAAAGGTCTACCCACTACCAAATGATAGCTCTCGTTGAGTCTATCAAAAATATGTATAGTTTTACATGTCTAAGATTTACCATTTTCATGTTATGTGGTCCATTTCACTTATTTTTGCATTATTTGAAATACCGTAATTTGAGCACAACTCGGTAACCAGTAGAGAAAGAGACTTTTCCTATGTAAATTTGTAATCAGCGCACCAATTTTAGTAAGATAGCAAAGGTTTCATGTTGATCCGCGTCCTTGTTCTTGAGATAGGTGTGCTACTTCAAAATTATTTTTTAAAATATGTGATTTCTTACAAAATTTAAGCCAGTCGGCAAAAACCCAAGTACCTTCAATCAAATTAAGGTTGTGGTTCTTGGTACAATTTTTGACGCTGATTACGCCGGTATAATTAGATTTTACTTATTTGGAATGGTTCGGCAGTTATTACGTTCCCAATTATCAAAAATGATGCTAAAAACAACCATTTTACTATATAAGAAATTTGGAACGCAAACTGTGTCCGATCTAATCTACCGATGTTGACGGTTCAAACGGTATCGGATGGGAAATTGGCCGAGGAATTCATTTCCGAAAGCCGCGTTGCTCTAAGGTGTGCGGTTCTCGAGAAAAACGCGATAAACCGCGGGAATTGTAGTTTCTCACTTTCTAGCCAAACCGTACATGCTACGGGAGTACCGACCTCACCGTTGAATTCAGCACATCCCAATGCATAAGCATGACTACATTAGAACGCTGTATCTCTCAAAAAGTTACAATTGTTTTTTCATTCTAAATTTAGCACTTTTAGATAGAAAAAAGTTGACCATTGCAACCGTTGGTGATGGAAAGGTCTACCCACTACCAAATGATAGCTCTCGTTGAGTCTATCAAAAATATGTATAGTTTTACATGTCTAAGATTTACCATTTTCATGTTATGTAGTCCATTTCACTTATTTTTGCATTATTTGAAATACCGTAATTTGAGCACAACTCGGTAACCAGTAGAGAAAGAGACTTTTCCTATGTAAATTTGTAATCAGCGCACCAATTGTAGTAAGATAGCAAAGGTTTCATGTTGATCCGCGTCCTTGTTTTTGAGATAGGTGTGCTACTTACAAATTATTTTTTAAAATATGTGATTTCTTACAAAATTTTAGCCAGTCGGCAAAAACCCAAGTACCTTCAATCAAATTAAGGTTGTGGCTCTTGGTACAATTTTTGACGCTGATTACGCCGGTATAATTAGATTTTACTTATTTGGAACGGTTCGGCAGTTATTACGTTCCCAATTATCAGAAATGATGCTAAAAACAACCATTTTACTATATGAGAAATTTTGAACGCAAACTGTGTCCGATCTAATCGACCGATGTTGACGGTTCAAACGGTATCGGATGGGAAATTGGCCGAGGAATTCATTTCCGAAAGCCGCGTTGCTCTAAGGTGTGCGGTTCTCGAGAAAAACGCGATAAACCGCGGGAATTGTAGTTTCTCTCTTTCTAGCCAAACCGTACATGCTACGGGAGTACCGACCTCACCGTTGAATTCAACACATCCCAATGCATAAGCATGACTACATTAGAACGCTCTATCTCTCAAACAGTTACAATTGCTTTTTCATTCTAAATTTAGCACTTTTAGATAGAAAAAAGTTGAACATTGCAACCGTTGGTGATGGAAAGGTCTACCCACTACCAAATGATAGCTCTCGTTGAGTCTATCAAAAATATGTATAGTTTTACATGTCTAAGATTTACCATTTTCATGTTATGTGGTCCATTTCACTTATTTTTGCATTATTTGAAATACCGTAATTTGAGCACAACTCGGTAACCAGTAGAGAAAGAGACTTTTCCTATGTAAATTTGTAATCAGCGCACCAATTTTAGTAAGATAGCAAAGGTTTCATGTTGATCCGCGTCCTTGTTCTTGAGATAGGTGTGCTACTTCAAAATTATTTTTTAAAATATGTGATTTCTTACAAAATTTTAGCCAGTCGGCAAAAACCCAAGTACCTTCAATCAAATTAAGGTTGTGGTTCTTGGTACAATTTTTGACGCTGATTACGCCGGTATAATTAGATTTTACTTATTTGGAATGGTTCGGCAGTTATTACGTTCCCAATTATCAAAAATGATGCTAAAAACAACCATTTTACTATATAAGAAATTTGGAACGCAAACTGTGTCCGATCTAATCTACCGATGTTGACGGTTCAAACGGTATCGGATGGGAAATTGGCCGAGGAATTCATTTCCGAAAGCCGCGTTGCTCTAAGGTGTGCGGTTCTCGAGAAAAACGCGATAAACCGCGGGAATTGTAGTTTCTCATTTTCTAGCCAAACCGTACATGCTACGGGAGTACCGACCTCACCGTTGAATTCAGCACATCCCAATGCATAAGCATGACTACATTAGAACGCTGTATCTCTCAAAAAGTTACAATTGTTTTTTCATTCTAAATTTAGCACTTTTAGATAGAAAAAAGTTGAACATTGCAACCGTTGGTGATGGAAAGGTCTACCCACTACCAAATGATAGCTCTCGTTGAGTCTATCAAAAATATGTATAGTTTTACATGTCTAAGATTTACCATTTTCATGTTATGTGGTCCATTTCACTTATTTTTGCATTATTTGAAATACCGTAATTTGAGCACAACTCGGTAACCAGTAGAGAAAGAGACTTTTCCTATGTAAATTTGTAATCAGCGCACCAATTGTAGTAAGATAGCAAAGGTTTCATGTTGATCCGCGTCCTTGTTTTTGAGATAGGTGTGCTACTTCCAAATTATTTTTTAAAATATGTGATTTCTTACAAAATTTCAGCCAGTCGGCAAAAACCCAAGTACCTTCAATCAAATTAAGGTTATGGCTCTTGGTACAATTTTTGACGCTGATTACGCCGGTATAATTAGATTTTACTTATTTGGAACGGTTCGGCAGTTATTACGTTCCCAATTATCAGAAATGATGCTAAAAACAACCATTTTACTATATGAGAAATTTTGAACGCAAACTGTGTCCGATCTAATCGACCGATGTTGACGGTTCAAACGGTATCGGATGGGAAATTGGCCGAGGAATTCATTTCCGAAAGCCGCGTTGCTCTAAGGTGTGCGGTTCTCGAGAAAAACGCGATAAACCGCGGGAATTGTAGTTTCTCACTTTCTAGCCAAACCGTACATGCTACGGGAGTACCGACCTCACCGTTGAATTCAGCACATCCCAATGCATAAGCATGACTACATTAGAACGCTCTATCTCTCAAAAAGTTACAATTGCTTTTACATTCTAAATTTAGCACTTTTAGATAGAAAAAAGTTGAACATTGCAACCGTTGGTGATGGAAAGGTCTACCCACTACCAAATGATAGCTCTCGTTGAGTCTATCAAAAATATGTATAGTTTTACATGTCTAAGATTTACCATTTTCATGTTATGTGGTCCATTTCACTTATTTTTGCATTATTTGAAATACCGTAATTTGAGCACAACTCGGTAACCAGTAGAGAAAGAGACTTTTCCTATCTAAATTTGTAATCAGCGCACCAATTGTAGTAAGATAGCAAAGGTTTCATGTTGATCCGCGTCCTTGTTTTTGAGATAGGTGTGCTACTTCAAAATTATTTTTTAAAATATGAGATTTCTTACAAAATTTTAGCCAGTCGGCAAAAACCCAAGTACCTTCAATCAAATTAAGGTTGTGGCTCTTGGTACAATTTTTGACGCTGATTACGCCGGTATAATTAGATTTTACTTATTTGGAACGGTTCGGCAGTTATTACGTTCCCAATTATCAAAAATGATGCTAAAAACAACCATTTTACTATATAAGAAATTTGGAACGCAAACTGTGTCCGATCTAATCTACCGATGTTGACGGTTCAAACGGTATCGGATGGGAAATTGGCCGAGGAATTCATTTCCGAAAGCCGCGTTGCTCTAAGGTGTGCGGTTCTCGAGAAAAACGCGATAAACCGCGGGAATTGTAGTTTCTCATTTTCTAGCCAAACCGTACATGCTACGGGAGTACCGACCTCACCGTTGAATTCAGCACATCCCAATGCATAAGCATGACTACATTAGAACGCTGTATCTCTCAAAAAGTTACAATTGTTTTTTCATTCTAAATTTAGCACTTTTAGATAGAAAAAAGTTGAACATTGCAACCGTTGGTGATGGAAAGGTCTACCCACTACCAAATGATAGCTCTCGTTGAGTCTATCAAAAATATGTATAGTTTTACATGTCTAAGATTTACCATTTTCATGTTATGTGGTCCATTTCACTTATTTTTGCATTATTTGAAATACCGTAATTTGAGCACAACTCGGTAACCAGTAGAGAAAGAGACTTTTCCTATGTAAATTTGTAATCAGCGCACCAATTGTAGTAAGATAGCAAAGGTTTCATGTTGATCCGCGTCCTTGTTTTTGAGATAGGTGTGCTACTTCCAAATTATTTTTTAAAATATGTGATTTCTTACAAAATTTTAGCCAGTCGGCAAAAACCCAAGTACCTTCAATCAAATTAAGGTTATGGCTCTTGGTACAATTTTTGACGCTGATTACGCCGGTATAATTAGATTTTACTTATTTGGAACGGTTCGGCAGTTATTACGTTCCCAATTATCAGAAATGATGCTAAAAACAACCATTTTACTATATGAGAAATTTTGAACGCAAACTGTGTCCGATCTAATCGACCGATGTTGACGGTTCAAACGGTATCGGATGGGAAATTGGCCGAGGAATTCATTTCCGAAAGCCGCGTTGCTCTAAGGTGTGCGGTTCTCGAGATAAACGCGATAAACCGCGGGAATTGTAGTTTTTTACTTTCTAGCCAAACCGTACCCGCTACGGGAGTACCGACCTCACCGTTGAATTCAGCACATCCCAATGCATAAGCATGACTACATTAGAACGCTCTATCTCTCAAAAAGTTACAATTGTTTTTCATTCTAAATTTAACACTTTTAGATAGAAAAAAATTGAACATTGCAACCGTTGGTGATAGAAAGGTCTACCCACTACCAAATGATAGCTCTCGTTGAGTCTATCAAAAATATGTATAGTTTTACATGTCTAAGATTTACCATTTTCATGTTATGTGGTTCATTTCACTTATTTTTGCATTTTTTGAAATACCGTAATTTCAGCACAACTCGGTAACCAGTAGAGACAGAGACTTTTCCTATGTAAATTTGTAATCAGCGCACCCATTTTAGTAAGATAGCAAAGGTTTCATGTTGATCCGGGTCCTTGTTTTTGAGATAGGTGTGCTACTTCCAAATTATTTTTTAAAATATGTGATTTCTTACAAAATTTTAGCCAGTCGGCAAAAACACAAGTACCTTCAATCAAATTAAGGTTGTGGCTCTTGGTACAATTTTTGACGCTGATTACGCCGGTATAATTAGATTTTACTTATTTGGAACGGTTCGGCAGTTATTACGTTCCCAATTATCAGAAATGATGCTAAAAACAACCATTTTACTATATAAGAAATTTGGAACGCAAACTGTGTCCGATCTAATCGACCGATGTTGACGGTTCAAACGGTATCGGATGGGAAATTGGCCGAGGAATTCATTTCCGAAAGCCGCGTTGCTGTAAGGTGTGCGGTTCTCGAGAAAAACGCGATAAACCGCGGGAATTGTAGTTTCTCACTTTCTAGCCAAACCGTACATGCTACGGGAGTACCGACCTCACCGTTGAATTCAGCACATCCCAATGCATAAGCATGACTACATTAGAACGCTGTATCTCTCAAAAAGTTACAATTGTTTTTTTATTCTAAATTTAGCACTTTTAGATAGAAAAAAGTTGAACATTGCAACCGTTGGTGATGGAAAGGTCTACCCACTACCAAATGATAGCTCTCGTTGAGTCTATCAAAAATATGTATAGTTTTACATGTCTAAGATTTACCATTTTCATGTTATGTGGTCCATTTCACTTATTTTTGCATTATTTGAAATACCGTAATTTGAGCACAACTCGGTAACCAGTAGAGAAAGAGACTTTTCCTATGTAAATTTGTAATCAGCGCACCCATTTTAGTAAGATAGCATAGGTTTCATGTTGATCCGCGTCCTTGTTCTTGAGATAGGTGTGCTACTTGAAAATTATTTTTTAAAATATGTGATTTCTTACAAAATTTTAGCCAGTCGGCAAAAACCCAAGTACCTTCAATCAAATTAAGGTTGTGGTTCTTGGTACAATTTTTGACGCTGATTACGCCGGTATAATTAAATTTTACTTATTTGGAATGGTTCGGCAGTTATTACGTTCCCAATTATCAAAAATGATGCTAAAAACAACCATTTTACTATATCAGAAATTTGGAACGCAAACTGTGTCCGATCTAATCGACCGATGTTGACTGTTCAAACGGTATCGGATGGGAAATTGGCCGAGGAATTCATTTCCGAAAGCCGCGTTGCTCTAAGGTGTGCGGTTCCCGAGAAAAACGCGATAAACCGCGGGAATTGTAGTTTCTCACTTTCTAGCCAAACCGTACACGCTACGGGAGTACCGACCTCACCGTTGAATTCAGCACATCCCAATGCATAAGCATGACTACATTAGAACGCTCTATCTCTCAAAAAGTTACAATTGTTTTTTCATTCTAAATTTAGCACTTTTAGATAGAAACAAATTTAACATTGCAACCGTTGGTGATAGAAAGGTCTACCCACTACCAAATGATAGCTCTCGTTGAGTCTATCAAAAATACGTATAGTTTTACATTTCTAAGATTTACCATTTTCATGTTATGTGGTCCATTTCACTTATTTTTGCATTATTTGAAATACCGTAATTTCAGCACAACTCGGTAACCAGTAGAGACAGAGACTTTTCCTATGTAAATTTGTAATCAGCGCACCAATTTTAGTAAGATAGCAAAGGTTTCATGTTGATCCGCGTCCTTGTTCTTGAGATAGGTGTGCTACTTCAAAATTATTTTTTAAAATATGTGATTTCTTACAAAATTTTAGCCAGTCGGCAAAAACCCAAGTACCTTCAATCAAATTAAGGTTGTGGTTCTTGGTACAATTTTTGACGCTGATTACGCCGGTATAATTAGATTTTACTTATTTGGAACGGTTCGGCAGTTATTACGTTCCCAATTATCAGAAATGATGCTAAAAACAACCATTTTACTATATCAGAAATTTTGAACGCAAACTGTGTCCGATCTAATCGACCGATGTTGACGGTTCAAACGGTATCGGATGGAAAATTGGCCGAGGAATTCATTTCCGAAAGCCGGGTTCCTCTAAGGTGTGCGGTTCTCGAGAAAAACGCGATAAACCGCGGGAATTGTAGTTTCTCACTTTCTAGCGAAACCGTACACGCTACGGGAGTACCGACCTCACCGTTGAATTCAGCACATCCCAATGCATAAGCATGACTACATTAGAACGCTCTATCTCTCAAAAAGTTACAATTGTTTTTTCATTCTAAATTTAGCACTTTTAGATAGAAAAAAATTGAACATTGCAACCGTTGGTGATAGAAAGGTCTACCCACTACCAAATGATAGCTCTCGTTGAGTCTATCAAAAATATGTATAGTTTTACATGTCTAAGATTTACCATTTTCATGTTATGTGGTTAATTTCACTTATTTTTGCATTTTTTGAAATACCGTAATTTCAGCACAACTCGGTAACCAGTAGAGACAGAGACTTTTCCTATGTAAATTTGTAATCAGCGCACCCATTTTAGTAAGCTAGCAAAGGTTTCATGTTGATCCGCGTCCTTGTTCTTGAGATAGGTATGCTACTTCAAAATTATTTTTTAAAATATGTGATTTCTTACAAAATTTTAGCCAGTCGGCAAAAACCCAAGTACCTTCAATCAAATTAAGGTTGTGGCTCTTGGTACAATTTTTGACGCTGATTACGCCGGTATAATTAGATTTTACTTATTTGGAACGGTTCGGCAGTTATTACGTTCCCAATTATCAAAAATGATGCTAAAAACAACCATTTTACTATATAAGAAATTTGGAACGCAAACTGTGTCCGATCTAATCGACCGATGTTGACGGTTCAAACGGTATCGGATGGGAAATTGGCCGAGGAATTCATTTCCGAAAGCCGCGTTGCTCTAAGGTGTGCGGTTCTCGAGAAAAACGCGATAAACCGCGGGAATTGTAGTTTCTCACTTTCTAGCCAAACCGTACATGCTACGGGAGTACCGACCTCACCGTTGAATTCAGCACATCCCAATGCATAAGCATGACTACATTAGAACGCTGTATCTCTCAAAAAGTTACAATTGTTTTTTCATTCTAAATTTAGCACTTTTAGATAGAAAAAAGTTGAACATTGCAACCGTTGGTGATGGAAAGGTCTACCCACTACCAAATGATAGCTCTCGTTGAGTCTATCAAAAATATGTATAGTTTTACATGTCTAAGATTTACCATTTTCATGTTATGTGGTCCATTTCACTTATTTTTGCATTATTTGAAATACCGTAATTTGAGCACAACTCGGTAACCAGTAGAGAAAGAGACTTTTCCTATGTAAATTTGTAATCAGCGCACCAATTGTAGTAAGATAGCAAAGGTTTCATGTTGATCCGCGTCCTTGTTTTTGAGATAGGTGTGCTACTTCAAAATTATTTTTTAAAATATGTGATTTCTTACAAAATTTTAGCCAGTCGGCAAAAACCCAAGTACCTTCAATCAAATTAAGGTTGTGGCTCTTGGTACAATTTTTGACGCTGATTACGCCGGTATAATTAGATTTTACTTATTTGGAACGGTTCGGCAGTTATTACGTTCCCAATTATCAGAAATGATGCTAAAAACAACCATTTTACTATATGAGAAATTTTGAACGCAAACTGTGTCCGATCTAATCGACCGATGTTGACGGTTCAAACGGTATCGGATGGGAAATTGGCCGAGGAATTCATTTCTGAAAGCCGCGTTGCTCTAAGGTGTGCGGTTCTCGAGAAAAACGCGATAAACCGCGGGAATTGTAGTTTCTCACTTTCTAGCCAAACCGTACACGCTACGGGAGTACCGACCTCACCGTTGAATTCAGCACATCCCAATGCATAAGCATGACTACATTAGAACGCTCTATCTCTCAAAAAGTTACAATTGTTTTTTCATTCTAAATTTAGCACTTTTAGATAGAAACAAATTTAACATTGCAACCGTTGGCGATAGAAAGGTCTACCCACTACCAAATGATAGCTCTCGTTGAGTCTATCAAAAATACGTATAGTTTTACATGTCTAAGATTTACCATTTTCATGTTATGTGGTCCATTTCACTTATTTTTGCATTATTTGAAATACCGTAATTTCAGCACAACTCGGTAACCAGTAGAGACAGAGACTTTTCCTATGTAAATTTGTAATCAGCGCACCAATTTTAGTAAGATAGCAAAGGTTTCATGTTGATCCGCGTCCTTGTTCTTGAGATAGGTGTGCTACTTCAAAATTAATTTTTAAAATATGTGATTTCTTACAAAATTTTAGCCAGTCGGCAAAAACCCAAGTACCTTCAATCAAATTAAGGTTGTGGTTCTTGGTACAATTTTTTACGCTGATTACGCCGGTATAATTAGATTTTACTTATTTGGAACGGTTCGGCAGTTATTACGTTCCCAATTATCAGAAATGATGCTAAAAACAACCATTTTACTATATCAGAAATTTTGAACGCAAACTGTGTCCGATCTAATCGACCGATGTTGACGGTTCAAACGGTATCGGATGGAAAATTGGCCGAGGAATTCATTTCCGAAAGCCGGGTTCCTCTAAGGTGTGCGGTTCTCGAGAAAAACGCGATAAACCGCGGGAATTGTAGTTTCTCACTTTCTAGCCAAACCGTACACGCTACGGGAGTACCGACCTCACCGTTGAATTCAGCACATCCCAATGCATAAGCATGACTACATTAGAACGCTCTATCTCTCAAAAAGTTACAATTGTTTTTTCATTCTAAATTTAGCACTTTTAGATAGAAAAAAATTGAACATTGCAACCGTTGGTGATAGAAAGGTCTACCCACTACCAAATGATAGCTCTCGTTGAGTCTATCAAAAATATGTATAGTTTTACATGTCTAAGATTTACCATTTTCATGTTATGTGGTCCATTTCACTTATTTTTGCATTATTTGAAATACCGTAATTTGAGCACAACTCGGTAACCAGTAGAGAAAGAGACTTTTCCTATGTAAATTTGTAATCAGCGCACCAATTGTAGTAAGATAGCAAAGGTTTCATGTTGATCCGCGTCCTTGTTTTTGAGATAGGTGTGCTACTTCAAAATTATTTTTTAAAATATGTGATTTCTTACAAAATTTTAGCCAGTCGGCAAAAACCCAAGTACCTTCAATCAAATTAAGGTTGTGGCTCTTGGTACAATTTTTGACGCTGATTACGCCGGTATAATTAGATTTTACTTATTTGGAACGGTTCGGCAGTTATTACGTTCCCAATTATCAGAAATGATGCTAAAAACAACCATTTTACTATATGAGAAATTTTGAACGCAAACTGTGTCCGATCTAATCGACCGATGTTGACGGTTCAAACGGTATCGGATGGGAAATTGGCCGAGGAATTCATTTCTGAAAGCCGCGTTGCTCTAAGGTGTGCGGTTCTCGAGAAAAACGCGATAAACCGCGGGAATTGTAGTTTCTCACTTTCTAGCCAAACCGTACACGCTACGGGAGTACCGACCTCACCGTTGAATTCAGCACATCCCAATGCATAAGCATGACTACATTAGAACGCTCTATCTCTCAAAAAGTTACAATTGTTTTTTCATTCTAAATTTAGCACTTTTAGATAGAAACAAATTTAACATTGCAACCGTTGGTGATAGAAAGGTCTACCCACTACCAAATGATAGCTCTCGTTGAGTCTATCAAAAATACGTATAGTTTTACATGTCTAAGATTTACCATTTTCATGTTATGTGGTCCATTTCACTTATTTTTGCATTATTTGAAATACCGTAATTTCAGCACAACTCGGTAACCAGTAGAGACAGAGACTTTTCCTATGTAAATTTGTAATCAGCGCACCAATTTTAGTAAGATAGCAAAGGTTTCATGTTGATCCGCGTCCTTGTTCTTGAGATAGGTGTGCTACTTCAAAATTATTTTTTAAAATATGTGATTTCTTACAAAATTTTAGCCAGTCGGCAAAAACCCAAGTACCTTCAATCAAATTAAGGTTGTGGTTCTTGGTACAATTTTTTACGCTGATTACGCCGGTATAATTAGATTTTACTTATTTGGAACGGTTCGGCAGTTATTACGTTCCCAATTATCAGAAATGATGCTAAAAACAACCATTTTACTATATCAGAAATTTTGAACGCAAACTGTGTCCGATCTAATCGACCGATGTTGACGGTTCAAACGGTATCGGATGGAAAATTGGCCGAGGAATTCATTTCCGAAAGCCGGGTTCCTCTAAGGTGTGCGGTTCTCGAGAAAAACGCGATAAACCGCGGGAATTGTAGTTTCTCACTTTCTAGCCAAACCGTACACGCTACGGGAGTACCGACCTCACCGTTGAATTCAGCACATCCCAATGCATAAGCATGACTACATTAGAACGCTCTATCTCTCAAAAAGTTACAATTGTTTTTTCATTCTAAATTTAGCACTTTTAGATAGAAAAAAATTGAACATTGCAACCGTTGGTGATAGAAAGGTCTACCCACTACCAAATGATAGCTCTCGTTGAGTCTATCAAAAATATGTATAGTTTTACATGTCTAAGATTTACCATTTTCATGTTATGTGGTTAATTTCACTTATTTTTGCATTTTTTGAAATACCGTAATTTCAGCACAACTCGGTAACCAGTAGAGACAGAGACTTTTCCTATGTAAATTTGTAATCAGCGCACCCATTTTAGTAAGCTAGCAAAGGTTTCATGTTGATCCGCGTCCTTGTTCTTGAGATAGGTATGCTACTTCAAAATTATTTTTTAAAATATGTGATTTCTTACAAAATTTTAGCCAGTCGGCAAAAACCCAAGTACCTTCAATCAAATTAAGGTTGTGGCTCTTGGTACAATTTTTGACGCTGATTACGCCGGTATAATTAGATTTTACTTATTTGGAACGGTTCGGCAGTTATTACGTTCCCAATTATCAAAAATGATGCTAAAAACAACCATTTTACTATATAAGAAATTTGGAACGCAAACTGTGTCCGATCTAATCGACCGATGTTGACGGTTCAAACGGTATCGGATGGGAAATTGGCCGAGGAATTCATTTCCGAAAGCCGCGTTGCTCTAAGGTGTGCGGTTCTCGAGAAAAACGCGATAAACCGCGGGAATTGTAGTTTCTCACTTTCTAGCCAAACCGTACATGCTACGGGAGTACCGACCTCACCGTTGAATTCAGCACATCCCAATGCATAAGCATGACTACATTAGAACGCTGTATCTCTCAAAAAGTTACAATTGTTTTTTCATTCTAAATTTAGCACTTTTAGATAGAAAAAAGTTGAACATTGCAACCGTTGGTGATGGAAAGGTCTACCCACTACCAAATGATAGCTCTCGTTGAGTCTATCAAAAATATGTATAGTTTTACATGTCTAAGATTTACCATTTTCATGTTATGTGGTCCATTTCACTTATTTTTGCATTATTTGAAATACCGTAATTTGAGCACAACTCGGTAACCAGTAGAGAAAGAGACTTTTCCTATGTAAATTTGTAATCAGCGCACCAATTGTAGTAAGATAGCAAAGGTTTCATGTTGATCCGCGTCCTTGTTTTTGAGATAGGTGTGCTACTTCAAAATTATTTTTTAAAATATGTGATTTCTTACAAAATTTTAGCCAGTCGGCAAAAACCCAAGTACCTTCAATCAAATTAAGGTTGTGGCTCTTGGTACAATTTTTGACGCTGATTACGCCGGTATAATTAGATTTTACTTATTTGGAACGGTTCGGCAGTTATTACGTTCCCAATTATCAGAAATGATGCTAAAAACAACCATTTTACTATATGAGAAATTTTGAACGCAAACTGTGTCCGATCTAATCGACCGATGTTGACGGTTCAAACGGTATCGGATGGGAAATTGGCCGAGGAATTCATTTCTGAAAGCCGCGTTGCTCTAAGGTGTGCGGTTCTCGAGAAAAACGCGATAAACCGCGGGAATTGTAGTTTCTCACTTTCTAGCCAAACCATACATGCTACGGGAGTACCGACCTCACCGTTGAATTCAGCACATCCCAATGCATAAGCATGACTACATTAGAACGCTCTATCTCTCAAAAAGTTACACTTGCTTTTTCATTCTAAATTTAGCACTTTTAGATAGAAAAAAGTTGAACATTGCAACCGTTGGTGATGGAAAGGTCTACCCACTACCAAATGATAGCTCTCGTTGAGTCTATCAAAAATATGTATAGTTTTACATGTCTAAGATTTACCATTTTCATGTTATGTGGTCCATTTCACTTATTTTTGCATTATTTGAAATACCGTAATTTGAGCACAACTCGGTAACCAGTAGAGAAAGAGACTTTTCCTATGTAAATTTGTAATCAGCGCACCAATTTTAGTAAGATATTTTTTAAAATATGTGATTTCTTACAAAATTTTAGCCAGTCGGCAAAAACCCAAGTACCTTCAATCAAATTAAGGTTGTGGTTCTTGGTACAATTTTTGACGCTGATTACGCCGGTATAATTAGATTTTACTTATTTGGAACGGTTCGGCAGTTATTACGTTCCCAATTATCAAAAATTATGCTATAAACAACCATTTTACTATATAAGAAAGTTTGAACGCAAACTGTGTCCGATCTAATCGACCGATGTTGACGGTTCAAACGGTATCGGATGGGAAATTGGCCGAGGAATTCATTTCCGAAAGCCGCGTTGCTCTAAGGTGTGCGGTTCTCGAGAAAAACGCGATAAACCGCGGGAATTGTAGTTTCTCACTTTCTAGCCAAACCGTACATGCTACGGGAGTACCGACCTCACCGTTGAATTCAGCACATCCCAATGCATAAGCATGACTACATTAGAACGCTCTATCTCTCAAAAAGTTACAATTGTTTTTCATTCTAAATTTAGCACTTTTGGATAGAAAAAAGTTGAACATTGCAACCGTTGGTGATGGGAAGGTCTACCCACTACCAAATGATAGCTCTCGTTGAGTCTATCAAAAATATGTATAGTTTTACATGTCTAAGATTTACCATTTTCATGTTATGTGGTCCATTTCACTTATTTTTGCATTATTTGAAATACCGTAATTTGAGCACAACTCGGTAACCAGTAGAGAAAGAGACTTTTCCTATGTAAATTTGTAATCAGCGCACCAATTTTAGTAAGATAGCAAAGGTTTCATGTTGATCCGCGTCCTTGTTTTTGAGATAGGTGTGCTACTTCAAAATTATTTTTTAAAATATGTGATTTCTTACAAAATTTTAGCCAGTCGGCAAAAACCCAAGTACCTTCAATCAAATTAAGGTTGTGGTTCTTGGTACAATTTTTGACGCTGATTACGCCGGTATAATTAGATTTTACTTATTTGGAACGGTTCGGCAGTTATTACGTTCCCAATTATCAAAAATGATGCTAAAAACAACCATTTTACTATATGAGAAATTTTGAACGCAAACTGTGTCCGATCTAATCGACCGATGTTGACGGTTCAAACGGTATCGGATGGGAAATTGGCCGAGGAATTCATTTCTGAAAGCCGAGTTGCTCTAAGGTGTGCGGTTCTCGAGAAAAACACGATAAACCGCGGGAATTGTAGTTTCTCACTTTCTAGCCAAACCGTACACGCTACGGGAGTACCGACCTCACCGTTGAATTCAGCACATCCCAATGCATAAGCATGACTACATTAGAACGCACTATCTATCAAAAAGTTAGAATTGTTTTTTCATTCTAAATTTAGCACTTTTAGATAGAAAAGAATTTAACATTGCAACCGTTGGTGATAGAAAGGTCTACCCACTACCAAATGATAGCTCTCGTTGAGTCTATCAAAAATATGTATAGTTTTATATGTTTAAGATTTACCATTTTCATGTTATGTGGTTCATTTCACTTATTTTTGCATTTTTTGAAATACCGTAATTTTAGCACAACTCGGTAACCAGTAGAGACAGAGACTTTTCCTATGTAAATTTGTAATCAGCGCACCCATTTTAGTAACATAGCAAAGGTTTCATGTTGACCCGCGTCCTTGTTTTTGAGATAGGTGTGCTACTTCAAAATTACTTTTTAAAATATGTGATTTCTTACAAAATTTTAGCCAGTCGGCAAAAACCCAAGTACCTTCAATCAAATTAAGGTTGTGGTTCTTGGTACAATTTTTGACGCTGATTACGCCGGTATAATTAGATTTTACTTATTTGGAACGGTTCGGCAGTTATTACGTTCCCAATTATCAAAAATTATGCTAAAAACAACCATTTTACTATATAAGAAATTTTGAACGCAAACTGTGTCCGATCTAATCGACCGATGTTGACGGTTCAAACGGTATCGGATGGGAAATTGGCCGAGGAATTCATTTCTGAAAGCCGCGTTGCTCTAAGGTGTGCGGTTCTCGAGAAAAACGCGATAAACCGCGGGAATTGTAGTTTCTCACTTTCTAGCCAAACCGTACATGCTACGGGAGTACCGACCTCACCGTTGAATTCAGCACATCCCAATGCATAAGCATGACTACATTAGAACGCACTATCTATCAAAAAGTTAGAATTGTTTTTTCATTCTAAATTTAGCACTTTTAGATGGAAAAGAATTTAACATTGCAACCGTTGGTGATAGAAAGGTCTACCCACTACCAAATGATAGCTCTCGTTGAGTCTATCAAAAATATGTATAGTTTTATATGTTTAAGATTTACCATTTTCATGTTATGTGGTTCATTTCACTTATTTTTGCATTTTTTGAAATACCGTAATTTTAGCACAACTCGGTAACCAGTAGAGACAGAGACTTTTCCTATGTAAATTTGTAATCAGCGCACCCATTTTAGTAACATAGCAAAGGTTTCATGTTGACCCGCGTCCTTGTTTTTGAGATAGGTGTGCTACTTCAAAATTACTTTTTAAAATATGTGATTTCTTACAAAATTTTAGCCAGTCGGCAAAAACCCAAGTACCTTCAATCAAATTAAGGTTGTGGTTCTTGGTACAATTTTTGACGCTGATTACGCCGGTATAATTAGATTTTACTTATTTGGAACGGTTCGGCAGTTATTACGTTCCCAATTATCAAAAATTATGCTAAAAACAACCATTTTACTATATAAGAAATTTTGAACGCAAACTGTGTCCGATCTAATCGACCGATGTTGACGGTTCAAACGGTATCGGATGGGAAATTGGACGAGGAATTCATTTCTGAAAGCCGCGTTGCTCTAAGGTGTGCGGTTCTCGAGAAAAACGCGATAAACCGCGGGAATTGTAGTTTCTCACTTTCTAGCCAAACCGTACATGCTACGGGAGTACCGACCTCACCGTTGAATTCAGCACATCCCAATGCATAAGCATGACTACATTAGAACGCTCTATCTCTCAAAAAGTTACACTTGCTTTTTCATTCTAAATTTAGCACTTTTAGATAGAAAAAAGTTGAACATTGCAACCGTTGGTGATGGAAAGGTCTACCCACTACCAAATGATAGCTCTCGTTGAGTCTATCAAAAATATGTATAGTTTTACATGTCTAAGATTTACCATTTTCATGTTATGTGGTCCATTTCACTTATTTTTGCATTATTTGAAATACCGTAATTTGAGCACAACTCGGTAACCAGTAGAGAAAGAGACTTTTCCTATGTAAATTTGTAATCAGCGCACCAATTTTAGTAAGATATTTTTTAAAATATGTGATTTCTTACAAAATTTTAGCCAGTCGGCAAAAACCCAAGTACCTTCAATCAAATTAAGGTTGTGGTTCTTGGTACAATTTTTGACGCTGATTACGCCGGTATAATTAGATTTTACTTATTTGGAACGGTTCGGCAGTTATTACGTTCCCAATTATCAAAAATTATGCTATAAACAACCATTTTACTATATAAGAAAGTTTGAACGCAAACTGTGTCCGATCTAATCGACCGATGTTGACGGTTCAAACGGTATCGGATGGGAAATTGGCCGAGGAATTCATTTCCGAAAGCCGCGTTGCTCTAAGGTGTGCGGTTCTCGAGAAAAACGCGATAAACCGCGGGAATTGTAGTTTCTCACTTTCTAGCCAAACCGTACATGCTACTGGAGTACCGACCTCACCGTTGAATTCAGCACATCCCAATGCATAAGCATGACTACATTAGAACGCTGTATCTCTCAAAAATTTACAATTGTTTTTTCATTCTAAATTTAGCACTTTTAGATAGAAAAAAGTTGAACATTGCAACCGTTGGTGATGGGAAGGTCTACCCACTACCAAATGATAGCTCTCGTTGAGTCTATCAAAAATATGTATAGTTTTACATGTCTAAGATTTACCATTTTCATGTTATGTGGTCCATTTCACTTATTTTTGCATTATTTGAAATACCGTAATTTGAGCACAACTCGGTAACCAGTAGAGAAAGAGACTTTTCCTATGTAAATTTGTAACCAGCGCACCAATTTTAGTAAGATAGCAAAGGTTTCATGTTGATCCGCGTCCTTGTTTTTGAGATAGGTGTGCTACTTCAAAATTATTTTTTAAAATATGTGATTTCTTACAAAATTTTAGCCAGTCGGCAAAAACCCAAGTACCTTCAATCAAATTAAGGTTGTGGCTCTTGGTACAATTTTTGACGCTGATTACGCCGGTATAATTAGATTTTACTTATTTGGAACGGTTCGGCAGTTATTACGTTCCCAATTATCAAAAATGATGCTAAAAACAACCATTTTACTATATGAGAAATTTTGAACGCAAACTGTGTCCGATCTAATCGACCGATGTTGACGGTTCAAACGGTATCGGATGGGAAATTGGCCGAGGAATTCATTTCTGAAAGCCGCGTTGCTCTAAGGTGTGCGGTTCTCGAGAAAAACACGATAAACCGCGGGAATTGTAGTTTCTCACTTTCTAGCCAAACCGTACACGCTACGGGAGTACCGACCTCACCGTTGAATTCAGCACATCCCAATGCATAAGCATGACTACATTAGAACGCACTATCTATCAAAAAGTTAGAATTGTTTTTTCATTCTAAATTTAGCACTTTTAGATAGAAAAAAATTGAACATTGCAACCGTTGGTGATAGAAAGGTCTACCCACTACCAAATGATAGCTCTCGTTGAGTCTATCAAAAATATGTATAGTTTTATATGTTTAAGATTTACCATTTTCATGTTATGTGGTTCATTTCACTTATTTTTGCATTTTTTGAAATACCGTAATTTTAGCACAACTCGGTAACCAGTAGAGACAGAGACTTTTCCTATGTAAATTTGTAATCAGCGCACCCATTTTAGTAACATAGCAAAGGTTTCATGTTGACCCGCGTCCTTGTTTTTGAGATAGGTGTGCTACTTCAAAATTACTTTTTAAAATATGTGATTTCTTACAAAATTTTAGCCAGTCGGCAAAAACCCAAGTACCTTCAATCAAATTAAGGTTGTGGTTCTTGGTACAATTTTTGACGCTGATTACGCCGGTATAATTAGATTTTACTTATTTGGAACGGTTCGGCAGTTATTACGTTCCCAATTATCAAAAATTATGCTAAAAACAACCATTTTACTATATAAGAAATTTTGAACGCAAACTGTGTCCGATCTAATCGACCGATGTTGACGGTTCAAACGGTATCGGATGGGAAATTGGCCGAGGAATTCATTTCCGAAAGCCGCGTTGCTCTAAGGTGTGCGGTTCTCGAGAAAAACGCGATAAACCGCGGGAATTGTAGTTTCTCACTTTCTAGCCAAACCGTACATGCTACTGGAGTACCGACCTCACCGTTGAATTCAGCACATCCCAATGCATAAGCATGACTACATTAGAACGCTGTATCTCTCAAAAATTTACAATTGTTTTTTCATTCTAAATTTAGCACTTTTAGATAGAAAAAAGTTGAACATTGCAACCGTTGGTGATGGGAAGGTCTACCCACTACCAAATGATAGCTCTCGTTGAGTCTATCAAAAATATGTATAGTTTTACATGTCTAAGATTTACCATTTTCATGTTAAGTGGTCCATTTCACTTATTTTTGCATTATTTGAAATACCGTAATTTGAGCACAACTCGGTAACCAGTAGAGAAAGAGACTTTTCCTATGTAAATTTGTAATCAGCGCACCAATTTTAGTAAGATAGCAAAGGTTTCATGTTGATCCGCGTCCTTGTTTTTGAGATAGGTGTGCTACTTCAAAATTATTTTTTAAAATATGTGATTTCTTACAAATTTTTGCAGTCGGCAAAAACCCAAGTACGTTCAATCAAATTAAGGTTGTGGCTCTTGGTACAATTTTTGACGCTGATTACGCCGGTATAATTAGATTTTACTTATTTGGAACGGTTCGGCAGTTATTACGTTCCCAATTATCAAAAATGATGCTAAAAACAACCATTTTACTATATGAGAAATTTTGAACGCAAACTGTGTCCGATCTAATCGACCGATGTTGACGGTTCAAACGGTATCGGATGGTAAATTGGCCGAGGAATTCATTTCTGAAAGCCGCGTTGCTCTAAGGTGTGCGGTTCTCGAGAAAAACACGATAAACCGCGGGAATTGTAGTTTCTCACTTTCTAGCCAAACCGTACACGCTACGGGAGTACCGACCTCACCGTTGAATTCAGCACATCCCAATGCATAAGCATGACTACATTAGAACGCACTATCTATCAAAAAGTTAGAATTGTTTTTTCATTCTAAATTTAGCACTTTTAGATAGAAAAAAATTGAACATTGCAACCGTTGGTGATAGAAAGGTCT
The DNA here is from genome assembly GCA_964023965.1 of Melinopterus prodromus. Taxonomy (NCBI): domain Eukaryota; kingdom Metazoa; phylum Arthropoda; class Insecta; order Coleoptera; family Scarabaeidae; genus Melinopterus; species Melinopterus prodromus. The sequence goes on from OZ030391.1 coordinate 69,442,708, forward strand.
ACCCACTACCAAATGATAGCTCTCGTTGAGTCTATCAAAAATATGTATAGTTTTATATGTTTAAGATTTACCATTTTCATGTTATGTGGTTCATTTCACTTATTTTTGCATTTTTTGAAATACCGTAATTTTAGCACAACTCGGTAACCAGTAGAGACAGAGACTTTTCCTATGTAAATTTGTAATCAGCGCACCCATTTTAGTAACATAGCAAAGGTTTCATGTTGACCCGCGTCCTTGTTTTTGAGATAGGTGTGCTACTTCAAAATTACTTTTTAAAATATGTGATTTCTTACAAAATTTTAGCTAGTCGGCAAAAACCCAAGTACCTTCAATCAAATTAAGGTTGTGGTTCTTGGTACAATTTTTGACGCTGATTACGCCGGTATAATTAGATTTTACTTATTTGGAACGGTTCGGCAGTTATTACGTTCCCAATTATCAAAAATGATGCTAAAAACAACCATTTTACTATATAAGAAATTTTGAACGCAAACTGTGTCCGATCTAATCGTCCGATGTTGACGGTTCAAACGGTATCGGATGGGAAATTGGCCGAGGAATTCATTTCCGAAAGCCGCGTTGCTCTAAGGTGTGCGGTTCTCGAGAAAAACGCGATAAACCGCGGGAATTGTAGTTTCTCACTTTCTAGCCAAACCGTACATGCTACTGGAGTACCGACCTCACCGTTGAATTCAGCACATCCCAATGCATAAGCATGACTACATTAGAACGCTGTATCTCTCAAAAATTTACAATTGTTTTTTCATTCTAAATTTAGCACTTTTAGATAGAAAAAAGTTGAACATTGCAACCGTTGGTGATGGGAAGGTCTACCCACTACCAAATGATAGCTCTCGTTGAGTCTATCAAAAATATGTATAGTTTTACATGTCTAAGATTTACCATTTTCATGTTAAGTGGTCCATTTCACTTATTTTTGCATTATTTGAAATACTGTAATTTCAGCACAACTCGGTAACCAGTAGAGAAAGAGACTTTTCCTATGTAAATTTGTAATCAGCGCACCAATTTTAGTAAGATAGCAAAGGTTTCATGTTGATCCGCGTCCTTGTTTTTGAGATAGGTGTGCTACTTCAAAATTATTTTTTAAAATATGTGTTTTCTTACAAAATTTTAGCCAGTCGGCAAAAACCCAAGTACCTTCAATCAAATTAAGGTTGTGGCTCTTGGTACAATTTTTGACGCTGATTACGCCGGTATAATTAGATTTTACTTATTTGGAACGGTTCGGCAGTTATTACGTTCCCAATTATCAGAAATGATGCTAAAACAACCATTTTACTATATGAGAAATTTTGAACGCAAACTGTGTCCGATCTAATCGACCGATGTTGACGGTTCAAACGGTATCGGATGGGAAATTGGCCGAGGAATTCATTTCCGAAAGCCGCGTTGCTCTAAGGTGTGCGGTTCTCGAGAAAAACTCGATAAACCGCGGGAATTGTAGTTTCTCACTTTCTAGCCAAACCGTACACGCTACGGGAGTACCGACCTCACCGTTGAGTTCAGCACATCCCAATGCATAAGCATGACTACATTAGAACGCTCTATCTCTCAAAAAGTTACAATTGTTTTTTCATTCTAAATTAGCACTTTTAGATAGAAAAAAATTGAACATTGCAACCGTTGGTGATAGAAAGGTCTACCCACTACCAAATGATAGCTCTCGTTGAGTCTATCAAAAATATGTATAGTTTTACATGTCTAAGATTTACCATTTTCATGTTAAGTGGTCCATTTCACTTATTTTTGCATTATTTGAAATACTGTAATTTCAGCACAACTCGGTAACCAGTAGAGACAGAGACTTTTCCTATGTAAATTTGTAATCAGCGCACCCATTTTAGTAAGCTAGCAAAGGTTTCATGTTGGTCCGCGTCCTTGTTCTTGAGATAGGTGTGCTACTTCAAAATTATTTTTTAAAATATGTGATTTCTTACAAAATTTTAGCCAGTCGGCAAAAACCCAAGTACCTTCAATCAAATTAAGGTTGTGGTTCTTGGTACAATTTTTGACGCTGATTACGCCGGTATAATTAGATTTTACTTATTTGGAACGGTTCGGCAGTTATTACGTTCCCAATTATCAAAAATGATGCTAAAAACAACCATTTTACTATATAAGAAATTTTGAACGCAAACTGTGTCCGATCTAATCGACCGATGTTGACGGTTCAAACGGTATCGGATGGAAAATTGGCCGAGGAATTCATTTCCGAAAGCCGCGTTGCTCTAAGGTGTGCGGTTCTCGAGAAAAACGCGATAAACCGCGGGAATTGTAGTTTCTCACTTTCTAGCCAAACCGTACATGCTACGGGAGTACCGACCTCACCGTTGAATTCAGCACATCCCAATGCATAAGCATGACTACATTAGAACGCTCTATCTCTCAAAAAGTTACAATTGTTTTTTCATTCTAAATTTAGCACTTTTAGATAGAAAAAAGTTGAACATTGCAACCGTTGGTGATGAAAAGGTCTACCCACTACCAAATGATAGCTCTCGTTGAGTCTATCAAAAATATGTATAGTTTTACATGTCTAAGATTTACCATTTTCATGTTATGTGGTCCATTTCACTTATTTTTGCATTATTTGAAATACCGTAATTTGAGCACAACTCGGTAACCAGTAGAGAAAGAGACTTTGCCTATGTAAATTTGTAATCAGCGCACCAATTTTAGTAAGATAGCAAAGGTTTCATGTTGATCCGCGTCCTTGTTTTTGAGATAGGTGCGCTACTTCAAAATTATTTTTTAAAATATGTGATTTCTTACAAAATTTTAGCCAGTCGGCAAAAACCCAAGTACCTGCAATCAAATTAAGGTTGTGGCTCTTGGTACAATTTTTGACGCAGATTACGCCGGTATAATTAGATTTTACTTATTTGGAACGGTTCGGCAGTTATTACGTTCCCAATTATCAGAAATGATGCTAAAACAACCATTTTACTATATGAGAAATTTTGAACGCAAACTGTGTCCGATCTAATCGACCGATGTTGACGGTTCAAACGGTATCGGATGGGAAATTGGCCGAGGAATTCATTTCCGAAAGCCGCGTTGCTCTAAGGTGTGCGGTTCTCGAGAAAAACGCGATAAACCGCGGGAATTGTAGTTTCTCACTTTCTAGCCAAACCGTACACGCTACGGGAGTACCGACTTCACCGTTGAATTCAGCACATCCCAATGCATAAGCATGACTACATTAGAACGCTCTATCTCTCAAAAAGTTACAATTGTTTTTTCATTCTAAATTTAGCACTTTTAGATAGAAAAAAATTGAACATTGCAACCGTTGGTGATAGAAAGGTCTACCCACTACCAAATGATAGCTGTCGTTGAGTCTATCAAAAATATGTATAGTTTTACATGTCTAAGATTTACCATTTTCATGTTAAGTGGTCCATTTCACTTATTTTTGCATTATTTGAAATACTGTAATTTCAGCACAACTCGGTAACCAGTAGAGACAGAGACTTTTCCTATGTAAATTTGTAATCAGCGCACCCATTTTAGTAAGCTAGCAAAGGTTTCATGTTGATCCGCGTCCTTGTTCTTGAGATAGGTGTGCTACTTCAAAATTATTTTTTAAAATATGTGATTTCTTACAAAATTTTAGCCAGTCGGCAAAAACCCAAGTACCTTCAATCAAATTAAGGTTGTGGTTCTTGGTACAATTTTTGACGCTGATTACGCCGGTATAATTAGATTTTACTTATTTGGAACGGTTCGGCAGTTATTACGTTCCCAATTATCAAAAATGATGCTAAAAACAACCATTTTACTATATAAGAAATTTTGAACGCAAACTGTGTCCGATCTGATCGACCGATGTTGACGGTTCAAACGGTATCGGATGGGAAATTGGCCGAGGAATTCATTTCCGAAAGCCGCGTTGCTCTAAGGTGTGCGGTTCTCGAGAAAAACGCGATAAACCGCGGGAATTGTAGTTTCTCACTTTCTAGCCAAACCGTACACGCTACGGGAGTACCGACCTCACCGTTGAATTCAGCACATCCCAATGCATAAGCATGACTACATTAGAACGCTCTGTCTCTCAAAAAGTTACAATTGTTTTTTCATTCTAAATTTAGCACTTTTAGATAGAAAAAAATTTAACATTGCAACCGTTGGTGATAGAAAGGTCTACCCACTACCAAATGATAGCTCTCGTTGAGTCTATCAAAAATATGTATAGTTTTACATGTCTAAGATTTACCATTTTCATGTTAAGTGGTCCATTTCACTTATTTTTGCATTATTTGAAATACTGTAATTTCAGCACAACTCGGTAACCAGTAGAGACAGAGACTTTTCCTATGTAAATTTGTAATCAGCGCACCCATTTTAGTAAGCTAGCAAAGGTTTCATGTTGATCCGCGTCCTTGTTCTTGAGATAGGTGTGCTACTTCAAAATTATTTTTTAAAATATGTGTTTTCTTACAAAATTTTAGCCAGTCGGCAAAAACCCAAGTACCTTCAATCAAATTAAGGTTGTGGTTCTTGGTACAATTTTTGACGCTGATTACGCCGGTATAATTAGATTTTACTTATTTGGAACGGTTCGGCAGTTATTACGTTCCCAATTATCAAAAATGATGCTAAAAACAACCATTTTACTATATAAGAAATTTTGAACGCAATCTGTGTCCGATCTAATCGACCGATGTTGACGGTTCAAACGGTATCGGATGGGAAATTGGCCGAGGAATTCATTTCCGAAAGCCGCGTTGCTCTAAGGTGTGCGGTTCTCGAGAAAAACGCGATAAACCGCGGGAATTGTAGTTTCTCACTTTCTAGCCAAACCGTACCTGCTACGGGAGTACCGACCTCACCGTTGAATTCAGCACATCCCAATGCATAAGCATGACTACATTAGAACGCTCTATCTCACAAAAAGTTACAATTGTTTTTTCATTCTAAATTTAGCACTTTTAGATAGAAAAAAGTTGAACATTGCAACCGTTGGTGATGGGAAGGTCTACCCACTACCAAATGATAGCTCTCGTTGAGTCTATCAAAAATATGTATAGTTTTACATGTCTAAGATTTACCATTTTCATGTTATGTGGTCCATTTCACTTATTTTTGCATTATTTGAAATACCGTAATTTGAGCACAACTCGGTAACCAGTAGAGAAACAGACTTTTCCTATGTAAATTTGTAATCAGCGCACCAATTTTAGTAAGATAGCAAAGGTTTCATGTTGATCCGCGTCCTTGTTTTTGAGATAGGTGTGCTACTTCAAAATTATTTTTTAAAATATGTGATTTCTTACAAAATTTTAGCCAGTCGGCAAAAACCCAAGTACCTTCAATCAAATTAAGGTTGTGGCTCTTGGTACAATTTTTGACGCTGATTACGCCGGTATAATTAGATTTTACTTATTTGGAACGGTTCGGCAGTTATTACGTTCCCAATTATCAAAAATGATGCTAAAAACAACCATTTTACTATATAAGAAATTTTGAACGCAAACTGTGTCCGATCTAATCGACCGATGTTGACGGTTCAAACGGTATCGGATGGGAAATTGGCCGAGGAATTCATTTCCGAAAGCCGCGTTGCTCTAAGGTGTGCGGTTCTCGAGAAAAACGCGATAAACCGCGGGAATTGTAGTTTCTCACTTTCTAGCCAAACCGTACACGCTACGGGAGTACCGACCTCACCGTTGAATTCAGCACATCCCAATGCATAAGCATGACTACATTAGAACGCTCTGTCTCTCAAAAAGTTACAATTGTTTTTTCATTCTAAATTTAGCACTTTTAGATAGAAAAAAATTTAACATTGCAACCGTTGGTGATAGAAAGGTCTACCCACTACCAAATGATAGCTCTCGTTGAGTCTATCAAAAATATGTATAGTTTTACATGTCTAAGATTTACCATTTTCATGTTAAGTGGTCCATTTCACTTATTTTTGCATTATTTGAAATACTGTAATTTCAGCACAACTCGGTAACCAGTAGAGACAGAGACTTTTCCTATGTAAATTTGTAATCAGCGCACCCATTTTAGTAAGCTAGCAAAGGTTTCATGTTGATCCGCGTCCTTGTTCTTGAGATAGGTGTGCTACTTCAAAATTATTTTTTAAAATATGTGATTTCTTACAAAATTTTAGCCAGTCGGCAAAAACCCAAGTACCTTCAATCAAATTAAGGTTGTGGTTCTTGGTACAATTTTTGACGCTGATTACGCCGGTATAATTAGATTTTACTTATTTGGAACGGTTCGGCAGTTATTACGTTCCCAATTATCAAAAATGATGCTAAAAACAACCATTTTACTATATTAGAAATTTTGAACGCAATCTGTGTCCGATCTAATCGACCGATGTTGACGGTTCAAACGGTATCGGATGGGAAATTGGCCGAGGAATTCATTTCCGAAAGCCGCGTTGCTCTAAGGTGTGCGGTTCTCGAGAAAAACGCGATAAACCGCGGGAATTGTAGTTTCTCACTTTCTAGCCAAACCGTACCTCCTACGGGAGTACCGACCTCACCGTTGAATTCAGCACATCCCAATGCATAAGCATGACTACATTAGAACGCTCTATCTCTCAAAAAGTTACAATTGTTTTTTCATTCTAAATTTAGCACTTTTAGATAGAAAAAAGTTGAACATTGCAACCGTTGGTGATGAAAAGGTCTACCCACTACCAAATGATAGCTCTCGTTGAGTCTATCAAAAATATGTATAGTTTTACATGTCTAAGATTTACCATTTTCATGTTATGTGGTCCATTTCACTTATTTTTGCATTATTTGAAATACCGTAATTTGAGCACAACTCGGTAACCAGTAGAGAAACAGACTTTTCCCATGTAAATTTGTAATCAGCGCACCAATTTTAGTAAGATAGCAAAGGTTTCATGTTGATCCGCGTCCTTGTTTTTGAGATAGGTGTGCTACTTCAAAATTATTTTTTAAAATATGTGATTTCTTACAAAATTTTAGCCAGTCGGCAAAAACCCAAGTACCTTCAATCAAATTAAGGTTGTGGTTCTTGGTACAATTTTTGACGCTGATTACGCCGGTATAATTAGATTTTACTTATTTGGAACGGTTCGGCAGTTATTACGTTCCCAATTATCAAAAATGATGCTAAAAACAACCATTTTACTATATAAGAAATTTTGAACGCAAACTGTGTCCGATCTAATCGACCGATGTTGACGGTTCAAACGGTATCGGATGGGAAATTGGCCGAGGAATTCATTTCCGAAAGCCGCGTTGCTCTAAGGTGTGCGGTTCTCGAGAAAAACGCGATAAACCGCGGGAATTGTAGTTTCTCACTTTCTAGCCAAACCGTACACGCTACGGGAGTACCGACCTCACCGTTGAATTCAGCACATCCCAATGCATAAGCATGACTACATTAGAACGCTCTGTCTCTCAAAAAGTTACAATTGTTTTTTCATTCTAAATTTAGCACTTTTAGATAGAAAAAAATTTAACATTGCAACCGTTGGTGATAGAAAGGTCTACCCACTACCAAATGATAGCTCTCGTTGAGTGTATCAAAAATATGTATAGTTTTACATGTCTAAGATTTACCATTTTCATGTTAAGTGGTCCATTTCACTTATTTTTGCATTATTTGAAATACTGTAATTTCAGCACAACTCGGTAACCAGTAGAGACAGAGACTTTTCCTATGTAAATTTGTAATCAGCGCACCCATTTTAGTAAGCTAGCAAAGGTTTCATGTTGATCCGCGTCCTTGTTTTGGAGATAGGTGTGCTACTTCAAAATTATTTTTTAAAATATGTGATTTCTTACAAAATTTTAGCCAGTCGGCAAAAACCCAAGTACCTTCAATCAAATTAAGGTTGTGGCTCTTGGTACAATTTTTGACGCTGATTACGCCGGTATAATTAGATTTTACTTATTTGGAACGGTTCGGCAGTTATTACGTTCCCAATTATCAAAAATGATGCTAAAAACAACCATTTTACTATATGAGAAATTTTGAACGCAAACTGTGTCCGCTCGAATCGACCGATGTTGACGGTTCAAACGGTATCGGATGGGAAATTGGCCGGGGAATTCATTTCTGAAAGCCGCGTTGCTCTAAGGTGTGCGGTTCTCGAGAAAAACACGATAAACCGCGGGAATTGTAGTTTCTCACTTTCTAGCCAAACCGTACACGCTACGGGAGTACCGACCTCACCGTTGAATTCAGCACATCCCAATGCATAAGCATGACTACATTAGAACGCACTATCTCTCAAAAAGTTACAATTGTTTTTTCATTCTAAATTTAGCACTTTTAGATAGAAAAAAAAATTGAACATTGCAACCGTTCGTGATAGAAAGGTCTACCCACTACCAAATGATAGCTCTCGTTGAGTATATCAAAAATATGTATAGTTTTATATGTTTAAGATTTACCATTTTCATGTTAGGTGGTTCATTTCACTTATTTTTGCATTTTTTGAAATACCGTAATTTCAGCACAACTCGGTAACCAGTAGAGACAGAGACTTTTCCTATGTAAATTTGTAATCAGCGCACCCATTTTAGTAAGATAGCAAAGGTTTCATGTTGATCCGGGTCCTTGTTTTTGAGATAGGTGTGCTACTTCAAAATTATTTTTTAAAATATGTGATTTCTTACAAAATTTTAGCCAGTCGGCAAAAACCCAAGTACCTTCAATCAAATTAAGGTTGTGGTTCTTGGTACAATTTTTGACGCTGATTACGCCGGTATAATTAGATTTTACTTATTTGGAACGGTTCGGCAGTTATTACGTTCCCAATTATCAAAAATGATGCTAAAAACAACCATTTTACTATATAAGAAATTTTGAACGCAAACTGTGTCCGATTTAATCGACCGATGTTGACGGTTCAAACGGTATCGGATGGGAAATTGGCCGAGGAATTCATTTCCGAAAGCCGCGTTGCTCTAAGGTGTGCGGTTCTCGAGAAAAACGCGATAAACCGCGGGAATTGTAGTTTCTCACTTTCTAGCCAAACCGTACACGCTACGGGAGTACCGACCTCACCGTTGAATTCAGCACATCCCAATGCATAAGCATGACTACATTAGAACGCTCTGTCTCTCAAAAAGTTACAATTGTTTTTTCATTCTAAATTTAGCACTTTTAGATAGAAAAAAATTTAACATTGCAACCGTTGGTGATAGAAAGGTCTACCCACTACCAAATGATAGCTCTCGTTGAGTCTATCAAAAATATGTATAGTTTTACATGTCTAAGATTTACCATTTTCATGTTAAGTGGTCCATTTCACTTATTTTTGCATTATTTGAAATACTGTAATTTCAGCACAACTCGGTAACCAGTAGAGACAGAGACTTTTCCTATGTAAATTTGTAATCAGCGCACCCATTTTAGTAAGCTAGCAAAGGTTTCATGTTGATCCGCGTCCTTGTTCTTGAGATAGGTGTGCTACTTCAAAATTATTTTTTAAAATATGTGATTTCTTACAAAATTTTAGCCAGTCGGCAAAAACCCAAGTACCTTCAATCAAATTAAGGTTGTGGTTCTTGGTACAATTTTTGACGCTGATTACGCCGGTATAATTAGATTTTACTTATTTGGAACGGTTCGGCAGTTATTACGTTCCCAATTATCAAAAATGATGCTAAAAACAACCATTTTACTATATAAGAAATTTTGAACGCAATCTGTGTCCGATCTAATCGACCGATGTTGACGGTTCAAACGGTATCGGATGGGAAATTGGCCGAGGAAGTCATTTCCGAAAGCCGCGTTGCTCTAAGGTATGCGGTTCTCGAGAAAAACGCGATAAACCGCGGGAATTGTAGTTTCTCACTTTCTAGCCAAACCGTACCTGCTACGGGAGTACCGACTTCACCGTTGAATTCAGCACATCCCAATGCATAAGCATGACTACATTAGAACGCTCTATCTCTCAAAAAGTTACAATTGTTTTTTCATTCTAAATTTAGCACTTTTAGATAGAAAAAAGTTGAACATTGCAACCGTTGGTAATGAAAAGGTCTACCCACTACCAAATGATAGCTCTCGTTGAGTCTATCAAAAATATGTATAGTTTTACATGTCTAAGATTTACCATTTTCATGTTATGTGGTCCATTTCACTTATTTTTGCATTATTTGAAATACCGTAATTTGAGCACAACTCGGTAACCAGTAGAGAAACAGACTTTTCCCATGTAAATTTGTAATCAGCGCACCAATTTTAGTAAGATAGCAAAGGTTTCATGTTGGTCCGCGTCCGTGTTTTTTAGATAGGTGTGCTACTTCAAAATTATTTTTTAAAATATGTGATTTCTTACAAAATTTTAGCCAGTCGGCAAAAACCCAAGTACCTTCAATCAAATTAAGGTTGTGGCTCTTGGTACAATTTTTGACGCTGATTACGCCGGTATAATTAGATTTTACTTATTTGGAACGGTTCGGCAGTTATTACGTTCCCAATTATCAGAAATGATGCTAAAACAACCATTTTACTATATGAGAAATTTTGAACGCAAACTGTGTCCGATCTAATCGACCGATGTTGACGGTTCAAACGGTATCGGATGGGAAATTGGCCGAGGAATTCATTTCCGAAAGCCGCGTTGCTCTAAGGTGTGCGGTTCTCGAGAAAAACGCGATAAACCGCGGGAATTGTAGTTTCTCACTTTCTAGCCAAACCGTACATGCTACGGGAGTACCGACCTCACCGTTGAATTCAGCACATCCCAATGCATAAGCATGACTACATTAGAACGCTCTATCTCTCAAAAAGTTACAATTGTTTTTTCATTCTAAATTTAGCACTTTTAGATAGAAAAAAGTTGAACATTGCAACCGTTGGTGATGAAAAGGTCTACCCACTACCAAATGATAGCTCTCGTTGAGTCTATCAAAAATATGTATAGTTTTACATGTCTAAGATTTACCATTTTCATGTTATGTGGTCCATTTCACTTATTTTTGCATTATTTGAAATACCGTAATTTGAGCACAACTCGGTAACCAGTAGAGAAAGAGACTTTTCCTATGTAAATTTGTAATCAGCGCACCAATTTTAGTAAGATAGCAAAGGTTTCATGTTGATCCGCGTCCTTGTTTTGGAGATAGGTGTGCTACTTCAAAATTATTTTTTAAAATATGTGATTTCTTACAAAATTTTAGCCAGTCGGCAAAAACCCAAGTACCTTCAATCAAATTAAGGTTGTGGCTCTTGGTACAATTTTTGACGCTGATTACGCCGGTATAATTAGATTTTACTTATTTGGAACGGTTCGGCAGTTATTACGTTCCCAATTATCAAAAATGATGCTAAAAACAACCATTTTACTATATGAGAAATTTTGAACGCAAACTGTGTCCGCTCGAATCGACCGATGTTGACGGTTCAAACGGTATCGGATGGGAAATTGGCCGAGGAATTCATTTCTGAAAGCCGCGTTGCTCTAAGGTGTGCGGTTCTCGAGAAAAACACGATAAACCGCGGGAATTGTAGTTTCTCACTTTCTAGCCAAACCGTACACGCTACGGGAGTACCGACCTCACCGTTGAATTCAGCACATCCCAATGCATAAGCATGACTACATTAGAACGCACTATCTCTCAAAAAGTTACAATTGTTTTTTCATTCTAAATTTAGCACTTTTAGATAGAAAAAAAATTGAACATTGCAACCGTTCGTGATAGAAAGGTCTACCCACTACCAAATGATAGCTCTCGTTGAGTATATCAAAAATATGTATAGTTTTATATGTTTAAGATTTACCATTTTCATGTTAGGTGGTTCATTTCACTTATTTTTGCATTTTTTGAAATACCGTAATTTCAGCACAACTCGGTAACCAGTAGAGACAGAGACTTTTCCTATGTAAATTTGTAATCAGCGCACCCATTTTAGTAAGATAGCAAAGGTTTCATGTTGATCCGGGTCCTTGTTTTTGAGATAGGTGTGCTACTTCAAAATTATTTTTTAAAATATGTGATTTCTTACAAAATTTTAGCCAGTCGGCAAAAACCCAAGTACCTTCAATCAAATTAAGGTTGTGGTTCTTGGTACAATTTTTGACGCTGATTACGCCGGTATAATTAGATTTTACTTATTTGGAACGGTTCGGCAGTTATTACGTTCCCAATTATCAAAAATGATGCTAAAAACAACCATTTTACTATATAAGAAATTTTGAACGCAAACTGTGTCCGATCTAATCGACCGATGTTGACGGTTCAAACGGTATCGGATGGGAAATTGGCCGAGGAATTCATTTCCGAAAGCCGCGTTGCTCTAAGGTGTGCGGTTCTCGAGAAAAACGCGATAAACCGCGGGAATTGTAGTTTCTCACTTTCTAGCCAAACCGTACATGCTACTGGAGTACCGACCTCACCGTTGAATTCAGCACATCCCAATGCATAAGCATGACTACATTAGAACGCTCTATCTCTCAAAAAGTTACAATTGTTTTTTCATTCTAAATTTAGCACTTTTAGATAGAAAAAAGTTGAACATTGCAACCGTTGGTGATGAAAAGGTCTACCCACTACCAAATGATAGCTCTCGTTGAGTCTATCAAAAATATGTATAGTTTTACATGTCTAAGATTTACCATTTTCATGTTATGTGGTCCATTTCACTTATTTTTGCATTATTTGAAATACCGTAATTTGAGCACAACTCGGTAACCAGTAGAGAAAGAGACTTTTCCTATGTAAATTTGTAATCAGCGCACCAATTTTAGTAAGATAGCAAAGGTTTCATGTTGATCCGCGTCCTTGTTTTGGAGATAGGTGTGCTACTTCAAAATTATTTTTTAAAATATGTGATTTCTTACAAAATTTTAGCCAGTCGGCAAAAACCCAAGTACCTTCAATCAAATTAAGGTTGTGGCTCTTGGTACAATTTTTGACGCTGATTACGCCGGTATAATTAGATTTTACTTATTTGGAACGGTTCGGCAGTTATTACGTTCCCAATTATCAAAAATGATGCTAAAAACAACCATTTTACTATATGAGAAATTTTGAACGCAAACTGTGTCCGCTCGAATCGACCGATGTTGACGGTTCAAACGGTATCGGATGGGAAATTGGCCGAGGAATTCATTTCTGAAAGCCGCGTTGCTCTAAGGTGTGCGGTTCTCGAGAAAAACACGATAAACCGCGGGAATTGTAGTTTCTCACTTTCTAGCCAAACCGTACACGCTACGGGAGTACCGACCTCACCGTTGAATTCAGCACATCCCAATGCATAAGCATGACTACATTAGAACGCACTATCTCTCAAAAAGTTACAATTGTTTTTTCATTCTAAATTTAGCACTTTTAGATAGAAAAAAAATTGAACATTGCAACCGTTCGTGATAGAAAGGTCTACCCACTACCAAATGATAGCTCTCGTTGAGTATATCAAAAATATGTATAGTTTTATATGTTTAAGATTTACCATTTTCATGTTAGGTGGTTCATTTCACTTATTTTTGCATTATTTGAAATACCGTAATTTTAGCACAACTGGGTAACAAGTAGAGAAAGAGACTTTTCCTATGTAAATTTGTAATCAGCGCACCAATTTTAGTAAGATAGCAAAGGTTTCATGTTGATCCGGGTCCTTGTTTTTGAGATAGGTGTGCTACTTCAAAATTATTTTTTAAAATATGTGATTTCTTACAAAATTTTAGCCAGTCGGCAAAAACCCAAGTACCTTCAATCAAATTAAGGTTGTGGCTCTTGGTACAATTTTTGACGCTGATTACGCCGGTATAATTAGATTTTACTTATTTGGAACGGTTCGGCAGTTATTACGTTCCCAATTATCAGAAATGATGCTAAAAACAACCATTTTACTATATAAGAAATTTTGAACGCAAACTGTGTCCGATCTAATCGACCGATGTTGACGGTTCAAACGGTATCGGATGGAAAATTGGCCGAGGAATTCATTTCCGAAAGCCGCGTTGCTCTAAGCTGTGCGGTTCTCGAGAAAAACGCGATAAACCGCGGGAATTGTAGTTTCTCACTTTCTAGCCAAACCGTACATGCTACGGGAGTACCGACCTCACCGTTGAATTCAGCACATCCCAATGCATAAGCATGACTACATTAGAACGCTCTATCTCTCAAAAAGTTACAATTGTTTTTTCATTCTAAATTTGGCACTTTTAGATAGAAAAAAATTTAACATTGCAACCGTTGGTGATAGAAAGGTCTACCCACTACCAAATGATAGCTCTCGTTGAGTCTATCAAAAATATGTATAGTTTTACATGTCTAAGATTTACCATTTTCATGTTAAGTGGTCCATTTCACTTATTTTTGCATTATTTGAAATACTGTAATTTCAGCACAACTCGGTAACCAGTAGAGACAGAGACTTTTCCTATGTAAATTTGTAATCAGCGCACCCATTTTAGTAAGCTAGCAAAGGTTTCATGTTGGTCCGCGTCCTTGTTCTTGAGATAGGTGTGCTACTTCAAAATTATTTTTTAAAATATGTGATTTCTTACAAAATTTTAGCCAGTCGGCAAAAACCCAAGTACCTTCAATCAAATTAAGGTTGTGGTTCTTGGTACAATTTTTGACGCTGATTACGCCGGTATAATTAGATTTTACTTATTTGGAACGGTTCGGCAGTTATTACGTTCCCAATTATCAAAAATGATGCTAAAAACAACCATTTTACTATATAAGAAATTTTGAACGCAAACTGTGTCCGATCTAATCGACCGATGTTGACGGTTCAAACGGTATCGGATGGGAAATTGGCCGAGGAATTCATTTCCGAAAGCCGCGTTGCTCTAAGGTGTGCGGTTCTCGAGAAAAACGCGATAAACCGCGGGAATTGTAGTTTCTCACTTTCTAGCCAAACCGTACACGCTACGGGAGTACCGACCTCACCGTTGAATTCAGCACATCCCAATGCATAAGCATGACTACATTAGAACGCTCTGTCTCTCAAAAAGTTACAATTGTTTTTTCATTCTAAATTTAGCACTTTTAGATAGAAAAAAATTTAACATTGCAACCGTTGGTGATAGAAAGGTCTACCCACTACCAAATGATAGCTCTCGTTGAGTCTATCAAAAATATGTATAGTTTTACATGTCTAAGATTTACCATTTTCATGTTAAGTGGTCCATTTCACTTATTTTTGCATTATTTGAAATACTGTAATTTCAGCACAACTCGGTAACCAGTAGAGAAAGAGACTTTTCCTATGTAAATTTGTAATCAGCGCACCAATTTTAGTAAGCTAGCAAAAGTTTCATGTTGATCCGCGTCCTTGTTCTTGAGATAGGTGTGGAACTTCAAAATTATTTTTTAAAATATGTGATTTCTTACAAAATTTTAGCCAGTCGGCAAAAACCCAAGTACCTTCAATCAAATTAAGGTTGTGGTTCTTGGTACAATTTTTGACGCTGATTACGCCGGTATAATTAGATTTTACTTATTTGGAACGGTTCGGCAGTTATTACGTTCCCAATTATCAAAAATGATGCTAAAAACAACCATTTTACTATATAAGAAATTTTGAACGCAATCTGTGTCCGATCTAATCGACCGATGTTGACGGTTCAAACGGTATCGGATGGGAAATTGGCCGAGGAATTCATTTCCGAAAGCCGCGTTGCTCTAAGGTATGCGGTTCTCGAGAAAAACGCGATAAACCGCGGGAATTGTAGTTTCTCACTTTCTAGCCAAACCGTACCTGCTACGGGAGTACCGACCTCACCGTTGAATTCAGCACATCCCAATGCATAAGCATGACTACATTAGAACGCTCTATCTCTCAAAAAGTTACAATTGTTTTTTCATTCTAAATTTAGCACTTTTAGATAGAAAAAAGTTGAACATTGCAACCGTTGGTGATGAAAAGGTCTACCCACTACCAAATGATAGCTCTCGTTGAGTCTATCAAAAATATGTATAGTTTTACATGTCTAAGATTTACCATTTTCATGTTATGTGGTCCATTTCACTTATTTTTGCATTATTTGAAATACCGTAATTTGAGCACAACTCGGTAACCAGTAGAGAAACAGACTTTTCCCATGTAAATATGTAATCAGCGCACCAATTTTAGTAAGATAGCAAAGGTTTCATGTTGATCCGCGTCCTTGTTTTTGAGATAGGTGTGCTACTTCAAAATTATTTTTTAAAATATGTGATTTCTTACAAAATTTTAGCCAGTCGGCAAAAACCCAAGTACCTTCAATCAAATTAAGGTTGTGGCTCTTGGTACAATTTTTGACGCTGATTACGCCGGTATAATTAGATTTTACTTATTTGGAACGGTTCGGCAGTTATTACGTTCCCAATTATCAGAAATGATGCTAATACAACCATTTTACTATATGAGAAATTTTGAACGCAAACTGTGTCCGATCTAATCGACCGATGTTGACGGTTCAAACGGTATCGGATGGGAAATTGGCCGAGGAATTCATTTCCGAAAGCCGCGTTGCTCTAAGGTGTGCGGTTCTCGAGAAAAACGCGATAAACCGCGGGAATTGTAGTTTCTCACTTTCTAGCCAAACCGTACACGCTACGGGAGTACCGACCTCACCATTGAATTCAGCACATCCCAATGCATAAGCATGACTACATTAGAACGCTCTGTCTCTCAAAAAGTTACAATTGTTTTTTCATTCTAAATTTAGCACTTTTAGATAGAAAAAAATTTAACATTGCAACCGTTGGTGATAGAAAGGTCTACCCACTACCAAATGATAGCTCTCGTTGAGTCTATCAAAAATATGTATAGTTTTACATGTCTAAGATTTACCATTTTCATGTTAAGTGGTCCATTTCACTTATTTTTGCATTATTTGAAATACTGTAATTTCAGCACAACTCGGTAACCAGTAGAGACAGAGACTTTTCCTATGTAAATTTGTAATCAGCGCACCCATTTTAGTAAGCTAGCAAAGGTTTCATGTTGATCCGCGTCCTTGTTCTTGAGATAGGTGTTACCATTTTCATGTTAGGTGGTTCATTTCACTTATTTTTGCATTATTTGAAATACTGTAATTTCAGCACAACTCGGTAACCAGTAGAGACAGAGACTTTTCCTATGTAAATTTGTAATCAGCGCACCCATTTTAGTAAGCTAGCAAAGGTTTCATGTTGATCCGCGTCCTTGTTCTTGAGATAGGTGTGCTACTTCAAAATTATTTTTTAAAATATGTGATTTCTTACAAAATTTTAGCCAGTCGGCAAAAACCCAAGTACCTTCAATCAAATTAAGGTTGTGGTTCTTGGTACAATTTTTGACGCTGATTACGCCGGTATAATTAGATTTTACTTATTTGGAACGGTTCGGCAGTTATTACTTTCCCAATTATCAAAAATGATGCTAAAAACAACCATTTTACTATATAAGAAATTTTGAACGCAATCTGTGTCCGATCTAATCGACCGATGTTGACGGTTCAAACGGTATCGGATGGGAAATTGGCCGAGGAATTCATTTCCGAAAGCCGCGTTGCTCTAAGGTGTGCGGTTCTCGAGAAAAACGCGATAAACCGCGGGAATTGTAGTTTCTCACTTTCTAGCCAAACCGTACCTCCTACGGGAGTACCGACCTCACCGTTGAATTCAGCACATCCCAATGCATAAGCATGACTACATTAGAACGCTCTATCTCTCAAAAAGTTACAATTGTTTTTTCATTCTAAATTTAGCACTTTTAGATAGAAAAAAGTTGAACATTGCAACCGTTGGTGATGAAAAGGTCTACCCACTACCAAATGATAGCTCTCGTTGAGTCTATCAAAAATATGTATAGTTTTACATGTCTAAGATTTACCATTTTCATGTTATGTGGTCCATTTCACTTATTTTTGCATTATTTGAAATACCGTAATTTGAGCACAACTCGGTAACCAGTAGAGAAACAGACTTTTCCCATGTAAATTTGTAATCAGCGCACCAATTTTAGTAAGATAGCAAAGGTTTCATGTTGATCCGCGTCCTTGTTTTTGAGATAGGTGTGCTACTTCAAAATTATTTTTTAAAATATGTGATTTCTTACAAAATTTTAGCCAGTCGGCAAAAACCCAAGTACCTTCAATCAAATTAAGGTTGTGGCTCTTGGTACAATTTTTGACGCTGATTACGCCGGTATAATTAGATTTTACTTATTTGGAACGGTTCGGCAGTTATTACGTTCCCAATTATCAGAAATGATGCTAAAACAACCATTTTACTATATGAGAAATTTTGAACGCAAACTGTGTCCGATCTAATCGACCGATGTTGACGGTTCAAACGGTATCGGATGGGAAATTGGCCGAGGAATTCATTTCCGAAAGCCGCGTTGCTCTAAGGTGTGCGGTTCTCGAGAAAAACGCGATAAACCGCGGGAATTGTAGTTTCTCACTTTCTAGCCAAACCGTACATGCTACGGGAGTACCGACCTCACCGTTGAATTCAGCACATCCCAATGCATAAGCATGACTACATTAGAACGCTCTATCTCTCAAAAAGTTACAATTGTTTTTTCATTCTAAATTTAGCACTTTTAGATAGAAAAAAGTTGAACATTGCAACCGTTGGTGATGAAAAGGTCTACCCACTACCAAATGATAGCTCTCGTTGACTCTATCAAAAATATGTATAGTTTTACATGTCTAAGATTTACCATTTTCATGTTATGTGGTCCATTTCACTTATTTTTGCATTATTTGAAATACCGTAATTTGAGCACAACTCGGTAACCAGTAGAGAAAGAGACTTTTCCTATGTAAATTTGTAATCAGCGCACCAATTTTAGTAAGATAGCAAAGGTTTCATGTTGATCCCGGTCCTTGTTTTGGAGATAGGTGTGCTACTTCAAAATTATTTTTTAAAATATGTGATTTCTTACAAAATTTTAGCCAGTCGGCAAAAACCCAAGTACCTTCAATCAAATTAAGGTTGTGGCTCTTGGTACAATTTTTGACGCTGATTACGCCGGTATAATTAGATTTTACTTATTTGGAACGGTTCGGCAGTTATTACGGTCCCAATTATCAAAAATGATGCTAAAAACAACCATTTTACTATATGAGAAATTTTGAACGCAAACTGTGTCCGCTCGAATCGACCGATGTTGACGGTTCAAACGGTATCGGATGGGAAATTGGCCGAGGAATTCATTTCTGAAAGCCGCGTTGCTCTAAGGTGTGCGGTTCTCGAGAAAAACACGATAAACCGCGGGAATTGTAGTTTCTCACTTTCTAGCCAAACCGTACACGCTACGGGAGTACCGACCTCACCGTTGAATTCAGCACATCCCAATGCATAAGCATGACTACATTAGAACGCACTATCTCTCAAAAAGTTACAATTGTTTTTTCATTCTAAATTTAGCACTTTTAGATAGAAAAAAAATTGAACATTGCAACCGTTCGTGATAGAAAGGTCTACCCACTACCAAATGATAGCTCTCGTTGAGTCTATCAAAAATATGTATAGTTTTATATGTTTAAGATTTACCATTTTCATGTTAGGTGGTTCATTTCACTTATTTTTGCATTTTTTGAAATACCGTAATTTCAGCACAACTCGGTAACCAGTAGAGACAGAGACTATTCCTATGTAAATTTGTAATCAGCGCACCCATTTTAGTAAGATAGCAAAGGTTTCATGTTGATCCGGGTCCTTGTTTTTGAGATAGGTGTGCTACTTCAAAATTATTTTTTAAAATATGAGATTTCTTACAAAATTTTAGCCGGTCGGCAAAAACCCAAGTACCTTCAATCAAATTAAGGTTGTGGTTCTTGGTACAATTTTTGACGCTGATTACGCCGGTATAATTAGATTTTACTTATTTGGAACGGTTCGGCAGTTATTACGTTCCCAATTATCAAAAATGATGCTAAAAACAACCATTTTACTATATAAGAAATTTTGAACGCAAACTGTGTCCGATCTAATCGACCGATGTTGACGGTTCAAACGGTATCGGATGGGAAATTGGCCGAGGAATTCATTTCCGAAAGCCGCGTTGCTCTAAGGTGTGCGGTTCTCGAGAAAAACGCGATAAACCGCGGGAATTGTAGTTTCTCACTTTCTAGCCAAACCGTACACGCTACGGGAGTACCGACCTCACCGTTGAATTCAGCACATCCCAATGCATAAGCATGACTACATTAGAACGCTCTGTCTCTCAAAAAGTTACAATTGTTTTTTCATTCTAAATTTAGCACTTTTAGATAGAAAAAAATTTAACATTGCAACCGTTGGTGATAGAAAGGTCTACCCACTACCAAATGATAGCTCTCGTTGAGTCTATCAAAAATATGTATAGTTTTACATGTCTAAGATTTACCATTTTCATGTTAAGTGGTCCATTTCACTTATTTTTGCATTATTTGAAATACTGTAATTTCAGCACAACTCGGTAACCAGTAGAGACAGAGACTTTTCCTATGTAAATTTGTAATCAGCGCACCCATTTTAGTAAGCTAGCAAAGGTTTCATGTTGATCCGCGTCCTTGTTCTTGAGATAGGTGTGCTACTTCAAAATTATTTTTTAAAATATGTGATTTCTTACAAAATTTTAGCCAGTCGGCAAAAACCCAAGTACCTTCAATCAAATTAAGGTTGTGGTTCTTGGTACAATTTTTGACGCTGATTACGCCGGTATAATTAGATTTTACTTATTTGGAACGGTTCGGCAGTTATTACGTTCCCAATTATCAAAAATGATGCTAAAAACAACCATTTTACTATATAAGAAATTTTGAACGCAATCTGTGTCCGATCTAATCGACCGATGTTGACGGTTCAAACGGTATCGGATGGGAAATTGGCCGAGGAATTCATTTCCGAAAGCCGCGTTGCTCTAAGGTATGCGGTTCTCGAGAAAAACGCGATAAACCGCGGGAATTGTAGTTTCTCACTTTCTAGCCAAACCGTACCTGCTACGGGAGTACCGACCTCACCGTTGAATTCAGCACATCCCAATGCATAAGCATGACTACATTAGAACGCTCTATCTCTCAAAAAGTTACAATTGTTTTTTCATTCTAAATTTAGCACTTTTAGATAGAAAAAAGTTGAACATTGCAACCGTTGGTGATGAAAAGGTCTACCCACTACCAAATGATAGCTCTCGTTGAGTCTATCAAAAATATGTATAGTTTTACATGTCTAAGATTTACCATTTTCATGTTATGTGGTCCATTTCACTTATTTTTGCATTATTTGAAATACCGTAATTTGAGCACAACTCGGTAACCAGTAGAGAAACAGACTTTTCCCATGTAAATTTGTAATCAGCGCACCAATTTTAGTAAGATAGCAAAGGTTTCATGTTGATCCGCGTCCTTGTTTTTGAGATAGGTGTGCTACTTCAAAATTATTTTTTAAAATATGTGATTTCTTACAAAATTTTAGCCAGTCGGCAAAAACCCAAGTACCTTCAATCAAATTAAGGTTGTGGCTCTTGGTACAATTTTTGACGCTGATTACGCCGGTATAATTAGATTTTACTTATTTGGAACGGTTCGGCAGTTATTACGTTCCCAATTATCAGAAATGATGCTAAAACAACCATTTTACTATATGAGAAATTTTGAACGCAAACTGTGTCCGATCTAATCGACCGATGTTGACGGTTCAAACGGTATCGGATGGGAAATTGGCCGAGGAATTCATTTCCGAAAGCCGCGTTGCTCTAAGGTGTGCGGTTCTCGAGAAAAACGCGATAAACCGCGGGAATTGTAGTTTCTCACTTTCTAGCCAAACCGTACATGCTACGGGAGTACCGACCTCACCGTTGAATTCAGCACATCCCAATGCATAAGCATGACTACATTAGAACGCTCTATCTCTCAAAAAGTTACAATTGTTTTTTCATTCTAAATTTAGCACTTTTAGATAGAAAAAAGTTGAACATTGCAACCGTTGGTGATGAAAAGGTCTACCCACTACCAAATGATAGCTCTCGTTGAGTCTATCAAAAATATGTATAGTTTTACATGTCTAAGATTTACCATTTTCATGTTATGTGGTCCATTTCACTTATTTTTGCATTATTTGAAATACCGTAATTTGAGCACAACTCGGTAACCAGTAGAGAAAGAGACTTTTCCTATGTAAATTTGTAATCAGCGCACCAATTTTAGTAAGATAGCAAAGGTTTCATGTTGATCCGCGTCCTTGTTTTGGAGATAGGTGTGCTACTTCAAAATTATTTTTTAAAATATGTGATTTCTTACAAAATTTTAGCCAGTCGGCAAAAACCCAAGTACCTTCAATCAAATTAAGGTTGTGGCTCTTGGTACAATTTTTGACGCTGATTACGCCGGTATAATTAGATTTTACTTATTTGGAACGGTTCGGCAGTTATTACGTTCCCAATTATCAAAAATGATGCTAAAAACAACCATTTTACTATATGAGAAATTTTGAACGCAAACTGTGTCCGCTCGAATCGACCGATGTTGACGGTTCAAACGGTATCGGATGGGAAATTGGCCGAGGAATTCATTTCTGAAAGCCGCGTTGCTCTAAGGTGTGCGGTTCTCGAGAAAAACACGATAAACCGCGGGAATTGTAGTTTCTCACTTTCTAGCCAAACCGTACACGCTACGGGAGTACCGACCTCACCGTTGAATTCAGCACATCCCAATGCATAAGCATGACTACATTAGAACGCACTATCTCTCAAAAAGTTACAATTGTTTTTTCATTCTAAATTTAGCACTTTTAGATAGAAAAAAAATTGAACATTGCAACCGTTGGTGATGAAAAGGTCTACCCACTACCAAATGATAGCTCTCGTTGAGTCTATCAAAAATATGTATAGTTTTACATGTCTAAGATTTACCATTTTCATGTTATGTGGTCCATTTCACTTATTTTTGCATTATTTGAAATACCGTAATTTGAGCACAACTCGGTAACCAGTAGAGAAAGAGACTTTTCCTATGTAAATTTGTAATCAGCGCACCAATTTTAGTAAGATAGCAAAGGTTTCATGTTGATCCGCGTCCTTGTTTTGGAGATAGGTGTGCTACTTCAAAATTATTTTTTAAAATATGTGATTTCTTACAAAATTTTAGCCAGTCGGCAAAAACCCAAGTACCTTCAATCAAATTAAGGTTGTGGCTCTTGGTACAATTTTTGACGCTGATTACGCCGGTATAATTAGATTTTACTTATTTGGAACGGTTCGGCAGTTATTACGTTCCCAATTATCAAAAATGATGCTAAAAACAACCATTTTACTATATGAGAAATTTTGAACGCAAACTGTGTCCGCTCGAATCGACCGATGTTGACGGTTCAAACGGTATCGGATGGAAAATTGGCCGAGGAATTCATTTCTGAAAGCCGCGTTGCTCTAAGGTGTGCGGTTCTCGAGAAAAACACGATAAACCGCGGGAATTGTAGTTTCTCACTTTCTAGCCAAACCGTACACGCTACGGGAGTACCGACCTCACCGTTGAATTCAGCACATCCCAATGCATAAGCATGACTACATTAGAACGCACTATCTCTCAAAAAGTTACAATTGTTTTTTCATTCTAAATTTAGCACTTTTAGATAGAAAAAAAATTGAACATTGCAACCGTTCGTGATAGAAAGGTCTACCCACTACCAAATGATAGCTCTCGTTGAGTATATCAAAAATATGTATAGTTTTATATGTTTAAGATTTACCATTTTCATGTTAGGTGGTTCATTTCACTTATTTTTGCATTTTTTGAAATACCGTAATTTCAGCACAACTCGGTAACCAGTAGAGACAGAGACTTTTCCTATGTAAATTTGTAATCAGCGCACCCATTTTAGTAAGATAGCAAAGGTTTCATGTTGATCCGGGTCCTTGTTTTTGAGATAGGTGTGCTACTTCAAAATTATTTTTTAAAATATGTGATTTCTTACAAAATTTTAGCCAGTCGGCAAAAACCCAAGTACCTTCAATCAAATTAAGGTTGTGGTTCTTGGTACAATTTTTGACGCTGATTACGCCGGTATAATTAGATTTTACTTATTTGGAACGGTTCGGCAGTTATTACGTTCCCAATTATCAAAAATGATGCTAAAAACAACCATTTTACTATATAAGAAATTTTGAACGCAAACTGTGTCCGATCTAATCGACCGATGTTGACGGTTCAAACGGTATCGGATGGGAAATTGGCCGAGGAATTCATTTCCGAAAGCCGCGTTGCTCTAAGGTGTGCGGTTCTCGAGAAAAACGCGATAAACCGCGGGAATTGTAGTTTCTCACTTTCTAGCCAAACCGTACATGCTACTGGAGTACCGACCTCACCGTTGAATTCAGCACATCCCAATGCATAAGCATGACTACATTAGAACGCTGTATCTCTCAAAAAGTTACAATTGTTTTTTCATTCTAAATTTAGCACTTTTAGATAGAAAAAAGTTGAACATTGCAACCGTTGGTGATGGGAAGGTCTACCCACTACCAAATGATAGCTCTCGTTGAGTCTATCAAAAATATGTATAGTTTTACATGTCTAAGATTTACCATTTTCATGTTAAGTGGTCCATTTCACTTATTTTTGCATTATTTGAAATACTGTAATTTCAGCACAACTCGGTAACCAGTAGAGAAAGAGACTTTTCCTATGTAAATTTGTAATCAGCGCACCAATTTTAGTAAGATAGCAAAGGTTTCATGTTGATCCGCGTCCTTGTTTTTGAGATAGGTGTGCTACTTCAAAATTATTTTTTAAAATATGTGGTTTCTTACAAAATTTTAGCCAGTCGGCAAAAACCCAAGTACCTTCAATCAAATTAAGGTTGTGGCTCTTGGTACAATTTTTGACGCTGATTACGCCGGTATAATTAGATTTTACTTATTTGGAACGGTTCGGCAGTTATTACGTTCCCAATTATCAGAAATGATGCTAAAACAACCATTTTACTATATGAGAAATTTTGAACGCAAACTGTGTCCGATCTAATCGACCGATGTTGACGGTTCAAACGGTATCGGATGGGAAATTGGCCGAGGAATTCATTTCCGAAAGCCGCGTTGCTCTAAGGTGTGCGGTTCTCG
Organism: Melinopterus prodromus; assembly: GCA_964023965.1. Taxonomy (NCBI): domain Eukaryota; kingdom Metazoa; phylum Arthropoda; class Insecta; order Coleoptera; family Scarabaeidae; genus Melinopterus; species Melinopterus prodromus. The sequence goes on from OZ030391.1 coordinate 69,467,716, forward strand.
AGAAAAACTCGATAAACCGCGGGAATTGTAGTTTCTCACTTTCTAGCCAAACCGTACACGCTACGGGAGTACCGACCTCACCGTTGAGTTCAGCACATCCCAATGCATAAGCATGACTACATTAGAACGCTCTATCTCTCAAAAAGTTACAATTGTTTTTTCATTCTAAATTTAGCACTTTTAGATAGAAAAAAATTGAACATTGCAACCGTTGGTGATAGAAAGGTCTACCCACTACCAAATGATAGCTCTCGTTGAGTCTATCAAAAATATGTATAGTTTTACATGTCTAAGATTTACCATTTTCATGTTAAGTGGTCCATTTCACTTATTTTTGCATTATTTGAAATACTGTAATTTCAGCACAACTCGGTAACCAGTAGAGACAGAGACTTTTCCTATGTAAATTTGTAATCAGCGCACCCATTTTAGTAAGCTAGCAAAGGTTTCATGTTGGTCCGCGTCCTTGTTCTTGAGATAGGTGTGCTACTTCAAAATTATTTTTTAAAATATGTGATTTCTTACAAAATTTTAGCCAGTCGGCAAAAACCCAAGTACCTTCAATCAAATTAAGGTTGTGGTTCTTGGTACAATTTTTGACGCTGATTACGCCGGTATAATTAGATTTTACTTATTTGGAACGGTTCGGCAGTTATTACGTTCCCAATTATCAAAAATGATGCTAAAAACAACCATTTTACTATATAAGAAATTTTGAACGCAAACTGTGTCCGATCTAATCGACCGATGTTGACGGTTCAAACGGTATCGGATGGGAAATTGGCCGAGGAATTCATTTCCGAAAGCCGCGTTGCTCTAAGGTGTGCGGTTCTCGAGAAAAACGCGATAAACCGCCGGAATTGTAGTTTCTCACTTTCTAGCCAAACCGTACACGCTACGGGAGTACCGACCTCACCGTTGAATTCAGCACATCCCAATGCATAAGCATGACTACATTAGAACGCTCTGTCTCTCAAAAAGTTACAATTGTTTTTTCATTCTAAATTTAGCACTTTTAGATAGAAAAAAATTTAACATTGCAACCGTTGGTGATAGAAAGGTCTACCCACTACCAAATGATAGCTCTCGTTGAGTCTATCAAAAATATGTATAGTTTTACATGTCTAAGATTTACCATTTTCATGTTAAGTGGTCCATTTCACTTATTTTTGCATTATTTGAAATACTGTAATTTCAGCACAACTCGGTAACCAGTAGAGACAGAGACTTTTCCTATGTAAATTTGTAATCAGCGCACCCATTTTAGTAAGCTAGCAAAGGTTTCATGTTGATCCGCGTCCTTGTTCTTGAGATAGGTGTGCTACTTCAAAATTATTTTTTAAAATATGTGATTTCTTACAAAATTTTAGCCAGTCGGCAAAAACCCAAGTACCTTCAATCAAATTAAGGTTGTGGTTCTTGGTACAATTTTTGACGCTGATTACGCCGGTATAATTAGATTTTACTTATTTGGAACGGTTCGGCAGTTATTACGTTCCCAATTATCAAAAATGATGCTAAAAACAACCATTTTACTATATAAGAAATTTTGAACGCAATCTGTGTCCGATCTAATCGACCGATGTTGACGGTTCAAACGGTATCGGATGGGAAATTGGCCGAGGAATTCATTTCCGAAAGCCGCGTTGCTCTAAGGTATGCGGTTCTCGAGAAAAACGCGATAAACCGCGGGAATTGTAGTTTCTCACTTTCTAGCCAAACCGTACCTGCTACGGGAGTACCGACCTCACCGTTGAATTCAGCACATCCCAATGCATAAGCATGACTACATTAGAACGCTCTATCTCTCAAAAAGTTACAATTGTTTTTTCATTCTAAATTTAGCACTTTTAGATAGAAAAAAGTTGAACATTGCAACCGTTGGTGATGAAAAGGTCTACCCACTACCAAATGATAGCTCTCGTTGAGTCTATCAAAAATATATATAGTTTTACATGTCTAAGATTTACCATTTTCATGTTATGTGGTCCATTTCACTTATTTTTGCATTATTTGAAATACCGTAATTTGAGCACAACTCGGTAACCAGTAGAGAAACAGACTTTTCCCATGTAAATTTGTAATCAGCGCACCAATTTTAGTAAGATAGCAAAGGTTTCATGTTGATCCGCGTCCTTGTTTTTGAGATAGGTGTGCTACTTCAAAATTATTTTTTAAAATATGTGATTTCTTACAAAATTTTAGCCAGTCGGCAAAAACCCAAGTACCTTCAATCAAATTAAGGTTGTGGCTCTTGGTACAATTTTTGACGCTGATTACGCCGGTATAATTAGATTTTACTTATTTGGAACGGTTCGGCAGTTATTACGTTCCCAATTATCAGAAATGATGCTAAAACAACCATTTTACTATATGAGAAATTTTGAACGCAAACTGTGTCCGATCTAATCGACCGATGTTGACGGTTCAAACGGTATCGGATGGGAAATTGGCCGAGGAATTCATTTCCGAAAGCCGCGTTGCTCTAAGGTGTGCGGTTCTCGAGAAAAACGCGATAAACCGCGGGAATTGTAGTTTCTCACTTTCTAGCCAAACCGTACATGCTACGGGAGTACCGACCTCACCGTTGAATTCAGCACATCCCAATGCATAAGCATGACTACATTAGAACGCTCTATCTCTCAAAAAGTTACAATTGTTTTTTCATTCTAAATTTAGCACTTTTAGATAGAAAAAAGTTGAACATTGCAACCGTTGGTGATGAAAAGGTCTACCCACTACCAAATGATAGCTCTCGTTGAGTCTATCAAAAATATGTATAGTTTTACATGTCTAAGATTTACCATTTTCATGTTATGTGGTCCATTTCACTTATTTTTGCATTATTTGAAATACCGTAATTTGAGCACAACTCGGTAACCAGTAGAGAAAGAGACTTTTCCTATGTAAATTTGTAATCAGCGCACCAATTTTAGTAAGATAGCAAAGGTTTCATGTTGATCCGGGTCCTTGTTTTTGAGATAGGTGTGCTACTTCAAAATTATTTTTTAAAATATGTGATTTCTTACAAAATTTTAGCCAGTCGGCAAAAACCCAAGTACCTTCAATCAAATTAAGGTTGTGGTTCTTGGTACAATTTTTGACGCTGATTACGCCGGTATAATTAGATTTTACTTATTTGGAACGGTTCGGCAGTTATTACGTTCCCAATTATCAAAAATGATGCTAAAAACAACCATTTTACTATATAAGAAATTTTGAACGCAAACTGTGTCCGATCTAATCGACCGATGTTGACGGTTCAAACGGTATCGGATGGAAAATTGGCCGAGGAATTCATTTCCGAAAGCCGCGTTGCTCTAAGGTGTGCGGTTCTCGAGAAAAACGCGATAAACCGCGGGAATTGTAGTTTCTCACTTTCTAGCCAAACCGTACATGCTACGGGAGTACCGACCTCACCGTTGAATTCAGCACATCCCAATGCATAAGCATGACTACATTAGAACGCTCTATCTCTCAAAAAGTTACAATTGTTTTTTCATTCTAAATTTAGCACTTTGATAGAAAAAAGTTGAACATTGCAACCGTTGGTGATGGAAAGGTCTACCCACTACCAAATGATAGCTCTCGTTGAGTCTATCAAAAATATGTATAGTTTTACATGTCTAAGATTTACCATTTTCATGTTATGTGGTCCATTTCACTTATTTTTGCATTATTTGAAATACCGTAATTTGAGCACAACTCGGTAACCAGTAGAGAAAGAGACTTTTCCTATGTAAATTTGTAATCAGCGCACCAATTTTAGTAAGATAGCAAAGGTTTCATGTTGATCCGCGTCCTTGTTCTTGAGATAGGTGTGCTACTTCAAAATTATTTTTTAAAATATGTGATTTCTTACAAAATTTTAGACAGTCGGCAAAAACCCAAGTACCTTCAATCAAATTAAGGTTGTGGTTCTTGGTACAATTTTTGACGCTGATTACGCCGGTATAATTAGATTTTACTTATTTGTAACGGTTCGGCAGTTATTACGTTCCCAATTATCAAGAATGATGCTAAAAACAACCATTTTACTATATAAGAAATTTTGAACGCAAACTGTGTCCGATCTAATCGACCGATGTTGACGGTTCAAACGGTATCGGATGGGAAATTGGCCGAGGAATTCATTTCCGAAAGCCGCGTTGCTCTAAGGTGTGCGGTTCTCGAGAAAAACGCGATAAACCGCGGGAATTGTAGTTTCTCACTTTCTAGCCAAACCGTACATGCTACGGGAGTACCGACCTCACCGTTGAATTCAGCACATCCCAATGCATAAGCATGACTACATTAGAATGCTCTATCTCTCAAAAAGTTACAATTGTTTTTTCATTCTAAATTTAGATAGAAAAAAGTTGAACATTGCAACCGTTGGTGATGGAAAGGTCTACCCACTACCAAATGATAGCTCTCGTTGAGTCTATCAAAAATATGTATAGTTTTACATGTCTAAGATTTACCATTTTCATGTTATGTGGTCCATTTCACTTATTTTTGCATTATTTGAAATACCGTAATTTGAGCACAACTCGGTAACCAGTAGAGAAAGAGACTTTTCCTATGTAAATTTGTAATCAGCGCACCAATTTTAGTAAGATAGCAAAGGTTTCATGTTGATCCGCGTCCTTGTTTTTGAGATAGGTGTGCTACTACAAAATTATTTTTTAAAATATGTGATTTCTTACAAAATTTTAGCCAGTCGGCAAAAACCCAAGTACCTTCAATCAAATTAAGGTTGTGGCTTTTGGTACAATTTTTGACGCTGATTACGCCGGTATAATTAGATTTTACTTATTTGGAACGGTTCGGCAGTTATTACGTTCCCAATTATCAGAAATGATGCTAAAAACAACCATTTTACTATATGAGAAATTTTGAACGCAAACTGTGTCCGATCTAATCGACCGATGTTGACGGTTCAAACGGTATCGGATGGGAAATTGGCCGAGGAATTCATTTACGAAAGCCGCGTTGCTCTAAGGTGTGCGGTTCTCGAGAAAAACGCGATAAACCGCGGGAATTGTAGTTTCTCACTTTCTAGCCAAACCGTACATGCTACGGGAGTACCGACCTCACCGTTGAATTCAGCACATCCCAATGCATAAGCATGACTACATTAGAACGCTCTATCTCTCAAAAAGTTACAATTGTTTTTTCATTCTAAATTTGGCACTTTTAGATAGAAAAAAATTGAACATTGCAACCGTTGGTGATAGAAAGGTCTACCCACTACCAAATGATAGCTCTCGTTGAGTCTATCAAAAATATGTATAGTTTTACATGTCTAAGATTTACCATTTTCATGTTAAGTGGTCCATTTCACTTATTTTTGCATTATTTGAAATACTGTAATTTCAGCACAACTCGGTAACCAGTAGAGACAGAGACTTTTCCTATGTAAATTTGTAATCAGCGCACCCATTTTAGTAAGCTAGCAAAGGTTTCATGTTGATCCGCGTCCATGTTCTTGAGATAGGTGTGCTACCTCAAAATTATTTTTTAAAATATGTGATTTCTTACAAAATTTTAGCCAGTCGGCAAAAACCCAAGTACCTTCAATCAAATTAAGGTTGTGGTTCTTGGTACAATTTTTGACTGATTACGCCGGTATAATTAGATTTTACTTATTTGGAACGGTTCAGCAGTTATTACGTTCCCAATTATCAAAAATGATGCTAAAAAGAACCATTTTACTATATAAGAAATTTTGAACGCAAACTGTGTCCGATCTAATCGACCGATGTTGACGGTTCAAACGGTATCGGATGGGAAATTGGCCGAGGAATTCATTTCCGAAAGCCGCGTTGCTCTAAGGTGTGCGGTTCTCGAGAAAACCGCGATAAACCGCGGGAATTGTAGTTTCTCACTTTCTAGCCAAACCGTACATGCTACGGGAGTACCGACCTCACCGTTGAATTCAGCACATCCCAATGCATAAGCATGACTACATTAGCACGCTCTATCTCTCAAAAAGTTACAATTGTTTTTTCATTCTAAATTTGGCACTATTAGATAGAAAAAAATTGAACATTGCAACCGTTGGTGATAGAAAGGTCTACCCACTACCAAATGATAGCTCTCGTTGAGTCTATCAAAAATATGTATAGTTTTACATGTCTAAGATTTACCATTTTCATGTTAAGTGGTCCATTTCACTTATTTTTGCATTATTTGAAATACTGTAATTTCAGCACAACTCGGTAACCAGTAGAGACAGAGACTTTTCCTATGTAAATTTGTAATCAGCGCACCCATTTTAGTAAGCTAGCAAAGGTTTCATGTTGATCCGCGTCCTTGTTCTTGAGATAGGTGTGCTGCTTCAAAATTATTTTTTAAAATATGTGATTTCTTACAAAATTTTAGCCAGTCGGCAAAAACCCAAGTACCTTCAATCAAATTAAGGTTGTGGTTCTTGGTACAATTTTTGACGCTGATTACGCCGGTATAATTAGATTTTACTTATTTGGAACGGTTCGGCAGTTATTACGTTCCCAATTATCAAAAATGATGCTAAAAACAACCATTTTACTATATAAGAAATTTTGAACGCAAACTGAGTCCGATCTAATAGACCTATGTTGACGGTTCAAACAGTATCGGATGGGAAATTGGCCGAGGAATTCATTTCCGAAAGCCGCGTTGCTCTAAGGTGTGCGGTTCTCGAGAAAAACGCGATAAACCGCGGGAATTGTAGTTTCTCACTTTCTAGCCAAACCGTACATGCTACGGGAGTACCGACCTCACCGTTGAATTCAGCACATCCCAATGCATAAGCATGACTACATTAGAAAGCTCTATCTCTCAAAAAGTTACAATTGTTTTTTCATTCTAAATTTAGCACTTTTAGATAGAAAAAAGTTGAACATTGCAACCGTTGGTGATGGAAAGGTCTACCCACTACCAAATGATAGCTCTCGTTGAGTCTATCAAAAATATGTATAGTTTTACATGTCTAAGATTTACCATTTTCATGTTAAGTGGTCCATTTCACTTATTTTTGCATTATTTGAAATACTATAATTTCAGCACAACTCGGTAACCAGTAGAGACAGAGACTTTTCCTATGTAAATTTGTAATCAGCACACCCATTTTAGTAAGCTAGCAAAGGTTTCATGTTGATCCGCGTCCTTGTTCTTGAGATAGGTGTGCTACCTCAAAATTATTTTATAAAATATGTGATTTCTTACAAAATTTTAGCCAGTCGGCAAAAACCCAAGTACCTTCAATCAAATTAAGGTTGCGGTTCTTGGTACAATTTTTGACGCTGATTACGCCGGTATAATTAGATTTTACTTATTTGGAACGGTTCAGCAGTTATTACGTTCCCAATTATCAAAAATGATGCTAAAAACAACCATTTTACTATATAAGAAATTTTGAACGCAAACTGTGTCCGATCTAATCGACCGATGTTGACGGTTCAAACGGTATCGGATGGGAAATTGGCCGAGGAATTCATTTCCGAAAGCCGCGTTGCTCTAAGGTGTGCGGTTCTCGAGAAAAACGCGATAAACCCGCTGGAATTGTAGTTTCTCACTTTCTAGCCAAACCGTACATGCTACGGGAGTACCGACCTCACCGTTGAATTCAGCACATCCCAATGCATAAGCATGACTACATTAGAACGCTCTATCTCTCAAAAAGTTACAATTGTTTTTTCATTCTAAATTTAGCACTTTTAGATAGAAAAAAGTTGAACATTGCAACCGTTGGTGATGGAAAGGTCTACCCACTACCAAATGATAGCTCTCGTTGAGTCTATCAAAAATATGTATAGTTTTACATGTCTAAGATTTACCATTTTCATGTTATGCACTTATTTTTGCATTATTTGAAATACCGTAATTTGAGCACAACTCGGTAACTAGTAGAGAAAGAGACTTTTCCTATGTAAATTTGTAATCAGCGCACCAATTTTAGTAAGATAGCAAAGGTTTCATGTTGATCCGCGTCCTTGTTCTTGAGATAGGTGTGCTACTTCAAAATTATTTTTTAAAATATGTGATTTCTTACAAAATTTTAGCCAGTCGGCAAAAACCCAAGTACCTTCAATCAAATTAAGGTTGTGGCTCTTGGTACAATTTTTGACGCTGATTACGCCGGTATAATTAGATTTTACTTATTTGGAACGGTTCGGCAGTTATTACGTTCCCAATTATCAGAAATGATGCTAAAAACAACCATTTTACTATATCAGAAATTTTGAACGCAAACTGTGTCCGATCTAATCGACCGATGTTAACGGTTCAAACGGTATCGGATGGGAAATTGGCCGAGGAATTCATTTCCGAAAGCCGCGTTGCACTAAGGTGTGCGGTTCTCGAGAAAAACGCGATAAACCGCGGGAATTGTTGTTTCTCACTTTCTAGCCAAACCGTACATGCTACGGGAGTACCGACCTCACCGTTGAATTCAGCACATCCCAATGCATAAGCATGACTACATTAGAACGCTCTATCTCTCAAAAAGTTACAATTGTTTTTTCATTCTAAATTTAGCACTTTTAGATAGAAAAAAGTTGAACATTGCAACCGTTGGTGATGGAAAGGTCTACCCACTACCAAATGATAGCTCTCGTTGAGTCTATCAAAAATATGTATAGTTTTACATGTCTAAGATTTACCATTTTCATGTTAAGTGGTCCATTTCACTTATTTTTGCATTATTTGAAATACTATAATTTCAGCACAACTCGGTAACCAGTAGAGACAGAGACTTTTCCTATGTAAATTTGTAATCAGCACACCCATTTTAGTAAGCTAGCAAAGGTTTCATGTTGATCCGCGTCCTTGTTCTTGAGATAGGTGTGCTACCTCAAAATTATTTTATAAAATATGTGATTTCTTACAAAATTTTAGCCAGTCGGCAAAAACCCAAGTACCTTCAATCAAATTAAGGTTGCGGTTCTTGGTACAATTTTTGACGCTGATTACGCCGGTATAATTAGATTTTACTTATTTGGAACGGTTCAGCAGTTATTACGTTCCCAATTATCAAAAATGATGCTAAAAACAACCATTTTACTATATAAGAAATTTTGAACGCAAACTGTGTCCGATCTAATCGACCGATGTTGACGGTTCAAACGGTATCGGATGGGAAATTGGCCGAGGAATTCATTTCCGAAAGCCGCGTTGCTCTAAGGTGTGCGGTTCTCGAGAAAAACGCGATAAACCCGCTGGAATTGTAGTTTCTCACTTTCTAGCCAAACCGTACATGCTACGGGAGTACCGACCTCACCGTTGAATTCAGCACATCCCAATGCATAAGCATGACTACATTAGAACGCTCTATCTCTCAAAAAGTTACAATTGTTTTTTCATTCTAAATTTAGCACTTTTAGATAGAAAAAAGTTGAACATTGCAACCGTTGGTGATGGAAAGGTCTACCCACTACCAAATGATAGCTCTCGTTGAGTCTATCAAAAATATGTATAGTTTTACATGTCTAAGATTTACCATTTTCATGTTATGCACTTATTTTTGCATTATTTGAAATACCGTAATTTGAGCACAACTCGGTAACTAGTAGAGAAAGAGACTTTTCCTATGTAAATTTGTAATCAGCGCACCAATTTTAGTAAGATAGCAAAGGTTTCATGTTGATCCGCGTCCTTGTTCTTGAGATAGGTGTGCTACTTCAAAATTATTTTTTAAAATATGTGATTTCTTACAAAATTTTAGCCAGTCGGCAAAAACCCAAGTACCTTCAATCAAATTAAGGTTGTGGCTCTTGGTACAATTTTTGACGCTGATTACGCCGGTATAATTAGATTTTACTTATTTGGAACGGTTCGGCAGTTATTACGTTCCCAATTATCAGAAATGATGCTAAAAACAACCATTTTACTATATCAGAAATTTTGAACGCAAACTGTGTCCGATCTAATCGACCGATGTTAACGGTTCAAACGGTATCGGATGGGAAATTGGCCGAGGAATTCATTTCCGAAAGCCGCGTTGCACTAAGGTGTGCGGTTCTCGAGAAAAACGCGATAAACCGCGGGAATTGTTGTTTCTCACTTTCTAGCCAAACCGTACACGCTACGGGAGTACCGACCTCACCGTTGAATTCAGCACATCCGAATGCATAAGCATGACTACATTAGAACGCTCTATCTCTCAAAAAGTTACAATTGTTTTTTCATTCTAAATCTAGCACTTTTAGATAGAAAAAAAATGAACATTGCAACCGTTGGTGATAGAAAGGTCTACCCACTACCAAATGATAGCTCTCGTTGAGTCTATCAAAAATATGTATAGTTTTACATGTCTAAGATTTACCATTTTCATGTTAAGTGGTCCATTTCACTTATTTTTGCATTATTTGAAATACTATAATTTCAGCACAACTCGGTAACCAGTAGAGACAGAGACTTTTCCTATGTAAATTTGTAATCAGCACACCCATTTTAGTAAGCTAGCAAAGGTTTCATGTTGATCCGCGTCCTTGTTCTTGAGATAGGTGTGCTACCTCAAAATTATTTTATAAAATATGTGATTTCTTACAAAATTTTAGCCAGTCGGCAAAAACCCAAGTACCTTCAATCAAATTAAGGTTGTGGTTCTTGGTACAATTTTTGACGCTGATTACGCCGGTATAATTAGATTTTACTTATTTGGAACGGTTCAGCAGTTATTACGTTCCCAATTATCAAAAATGATGCTAAAAACAACCATTTTACTATATAAGATATTTTGAACGCAAACTGTGTCCGATCTAATCTACCGATGTTGACGGTTCAAACGGTATCGGATGGGAAATTGGCCGAGGAATTCATTTCCGAAAGCCGCGTTGCTCTAAGGTGTGCGGTTCTCGAGAAAAACGCGATAAACCCGCTGGAATTGTAGTTTCTCACTTTCTAGCCAAACCGTACATGCTACGGGAGTACCGACCTCACCGTTGAATTCAGCACATCCCAATGCATAAGCATGACTACATTAGAACGCTCTATCTCCCAAAAAGTTACAATTGTTTTTTCATTCTAAATTTAGCACTTTTAGATAGAAAAAAGTTGAACATTGCAACCGTTGGTGATGGAAAGGTCTACCCACTACCAAATGATAGCTCTCGTTGAGTCTATCAAAAATATGTATAGTTTTACATGTCTAAGATTTACCATTTTCATGTTATGTGGTCCATTTCACTTATTTTTGCATTATTTGAAATACCGTAATTTGAGCACAACTCGGTAACTAGTAGAGAAAGAGACTTTTCCTATGTAAATTTGTAATCAGCGCACCAATTTTAGTAAGATAGCAAAGGTTTCATGTTGATCCGCGTCCTTGTTCTTGAGATAGGTGTGCTACTTCAAAATTATTTTTTAAAATATGTGATTTCTTACAAAATTTTAGCCAGTCGGCAAAAACCCAAGTACCTTCAATCAAATTAAGGTTGTGGCTCTTGGTACAATTTTTGACGCTGATTACGCCGGTATAATTAGATTTTACTTATTTGGAACGGTTCGGCAGTTATTACGTTCCCAATTATCAGAAATGATGCTAAAAACAACCATTTTACTATATCAGAAATTTTGAACGCAAACTGTGTCCGATCTAATCCACCGATGTTGACGGTTCAAACGGTATCGGATGGGAAATTGGCCGAGGAATTCATTTCCGAAAGCCGCGTTGCTCTAAGGTGTGAGGTTCTCGAGAAAAACGCGATAAACCGCGGGAATTGTAGTTTCTCACTTTCTAGCCAAACCGTACACGCTACGGGAGTACCGACCTCACCGTTGAATTCAGCACATCCCAATGCATAAGCATGACTACATTAGAACGCTCTATCTCTCAAAAAGTTACAATTGTTTTTCATTCTAAATTTAGCACTTTTAGATAGAAAAAAATTGAACATTGCAACCGTTGGTGATAGAAAGGTCTACCCACTACCAAATGATAGCTCTCGTTGAGTCTATCAAAAATATGTATAGTTTTACATGTCTAAGATTTACCATTTTCATGTTATGTGGTTCATTTCACTTATTTTTGCATTTTTTGAAATACCGTAATTTTAGCACAACTCGGTAACCAGTAGAGACAGAGACTTTTCCTATGTAAATTTGTAATCAGTGCACCCATTTTAGTAAGCTAGCAAAGGTTTCATGTTGATCCGCGTCCTTGTTCTTGAGATAGGTGTGCTACTTCAAAATTATTTTTTAAAATATGTGATTTCTTACAAAATTTTAGCCAGTCGGCAAAAACCCAAGTACCTTCAATCAAATTAAGGTTGTGGTTCTTGGTACAATTTTTGACGCTGATTACGCCGGTATAATTAGATTTTACTTATTTGGAACGGTTCGGCAGTTATTACGTTCCCAATTATCAGAAATGATGCTAAAACAACCATTTTACTATATGAGAAATTTTGAACGCAAACTGTGTCCGATCTAATCGACCGATGTTGACGGTTCAAACGGTATCGGATGGGAAATTGGCCGAGGAATTCATTTCCGAAAGCCGCGTTGCTCTAAGGTGTGCGGTTCTCGAGAAAAATGCGATAAACCGCGGGAATTGAAGTTTCTCACTTTCTAGCCAAACCGTACACGCTACGGGAGTACCGACCTCACCGTTGAATTCAGCACATCCCAATGCATAAGCATGACTACATTAGAACGCTCTATCTCTCAAACAGTTACAATTGCTTTTTCATTCTAAATTTAGCACTTTTAGATAGAAAAAAGTGGAACATTGCAACCGTTGGTGATGGAAAGGTCTACCCACTACCAAATGATAGCTCTCGTTGAGTCTATCAAAAATATGTATAGTTTTACATGTCTAAGATTTACCATTTTCATGTTATGTGGTCCATTTCACTTATTTTTGCATTATTTGAAATACCGTAATTTGAGCACAACTCGGTAACCAGTAGAGACAGAGACTTTTCCTATGTAAATTTGTAATCAGCGCACCCATTTTAGTAAGCTAGCAAAGGTTTCATGTTGATCCGCGTCCTTGTTCTGGAGATAGGTGTGCTACTTCAAAATTATTTTTTAAAATATGTGATTTCTTACAAAATTTTAGCCAGTCGGCAAAAACCCAAGTACCTTCAATCAAATTAAGGTTGTGGTTCTTGGTACAATTTTTGACGCTGATTACGCCGGTATAATTAGATTTTACTTATTTGGAACGGTTCGGCAGTTATTACGTTCCCAATTATCAAAAATGATGCTAAAAACAACCATTTTACTATATAAGAAATTTTGAACGCAAACTGTGTCCGATCTAATCGACCGATGTTGACGGTTCAAACGGTATCGGATGGGAAATTGGCCGAGGAATTCATTTCCGAAAGCCGCGTTGCTCTAAGGTGTGCGGTTCTCGAGAAAAATGCGATAAACCGCGGGAATTGAAGTTTCTCACTTTCTAGCCAAACCGTACACGCTACGGGAGTACCGACCTCACCGTTGAATTCAGCACATCCCAATGCATAAGCATGACTACATTAGAACGCTCTATCTCTCAAACAGTTACAATTGCTTTTTCATTCTAAATTTAGCACTTTTAGATAGAAAAAAGTGGAACATTGCAACCGTTGGTGATGGAAAGGTCTACCCACTACCAAATGATAGCTCTCGTTGAGTCTATCAAAAATATGTATAGTTTTACATGTCTAAGATTTACCATTTTCATGTTATGTGGTCCATTTCACTTATTTTTGCATTATTTGAAATACCGTAATTTGAGCACAACTCGGTAACCAGTAGAGAAAGAGACTTTTCCTATGTAAATTTGTAATCAGCGCACCAATTTTAGTAAGATAGCAAAGGTTTCATGTTGATCCGCGTCCTTGTTCTTGAGATAGGTGTGCTACTTCAAAATTATTTTTTAAAATATGTGATTTCTTACAAAATTTTAGCCAGTCGGCAAAAACCCAAGTACCTTCAATCAAATTAAGGTTGTGGTTCTTGGTACAATTTTTGACGCTTATTACGCCGGTATAATTAGATTTTACTTATTTGTAACGGTTCGGCAGTTATTACGTTCCCAATTATCAAAAATGATGCTAAAAACAACCATTTTACTATATAAGAAATTTTGAACGCAAACTGTGTCCGATCTAATCGACCGATGTTGACGGTTCAAACGGTATCGGATGGGAAATTGGCCGAGGAATTCATTTCCGAAAGCCGCGTTGCTCTAAGGTGTGCGGTTCTCGAGAAAAACGCGATAAACCGCGGGAATTGTAGTTTCTCACTTTCTAGCCAAACCGTACATGCTACGGGAGTACCGACCTCACCGTTGAATTCAGCACATCCCAATGCATAAGCATGACTACATTAGAACGCTCTATCTCTCAAAAAGTTACAATTGTTTTTTCATTCTAAATTTAGCACTTTTAGATAGAAAAAAGTTAAACATTGCAACCGTTGGTGATCGAAAGGTCTACCCACTACCAAATGATAGCTCTCGTTGAGTCTATCAAAAATATGTATAGTTTTACATGTCTAAGATTTACCATTTTCATGTTATGTGGTCCATTTCACTTATTTTTGCATTATTTGAAATACCGTAATTTGAGCACAACTCGGTAACCAGTAGAGAAAGAGACTTTTCCTATGTAAATTTGTAATCAGCGCACCAATTGTAGTAAGATAGCAAAGGTTTCATGTTGATCCGCGTCCTTGTTTTTGAGATAGGTGTGCTACTTCAAAATTATTTTTTAAAATATGTGATTTCTTACAAAATTTTAGCCAGTCGGCAAAAACCCAAGTACCTTCAATCAAATTAAGGTTGTGGCTCTTGGTACAATTTTTGACGCTGATTACGCCGGTATAATTAGATTTTACTTATTTGGAACGGTTCGGCAGTTATTACGTTCCCAATTATCAGAAATGATGCTAAAAACAACCATTTTACTATATGAGAAATTTTGAACGCAAACTGTGTCCGATCTAATCGACCGATGTTGACGGTTCAAACGGTATCGGATGGGAAATTGGCCGAGGAATTCATTTCCGAAAGCCGCGTTGCTCTAAGGTGTGCGGTTCTCTATGTAAATTTGTAATCAGCGCACCCATTTTAGTAAGATAGCAAAGGTTTCATGTTGATCCGGGTCCTTGTTTTTGAGATAGGTGTGCTACTTCCAAATTATTTTTTAAAATATGTGATTTCTTACAAAATTTTAGCCAGTCGGCAAAAACCCAAGTACCTTCAATCAAATTAAGGTTGTGGCTCTTGGTACAATTTTTGACGCTGATTACGCCGGTATAATTAGATTTTACTTATTTGGAACGGTTCGGCAGTTATTACGTTCCCAATTATCAGAAATGATGCTAAAAACAACCATTTTACTATATAAGAAATTTTGAACGCAAACTGTGTCCGATCTAATCGACCGATGTTGACGGTTCAAACGGTATCGGATGGGAAATTGGCCGAGGAATTCATTTCCGAAAGCCGCGTTGCTCTAAGGTGTGCGGTTCTCGAGAAAAATGCGATAAACCGCGGGAATTGAAGTTTCTCACTTTCTAGCCAAACCGTACACGCTACGGGAGTACCGACCTCACCGTTGAATTCAGCACATCCCAATGCATAAGCATGACTACATTAGAACGCTCTATCTCTCAAACAGTTACAATTGCTTTTTCATTCTAAATTTAGCACTTTTAGATAGAAAAAAGTGGAACATTGCAACCGTTGGTGATGGAAAGGTCTACCCACTACCAAATGATAGCTCTCGTTGAGTCTATCAAAAATATGTATAGTTTTACATGTCTAAGATTTACCATTTTCATGTTATGTGGTCCATTTCACTTATTTTTGCATTATTTGAAATACCGTAATTTGAGCACAACTCGGTAACCAGTAGAGACAGAGACTTTTCCTATGTAAATTTGTAATCAGCGCACCCATTTTAGTAAGCTAGCAAAGGTTTCATGTTGATCCGCGTCCTTGTTCTGGAGATAGGTGTGCTACTTCAAAATTATTTTTTAAAATATGTGATTTCTTACAAAATTTTAGCCAGTCGGCAAAAACCCAAGTACCTTCAATCAAATTAAGGTTGTGGTTCTTGGTACAATTTTTGACGCTGATTACGCCGGTATAATTAGATTTTACTTATTTGGAACGGTTCGGCAGTTATTACGTTCCCAATTATCAAAAATGATGCTAAAAACAACCATTTTACTATATAAGAAATTTTGAACGCAAACTGTGTCCGATCTAATCGACCGATGTTGACGGTTCAAACGGTATCGGATGGGAAATTGGCCGAGGAATTCATTTCCGAAAGCCTCGTTGCTCTAAGGTGTGCGGTTCTCGAGAAAAACGCGATAAACCGCGGGAATTGTAGTTTCTCACTTTCTAGCCAAACCGTACATGCTACGGGAGTACCGACCTCACCGTTGAATTCAGCACATCCCAATGCATAAGCATGACTACATTAGAACGCTCTATCTCTCAAAAAGTTACAATTGTTTTTTCATTCTAAATTTAGCACTTTTAGATAGAAAAAAGTTAAACATTGCAACCGTTGGTGATGGAAAGGTCTACCCACTACCAAATGATAGCTCTCGTTGAGTCTATCAAAAATATGTATAGTTTTACATGTCTAAGATTTACCATTTTCATGTTATGTGGTCCATTTCACTTATTTTTGCATTATTTGAAATACCGTAATTTGAGCACAACTCGGTAACCAGTAGAGAAAGAGACTTTTCCTATGTAAATTTGTAATCAGCGCACCAATTGTAGTAAGATAGCAAAGGTTTCATGTTGATCCGCGTCCTTGTTTTTGAGATAGGTGTGCTACTTCAAAATTATTTTTTAAAATATGTGATTTCTTACAAAATTTTAGCCAGTCGGCAAAAACCCAAGTACCTTCAATCAAATTAAGGTTGTGGCTCTTGGTACAATTTTTGACGCTGATTACGCCGGTATAATTAGATTTTACTTATTTGGAACGGTTCGGCAGTTATTACGTTCCCAATTATCAGAAATGATGCTAAAAACAACCATTTTACTATATGAGAAATTTTGAACGCAAACTGTGTCCGATCTAATCGACCGATGTTGACGGTTCAAACGGTATCGGATGGGAAATTGGCCGAGGAATTCATTTCCGAAAGCCGCGTTGCTCTAAGGTGTGCGGTTCTCTATGTAAATTTGTAATCAGCGCACCCATTTTAGTAAGATAGCAAAGGTTTCATGTTGATCCGGGTCCTTGTTTTTGAGATAGGTGTGCTACTTCCAAATTATTTTTTAAAATATGTGATTTCTTACAAAATTTTAGCCAGTCGGCAAAAACCCAAGTACCTTCAATCAAATTAAGGTTGTGGCTCTTGGTACAATTTTTGACGCTGATTACGCCGGTATAATTAGATTTTACTTATTTGGAACGGTTCGGCAGTTATTACGTTCCCAATTATCAGAAATGATGCTAAAAACAACCATTTTACTATATAAGAAATTTGGAACGCAAACTGTGTCCGATCTAATCGACCGATGTTGACGGTTCAAACGGTATCGGATGGGAAATTGGCCGAGGAATTCATTTCCGAAAGCCGCGTTGCTCTAAGGTGTGCGGTTCTCGAGAAAAACGCGATAAACCGCGGGAATTGTAGTTTCTCACTTTCTAGCCAAACCGTACATGCTACGGGAGTACCGACCTCACCGTTGAATTCAGCACATCCCAATGCATAAGCATGACTACATTAGAACGCTGTATCTCTCAAAAAGGTACAATTGTTTTTTCATTCTAAATTTAGCACTTTTAGATAGAAAAAAGTTGAACATTGCAACCGTTGGTGATGGAAAGGTCTACCCACTACCAAATGATAGCTCTCGTTGAGTCTATCAAAAATATGTATAGTTTTACATGTCTAAGATTTACCATTTTCATGTTATGTGGTCCATTTCACTTATTTTTGCATTATTTGAAATACCGTAATTTGAGCACAACTCGGTAACCAGTAGAGAAAGAGACTTTTCCTATGTAAATTTGTAATCAGCGCACCAATTGTAGTAAGATAGCAAAGGTTTCATGTTGATCCGCGTCCTTGTTTTTGAGATAGGTGTGCTACTTCAAAATTATTTTTTAAAATATGAGATTTCTTACAAAATTTTAGCCAGTCGGCAAAAACCCAAGTACCTTCAATCAAATTAAGGTTGTGGCTCTTGGTACAATTTTTGACGCTGATTACGCCGGTATAATTAGATTTTACTTATTTGGAACAGTTCGGCAGTTATTACGTTCCCAATTATCAAAAATGATGCTAAAAACAACCATTTTACTATATAAGAAATTTGGAACGCAAACTGTGTCCGATCTAATCTACCGATGTTGACGGTTCAAACGGTATCGGATGGGAAATTGGCCGAGGAATTCATTTCCGAAAGCCTCGTTGCTCTAAGGTGTGCGGTTCTCGAGAAAAACGCGATAAACCGCGGGAATTGTAGTTTCTCACTTTCTAGCCAAACCGTACATGCTACGGGAGTACCGACCTCACCGTTGAATTCAGCACATCCCAATGCATAAGCATGACTACATTAGAACGCTGTATCTCTCAAAAAGTTACAATTGTTTTTTCATTCTAAATTTAGCACTTTTAGATAGAAAAAAGTTGAACATTGCAACCGTTGGTGATGGAAAGGTCTACCCACTACCAAATGATAGCTCTCGTTGAGTCTATCAAAAATATGTATAGTTTTACATGTCTAAGATTTACCATTTTCATGTTATGTGGTCCATTTCACTTATTTTTGCATTATTTGAAATACCGTAATTTGAGCTCAACTCGGTAACCAGTAGAGAAAGAGACTTCTCCTATGTAAATTTGTAATCAGCGCACCAATTGTAGTAAGATAGCAAAGGTTTCATGTTGATCCGCGTCCTTGTTTTTGAGATAGGTGTGCTACTTCAAAATTATTTTTTAAAATATGTGATTTCTTACAAAATTTTAGCCAGTCGGCAAAAACCCAAGTACCTTCAATCAAATTAAGGTTGTGGCTCTTGGTACAATTTTTGACGCTGATTACGCCGGTATAATTAGATTTTACTTATTTGGAACGGTGCGGCAGTTATTACGTTCCCAATTATCAGAAATGATGCTAAACACAACCATTTTACTATATCAGAAATTTTGAACGCAAACTGTGTCCGATCTAATCGACCGATGTTGACGGTTCAAACGGTATCGGATGGGAAATTGGCCGAGGAATTCATTTCCGAAAGCCGCGTTGCTCTAAGGTGTGCGGTTCTAGTGAAAAATGCGATAAACCGCGGGAATTGAAGTTTCTCACTTTCTAGCCAAACCGTACACGCTACGGGAGTACCGACCTCACCGTTGAATTCAGCACATCCCAATGCATAAGCATGACTACATTAGAACGCTCTATCTCTCAAACAGTTACAATTGCTTTTTCATTCTAAATTTAGCACTTTTAGATAAAAAAAAGTGGAACATTGCAACCGTTGGTGATGGAAAGGTCTACCCACTACCAAATGATAGCTCTCGTTGAGTCTATCAAAAATATGTATAGTTTTACATGTCTAAGATTTACCATTTTCATGTTATGTGGTCCATTTCACTTATTTTTGCATTATTTGAAATACCGTAATTTGAGCACAACTCGGTAACCAGTAGAGACAGAGACTTTTCCTATGTAAATTTGTAATCAGCGCACCCATTTTAGTAAGCTAGCAAAGGTTTCATGTTGATCCGCGTCCTTGTTCTGGAGATAGGTGTGCTACTTCAAAATTATTTTTTAAAATATGTGATTTCTTACAAAATTTTAGCCAGTCGGCAAAAACCCAAGTACCTTCAATCAAATTAAGGTTGTGGTTCTTGGTACAATTTTTGACGCTGATTACGCCGGTATAATTAGATTTTACTTATTTGGAACGGTTCGGCAGTTATTACGTTCCCAATTATCAAAAATGATGCTAAAAACAACCATTTTACTATATAAGAAATTTTGAACGCAAACTGTGTCCGATCTAATCGACCGATGTTGACGGTTCAAACGGTATCGGATGGGAAATTGGCCGAGGAATTCATTTCCGAAAGCCTCGTTGCTCTAAGGTGTGCGGTTCTCGAGAAAAACGCGATAAACCGCGGGAATTGTAGTTTCTCACTTTCTAGCCAAACCGTACATGCTACGGGAGTACCGACCTCACCGTTGAATTCAGCACATCCCAATGCATAAGCATGACTACATTAGAACGCTCTATCTCTCAAAAAGTTACAATTGTTTTTTCATTCTAAATTTAGCACTTTTAGATAGAAAAAAGTTAAACATTGCAACCGTTGGTGATGGAAAGGTCTACCCACTACCAAATGATAGCTCTCGTTGAGTCTATCAAAAATATGTATAGTTTTACATGTCTAAGATTTACCATTTTCATGTTATGTGGTCCATTTCACTTATTTTTGCATTATTTGAAATACCGTAATTTGAGCACAACTCGGTAACCAGTAGAGAAAGAGACTTTTCCTATGTAAATTTGTAATCAGCGCACCAATTGTAGTAAGATAGCAAAGGTTTCATGTTGATCCGCGTCCTTGTTTTTGAGATAGGTGTGCTACTTCAAAATTATTTTTTAAAATATGTGATTTCTTACAAAATTTTAGCCAGTCGGCAAAAACCCAAGTACCTTCAATCAAATTAAGGTTGTGGCTCTTGGTACAATTTTTGACGCTGATTACGCCGGTATAATTAGATTTTACTTATTTGGAACGGTTCGGCAGTTATTACGTTCCCAATTATCAGAAATGATGCTAAAAACAACCATTTTACTATATGAGAAATTTTGAACGCAAACTGTGTCCGATCTAATCGACCGATGTTGACGGTTCAAACGGTATCGGATGGGAAATTGGCCGAGGAATTCATTTCCGAAAGCCGCGTTGCTCTAAGGTGTGCGGTTCTCTATGTAAATTTGTAATCAGCGCACCCATTTTAGTAAGATAGCAAAGGTTTCATGTTGATCCGGGTCCTTGTTTTTGAGATAGGTGTGCTACTTCCAAATTATTTTTTAAAATATGTGATTTCTTACAAAATTTTAGCCAGTCGGCAAAAACCCAAGTACCTTCAATCAAATTAAGGTTGTGGCTCTTGGTACAATTTTTGACGCTGATTACGCCGGTATAATTAGATTTTACTTATTTGGAACGGTTCGGCAGTTATTACGTTCCCAATTATCAGAAATGATGCTAAAAACAACCATTTTACTATATAAGAAATTTGGAACGCAAACTGTGTCCGATCTAATCGACCGATGTTGACGGTTCAAACGGTATCGGATGGGAAATTGGCCGAGGAATTCATTTCCGAAAGCCGCGTTGCTCTAAGGTGTGCGGTTCTCGAGAAAAACGCGATAAACCGCGGGAATTGTAGTTTCTCACTTTCTAGCCAAACCGTACATGCTACGGGAGTACCGACCTCACCGTTGAATTCAGCACATCCCAATGCATAAGCATGACTACATTAGAACGCTGTATCTCTCAAAAAGGTACAATTGTTTTTTCATTCTAAATTTAGCACTTTTAGATAGAAAAAAGTTGAACATTGCAACCGTTGGTGATGGAAAGGTCTACCCACTACCAAATGATAGCTCTCGTTGAGTCTATCAAAAATATGTATAGTTTTACATGTCTAAGATTTACCATTTTCATGTTATGTGGTCCATTTCACTTATTTTTGCATTATTTGAAATACCGTCATTTGAGCACAACTCGGTAACCAGTAGAGAAAGAGACTTTTCCTATGTAAATTTGTAATCAGCGCACCAATTGTAGTAAGATAGCAAAGGTTTCATGTTGATCCGCGTCCTTGTTTTTGAGATAGGTGTGCTACTTCAAAATTATTTTTTAAAATATGAGATTTCTTACAAAATTTTAGCCAGTCGGCAAAAACCCAAGTACCTTCAATCAAATTAAGGTTGTGGCTCTTGGTACAATTTTTGACGCTGATTACGCCGGTATAATTAGATTTTACTTATTTGGAACAGTTCGGCAGTTATTACGTTCCCAATTATCAAAAATGATGCTAAAAACAACCATTTTACTATATAAGAAATTTGGAACGCAAACTGTGTCCGATCTAATCTACCGATGTTGACGGTTCAAACGGTATCGGATGGGAAATTGGCCGAGGAATTCATTTCCGAAAGCCTCGTTGCTCTAAGGTGTGCGGTTCTCGAGAAAAACGCGATAAACCGCGGGAATTGTAGTTTCTCACTTTCTAGCCAAACCGTACATGCTACGGGAGTACCGACCTCACCGTTGAATTCAGCACATCCCAATGCATAAGCATGACTACATTAGAACGCTGTATCTCTCAAAAAGTTACAATTGTTTTTTCATTCTAAATTTAGCACTTTTAGATAGAAAAAAGTTGAACATTGCAACCGTTGGTGATGGAAAGGTCTACCCACTACCAAATGATAGCTCTCGTTGAGTCTATCAAAAATATGTATAGTTTTACATGTCTAAGATTTACCATTTTCATGTTATGTGGTCCATTTCACTTATTTTTGCATTATTTGAAATACCGTAATTTGAGCTCAACTCGGTAACCAGTAGAGAAAGAGACTTCTCCTATGTAAATTTGTAATCAGCGCACCAATTGTAGTAAGATAGCAAAGGTTTCATGTTGATCCGCGTCCTTGTTTTTGAGATAGGTGTGCTACTTCAAAATTATTTTTTAAAATATGTGATTTCTTACAAAATTTTAGCCAGTCGGCAAAAACCCAAGTACCTTCAATCAAATTAAGGTTGTGGCTCTTGGTACAATTTTTGACGCTGATTACGCCGGTATAATTAGATTTTACTTATTTGGAACGGTTCGGCAGTTATTACGTTCCCAATTATCAGAAATGATGCTAAACACAACCATTTTACTATATCAGAAATTTTGAACGCAAACTGTGTCCGATCTAATCGACCGATGTTGACGGTTCAAACGGTATCGGATGGGAAATTGGCCGAGGAATTCATTTCCGAAAGCCGCGTTGCTCTAAAGTGTGCGGTTCTCGAGATAAACGCGATAAACCGCGGGAATTGTAGTTTCTTACTTTCTAGCCAAACCGTACACGCTACGGGAGTACCGACCTCACCGTTGAATTCAGCACATCCCAATGCATAAGCATGACTACGAACGCTCTAATCTCTCAAAAGTTACAATTGTTTTTCATTCTAAATTTAGCACTTTTAGATAGAAAAAAATTGAACATTGCAACCGTGGTGATAGAAAGGTCTACCCACTACCAAATGATAGCTCTCGGTGAGTCTATCCAAAATATATATAGTTTTACATGTCTAAGATTTACCATTTTCATGTTATGTGGTTCATTTCACTTATTTTTGCATTTTTTGAAATACCGTAATTTCAGCAACAACTCGTAACCAGTAGAGACAGAGACTTTTTCCTAGGTAAATTTGTAATCAGCGCACCATTTTAGTAGCTAGCAAAGGTTTCATGTTGATCCGCGTCCTTGTTCTTGAGATAGGTGTGCTACTTCAAAATTATTTTTTAAAATATGTGATTTCTTACAAAATTTTAGCCAGTCGGCAAAAACCCAAGTACCTTCAATCAATTAAGGTTGTGGTTCTTGGTACAATTTTTGACGCTGATTACGCCGGTATAATTAGATTTTACTTATTTGGAACAGTTCGGCAGTTATTACGTTCCCAATTATCAAAAATGATGCTAAAAACAACCATTTTACTATATAAGAAATTTGGAACGCAAACTGTGTCGATCTAATCTACCGATGTTGACGGTTCAAACGGTATCGGATGGGAAATTGCCGAGAATTCATTTCCGAAAGCCTCGTTGCTCTAAGGTGTGCGGTTCTCGAGAAAAACGCGATAAACGCGGGAATTGTAGTTTCTCACTTTCTAGCCAAACCGTACATGCTACGGGAGTACCGACCTCACCGTTGAATTCAGCACATCCAATGCATAAGCATGACTACATTAGAACGCTGTATCTCTCAAAAAGTTACAATTGTTTTTTCATTCTAAATTTAGCACTTTTAGATAGAAAAAGTTGAACATTGCAACCGTTGGTGATGGAAAGGTCTACCCACTACCAAATGATAGCTCTCGTGAGTCTATCAAAAATATGTATAGTTTTACATGTCTAAGATTTACCATTTTCATGTTATGTGGTCCATTTCACTTATTTTTGCATTATTTGAAATACCGTAATTTGAGC